>JANAVB010043216.1:11217562-11429550 GCA_029216955.1 Iris pallida
AGAGAGAAAATGGAGACGTTAATATAGGGGAATGAGTGAATCATAGCCCTAGAGATCCACCTCATCATCCATGCCTCCCTCAAGTATCTCATCCATCCAAACAAAACTAAGAGCCATGGGTAAAAGGTGCTTGGTCATTAGCCAATGGGAAAGTCAATAGCATCAGGGGCATATACCGGCATTATACCGGTCTAACTGCTAAATTCCCATATCGAAAAAATCACAGTATCTGTTCTATACCACGGGTCCTAACATATCTATGGCAATGCCAATGGATATTCTACAAGTTCATGATGGTCTCTCTATCAAACAAAAATATAATTCGAAAATACAACAAACATGATACATGAAAATACAAAACACATCATTTTTTGATTTTTAGAAGAAAAAAAATTAAATACCGAAATTCAGAAATAGGAAATCCGAAAACAATGTAACATCTCTTTTTTATACCTCTCCTAGGATTACCAACATGGTCCCCCACTATCTAGCAAACGAGTTTGTATGTTTAGACTTACATGCATCATCATTGCTATACAGAAAGCCTCCTTATTGCATATTCGCTCATATTCAAAAAGATATGGCCAACGGTTGTTCTATTGAATGAAAAATTCTTTCCATTCAAAAAATACATCAGACATTACGGACATCTAAAATATAGTGAAGACGCCATCAAATATTTACATGTTCGTGTGTCGTCGCTATACTGTGTTGTGTCATATGTATGTTCGTGCAGCGTAGGTGTCATAGTTTATAATGATAGTTAATGTGGAACAATAATGGTAATTAGTAATGATAAGTAACCAATAATGCACAATACCTAGTACTATTTAATACATTTTAACTTATTTTTAATCTCCAATTAAAAATAAGTTAAATAATCAGTTTCATAAATTTATTACCAATTTATTTATATGAGTAATTATTATCAATAATATTATATTCCAAATACCAGGGGTATTTGGATTATATAGTTTACCTAAACTATTATACTAAATCATATTCATTTAAGGACAAAAATGTCATTTAAAATGACTTATTTTAAATTTTAAATTACTTACTATTCCCTATCTTTTGGGTACACAATCTTCTTTTCTCTCCACTTCTCTCCATACGTAATTATTTTCTATCTTTTAAGATACACAATCTTCTTTTCTCTCCACTTCTCTCTATATTTTACCGAACAAAATTTATTTTAACCACATAAAAAAATGCGGCATCCATTTTTCAACAGTTGAAGATGCCAAAAAGATGAGCTTTTACTTCTAACTCATCCTTTTTATTTGGATTAAGAATTAGTGTTTTTAATTGCAATCTTCATTTATGTTTAGGATACTCTTTTTAGGAGTTTCTCTTCTGTTTGAGTTTTCGTAAGATTTACGGTGCTAGAGCGTTTATTCCCTTGGTATCATAAAAATTTTATTGCAATCTCTAATTTATTCAATGATCTACATTCAATTAGAATTTCGGGTTTCTTTCATCTTTCGGAGATTCACTCTTTTTTCTCCATTTTTGTGGGATTTTTCTAAATTTTGGTGTGTCAAATTCATAGGTGCGGATAAAGAAATTGGAGAAGATGAATTGTACAAACAATTCTGGGATGAGGCTGGCAAGAATCAAAGACATCGAAAAGGTATTAAAAATGTATCTTTAATATACTAAGTTCATTTTTCTATTAAAAAATTTGTAATTTTTGTTTTGATCATAATCAAATTTTTTGCCATATATTTTTGAGTTATTGGCCAAGCATGACTTCATTTTTTTTTTGTCGTTTTTTTAGTTCTTGAATGTCAAACAAAGTTTGCTACGTATAGTGATAACTATATAGTTAGAAAATATGAATACTTGAAATCGGTCCTGTTCAACCCAACAGAAATATAAAAATAACAAAATTGAAAAATATTAGAAATAAGTTTTTCTTTTCATCTATTCATATCTATATTCTTTTTATTTTTATTATAATATGAAGATATAAATATATTTAGATTACATAAATTTAAATTAGAATAGATTATAATTTTATTTTTTTTCAAATGGTAGATCTATACTTCTTATACTATTAATCCAAATACCAGGGTTATTTGGATTATATAGTTTACCTAAATTATTATATACTAAATCATATTCATTTAAGGACAAAAATGTCATTTAAACTGACTTTTTAAAATTACTATCTTTTGGGTACACAATCTTCTTTTTCTCCACTTCTCTCACGTAATTATTTCCTATCTTTTAAGATACACAATCTTCTTTCTCTCCACTTCTCTCTATATTTTACCTAACAAAATTTTTTTAACCACATAAAAAAATCGGCATCCATTTTTCAACAGTTGAAGATGCCAAAAAGATGAGCTTTTACTTCTAACTCATCCTTTTTATTTGGATTAAGAATTAGTGTTTTTAATTGCAATCTTCATTTATGTTTAGGTACTCTTTTTAGGAGTTTCTCTTCTGTTTGAGTTTTCCGTAAGATTTACGGTGCTAGAGTGTTTATTCCCTTGGTATCATAATTTTTTTATTGCAATCTCTAATTTATTCAATGATCTACATTCAATTAGAATTTCGGGTTTCTTTCATCTTTCGAAGATTCACTCTTTTTTTCTCCATTTTTGTGGGATTTTTCTAAATTTTGGTGTGTCAAATTCATAGGTGCGGATAAAGAAAGTGGAGAAGATGAATTGTACAAAAATTTCTGGGATGAGGCTGGCAAGAATCAAAGACAACGAAAAGGTATTAAAAATGTATCTTTAATATACTAAGTTTATTTTTCTATTAAAAATTTGCCATTTTTGTTTTGATCATAATGTCAATATGTCAAATTTTTTGCCATATATTTTTGAGTTTATTGGCCAAGCATGACTTCATTTTTTTTTTGTCTTTTTTTTAGTTCTTGAATGTCAAACAAAGTTTGCTACTATATAGTGATAACTATATAGTTAGGAAATATGAATACTTGACAAATCGGTCCCTGTTCAACCCAACAGAAATAAAAATAACAAAATTAAAAATATTAGAAATAAGCTTCTTCTTTTCTTCTTTCATATTCATATCTATATTCTTTTTTATTTTTTTTATATATGAAGATATAAAGATAATATTAGATTACATAAATTTAAATTAGAATAGATTATAAAAAAAAAATTCAAATGGTAGACACAATTGAATTCAAATTATAGATTTAATTAATTTACCGTACAAATTTGAAAATAATATGATTTTAAATTATAGATTGACTGGAATAACAAAGTTAATTATTAATTTGAATTCTTAATTTGATTACATAATACAACCAAATAAAAAATCCCAAATGATATTAAGATTTGTATCATGTTGGAAACTGAAGGAATTGTAACATTCAACCAAACGAAAATATAAAACAAATAAAATTGAAAAAATTATAAATAAGTGTTTTTTCCTTTCATCCATTCCTACATTTTTTTTCTATTTTTAGTTCTACGATGAAGATATAACGACAATAATATAAAACTAATAAAATTATAAATATTGTAAATAAGTTTTTTTTCCTTTCATCCATTGTTACATAATATTTATTATTCTATTTTCAATTCTACGTTGAAGATATAGCGATAATTTTAGATTACATCAATTTAAATTAGAATAGATTATGAATTTTGTTCTCTTTTAAATTGTAGATAAGAATGAATTCAAATTATATATTTAATTGCTTTATCTTACTGAGTTTGAATATGATAAGATTTTAATTTATAGATTCGACAAGAATAAAAAAAAATCTTAATTTGATTGCATAATACAACAAAATAAAATTTCTCAAATAAGATTGTAATTTATATATCGAACAAGAATCAAGATTTTAATTCATAATTTGATTACATAATACAACAAAATAAAATTTTCGAAACATTGAAGATTTGTCTTCTGTTGGAAACTATAAAAATTTCTAAACATTATGAAGAAAGATGCAACGTTCAACCAAACATAAATATAAAACTAACAAAATTAAAAAAAAAAAATTCCCATCCATTTGTACCCTAATATTTATTTTCCTATTTTTAATTCTAAGATGAAGATATAAAGATAATTCTATATTATGTCAATTTAAATTAATATAGATTATTAGTTTTGTTCTCTTTTAAATTGTAGATAAGAATGAACTGAAATTAAATTTTAAATTATAGATTCGAGTAGAATGAAAATTTTAATTCTTAATTTCCAAAATAAACAATATGAAGATTTTGTCTCCTATTGCAAAACCTAAGAAATGTAGCGTTGGCCAAGTATAGAACTTTTCTTTATGAATCATTGAATGTCAAAGAACATTCGGCTAATTGGTCCCGTATCTATTTTGGATTATAAGGGGGAGCACTAGAATCAAAAATTTATTTATTTGATTACATAATACAAAAATAATTATGAAACAATACGAAGATTTGTTTCCTTTTGATAATCTAAGAAATTGCAATGTTCAACAAACAAACATATAAAATAATAAAATTGAAAAATGTCCAATCAAACAGAAATATAAAAATTAAAATTGAAAAATATCGTAAATACGCTCTCTCTTTTTTCATTTATTCGTTCTTAATAAATATTTTTCCTATTTTTGATTCCAAAATGAAGATATAAAGATAATTTTAGATTACATCAATTTAATACAAGAAATGATGTTTATCAAGAAGTTTAACTCCCACAAAACTAATCACATATGAGGTACTTGACTTACTTATGTCTATTAAGTGATGTAATTAAACATCTTCTTAATTATTGTCACTACTTTTGCTTCCATATAACCTCTTTATCTTTTTCTTATTTCTTGCATAATAATGTATGTTGCCAGTGACTATCAAGCCTTTATATAGGTAAGAAAGAGTTACCAGTCGAGTCATGTTGATGAAAATGTTGCTCGAAGATGCTGACAAATGATATTTATTATAATAATTTTGTCGAGTGAGTGATTTCCTATAGTGGAAGTGGATATTTCTGTTCATTAAGTTTTGTTGGATGTTTTCTTTGTTAAATAAAATGGTATCAACATTTCTAACATAAAAAATATCTTACCATGAAAAATACTAATTTTTTTAAAATAAGTTTAGTTTTATGATATGTTTCTACATAAAATAGTTTTAACGATTATAAAACGCATTGCACACGCATCGTGTGTGCCATGACACTAGTTTTTCTTTGTCATAATGCATTTTTTTTTTAACTTTCTCTTCTCCATATTAACATTCTTCCAAAGTAAAAAAAAAAAAAAGTTTCAGAAGACACAGCCGACAAAAAAATTAGGAATATTTAGTAATAGCATCTCACATATTAGTGGATATTAGAATTTGGGTTACGAAATCACTATTCATGTATGCTTCATGTATGCTAAACAGTGATTTCAAAACTGAAATATTAACATTGGATAATTTAAAAATTACTTGTATAATTACTTACAGCAATCCATGCACCCCTAGCCTCTAACATACATCGTAAAATCAGAAACGAGAATTACATGGTCTCGTTTGGTTTGCAGAATGGAAGGGAAAGGAAATCAATTCCTTGTCATTTCCTTTCCTTTGGAAAATTTTATTTTTCATTGATTTTCCTTTCCGATGTTTGGAAATGCCAAAAAATTTGGAAAGGAAAATGATTACATCAATGTGGAAAAGTGATTCCTTGGATGGATAAAATCACTTTTCTCCCAAATTTTTCTTCCATTGAAATTACTTTCCTTTACTCTTCAATTTCTCTATTACTTTTCCTTTCCTCTTCAATTTCTTTTGTACCCAGTAATCACTTTATTTTTCAATTCGGAGATGCATCATACACCGTCTAGAAAATTGTCTGACCAGATTTTGTAATTCCATCAACAAATTTTCTTAGATTTTGATAAGAAGACCCTCCGGCGCTCATGGCCTCTGTGGCTTTGTCCCTCCATAGCTCCACATTCCTCTTAATCCTAACGCTGCTCTCCCCCTCCCCCATTACTAAATCCAGACACCTCTTCAGCTCCTCACGTCCCAACACCCCCTCCCCATTGACCTCGCCCCTCACTCCGGTCCCCCAGTCTTCTCCGCCAGCACGGCATTTGTCGCCGGTCCGTCCCTGCGGCACCGACTGTCGCACTCGCAGACCAGGCTCGACGGTCGAGTTCCACCTGCAGTGCGTCACGAAGCACCCGACCGAAGGATGCGACAGCACCTCCACCTGCGAGCACCACTCGACCACCATGCCGTTCTCGTCGTCGTCCTGCAGCTCCAGCCCCTCCCATCTGCACTCCCTCCGCAGCACCCACAGGTACGGCCGCCCGCTGTCCTTCATCCCGTTCAGGATCTCCTCCATCTGCTCCTCACGCTCCCGAACGACACGTACACGACCGAGCCGTGGGGCTTCGAATCCAGCCACTCCATGTACCCCTTCTCGTCCAGCTTGAACAAATCTCGTCCTGCGTCCGACGAAAGGATAGGACCTATCGGGATCAAGGTGAGGCCCTCGACCGCGGAGAGCGCGTCCTCCTCCAGCTCGGCGAACGTGTTCATCAGAACAATCGGTTTCGAACTCGACAGCGCGCATTTTCTGTCGAGAGTGTCCAACGTGTCCTTGAACATGCTGAGTACCACGGCGTACGGGTCGTCTGGTTGAATGGTGAGGAAGGACGGAAGGTCGCGGGCTCGTAAGGACGGCAGACATGGAAGGTCGATGGTAGTAGACATGGGGTCCTCGCTGTTGCAAGCGGTGGTTATAAGGGAGGAGTAGCCGTGGAAGTAGTGGTAGTAGATGGCGAAGACGGTGGCCGGCTGGATCCAGTACTGCGCGGACGGGACGCCGTTGGCGCGGGCGACGTCAGCCGCCCAGGGGAGGAAGAAGGTGTAGACGACGCAGTCGACGGGACTGCCGCGGCCGTGGAGGCGCTGGAGGATGGAGGAGACGCTGGAGGAGCCGAGGGTCCTGAGCTGGGAGAGGTAGTGGTGGACGTCGTGGGTGCCCCACACGAAGCCTTCTTCGTTGAAGCCGTCGGAGAAGGGGATGTGGGCGACGGGGCCGTCCTGGACCTCGTCGTCGGGGGCGGCGAGGGACGGGAACATCCGGCGGTGGGCAGAGACGGCGGTCGAGAAGGTGACGGCGGCGCCATTGGCGGCGGCGAGGCGTCTGGCCAGGTGGAGGACGGGGTTGATGTGGCCTTGCGCGGGGTACGTTACCAATAGGAAGTGTTGCCTTTTTTGCTCCATTTGTTGTTTGTTGGGTGTAATAATGGAATGGAAGTTTCCTATTTTTTTTTGGAAGGAAGTTTCCTATTTTTAGTGGTTTAAATAGTGCGACGGAGACGAGTGAGTGACGTTTGTGGTGACGGCTGAGGGTCTCTTTCTGACGGCAATAATGATGTCGTCGTATGTACTTTGTTTACAAAATTTCCCCACAGGATGCATAGGTAAAACCCCAAGGGATCCACATGCTAGCTCGTTGCGGCACCTGGCATGTGCGTGCGTGCGTGCGTGCTTCGTTTGGACCGACGTAGGAATAATAATTGAAATACTTCGATAAGGACGGACGTATCAAGCTTTTGTTACAACCGTGGTTGTGTCATAAATGGGTCTCCCGTCTCTTTCCACAAATCGTGCATATATATATATATATATATAGTCATAATCCGTGCCCATAGGACATGGTTCATTTAAGGTATTCTTTCTCAAAATCTTGGACCCCCAATTTTAAACGAACAATAATAATTTTGAGGCCCCCATCAAAATATTAAATCCCAACCACTGCTGGATGTGAATTTTATTTGGATTCCCCATAAAATCCCACTCTCAATAATGCTCATTCACAACCATTATGAGGCCCCCATCAAAATATTAAATCCCAACCATCAAAATATTAAATCTCCATCTTTGGATTCCCCATAAATCCCCACTCCCAATAATGCTCTTCGCCATAAAACCCCACTCCCAATAATGCTCTTTCCCATAAAACCCCACAACCGTTGATTCACTAAGATTAAATCCCAACCACTCTTTATCTTGGCACAGTCAGCCCTAGAATTCAAAAACTTTGTGTTTTGTATAATATATATATATATATATATATATATATATATATATATATATATATATATATATATATATGTGTGTGTGTGTGTGTGTGTGTGTGTGGGGGGGGGGGGGGGGGGGGGATCGAATTCATCTTCTATTTTGTCCACCCTATTATCATCCCTATTTTGTCCATAGGATTAGATTTAAAAAACGGTTCAGATTAAATATTTACAAGCCAAAAATAGAAACAACAAACTCTCCTTAAATTAACCAAGAGAAACAGTCCGTACATTGAAAAAGAGAATTTGTGGGGGGAAAAATAAAAAATTGTTCGCGGCACCTTCTCTTCCGCTCCGGCGCTCTGCCTCCGCCTCGCTCCGGCGCTCCTCCTGCTTCTATACATTCGTGTCGTTCGTGCTCAGGCGAGGAAGAGGGATGTATCCGGTCCAATGATCTGTCTTGAGCAGCTCACGAACATAAGCCATTCTGTGGATCAGAAATCTGAAAGTGTGGTGTCGTTGAACCACGTATACGTATAGACTGTGGAATTTCTACGTGGGAGGCGGCAGTTGACACTTGCTAAGTCTACATCGACCCGGCGTACCAACGTGTCATCGTATGAGATTTCCTTGACATATATAGTACTTGTTCTCGTGGGGATCATATAGCACAGCGTTGTTAGCTGCGAAGACCAACTCGAATAGGGGAAGGGGATGAGTGCAAGCAAATGAATCATCTTATAGACGGAAGGGCAACTTAAATGTTTCCACGGAAAGTAGATGTACAACCATCTTAATGTTGGCCTTGGCTGCTGTGGAAGAGCCGCAAGATAAGACATGACAAGGAAGCGGCTATATTTCACTGAGGATATTGTTAGCCTCGTCATATTATTTATCTACAACTTGAGCTTCATCGTGTTAGAAATCAAGGCCAGATATATATAAATAAAATTCCTTATCATATTTGAGTAGTTTTTGTGATTCATGTTCCAATCACTATTGCGATGAGTTTAATACGAATGGTGTAATTTTTTATATGTTTCGTGGATTTTTTCAGGATTGGACTTTAGTGTTCAATTTAGATATTTACATAAAGATATGCGCATTTGCGATTCTAATTTATGATTGTATAATTGTGCATTTGTAGTTTTTTCCATTCTCCACTCCTCACTCGAGTGCTTTCAGTTGATAAGGTTTTTCGCATCATTCTCAAGAAAAAAAAGGCCTATATTAGAAGCAGTGCAAACAAGATAGCACAACTCTTATGATTTGTATCATGAAGGTTTGATCCGTCAAATTCATCACGGTGTTCCTTGGTAGAATTAATACCTAAAAGTCTACATTGAAAACTTCTTCCATAGTAAGTTTCAGGGAAGAGTAACCAAAAAAAATCATCCATTAATAGACAACTTCTAGCTGGTACCTTGAGCCTTTCTTTAAATATATGCTGCCAATGGTTCACAATTATGTCAATAGTTAACAATAATAGTAATATATCCCCATCCAGTTAATCGGTCTTCCATATCTTTATTCGTTAAATTACAACAAAGAACACATTAAAACAGATGCAAGAGATTATAACTGTTACATAATGGAATAATCGATGATTACCGGATTTATTAATTGTCAGCTTTAAATTCCTAAGACGTAAATGTTTGTGAAAGCAATACCTTGATAGTTAATTTGATCTTTTGATTAAACTTCTTTTTGTATCCGTGTTCTACTGGTGAGACTTTCTTCGCTTGAGTGGTAGATTGAACTTTGAACTTTGTTGGATTTTGGTCGTTGTAGGTGTTGTTGTCGTCATTAAAATCTTATATCCTGACAACTTAGTACATATAGATGATGGTTGAATCAACACAATAGTATTTTGTTGTCAAGTTACTCTTACCATTATGATTTTCCAACATGTCTGTGACTGTGTCAAGTACTCTTGAATTGACACTTATAAGCAACTTCTCTTTTGATGTCACGAAGTGCACACATGAGCACAATGTATTGGCAACAGAAAATCCGAATCCATATTGGCAGCAGAAAATATGAATACTTATGCACCAGTTTGTTCTTGCATTTACTCTCAAGCTATTAAGTTATTGACTTAGTCTTTCTCTGATTTTGTCTTTGTAATTATCTCTATCCATGATTGTAGGATTCAGTTGTAACCTCATGAGTTAGTTTAGGAAATATTGTTGTAAACTCTGTTGTATAAAGGCTCACGCATCAGAATGAGAAAAATGCAACCTTTTTTATATTTATCATCTCTTTACATGGTACCAGAATAGCCTCAACCGATCCTACGCTATGTCTTCCGAAAACAACCAGATTACTCCTTCCGCTACTCAAATCTTTTTCACTGCTTCTGGTGGCGCCGCGGCCAACCTTCAATTCCCGGCGCTAGCAGTCCGTCTCGATCGCTCCAATTACTCTCTATGGCTCGATACTATTCGCTCGGCTCTTGAGGCTTATGAGCTTGAGGGATTTCTTATCGCTGGTGGTGCTCCTCCGCCGCCTGTTTCATCGGCCGC
This sequence comes from Iris pallida, assembly GCA_029216955.1. NCBI lineage: Eukaryota > Viridiplantae > Streptophyta > Magnoliopsida > Asparagales > Iridaceae > Iris > Iris pallida. The sequence goes on from JANAVB010043216.1 coordinate 11,228,081, forward strand.
AGGTTCATCAACCACTACCAGCCCAAATCCTGACTTTGTTGCTTGGAAGCACAAGGATCGACTAGTTCTTTTAGGCTGCGATCCACTCTCTCCACTCCTATGCTTGGTCACGTTGTTCGGGCTGCCACAACCGCGGAGCTTTAGTCCATATTGGAGCAGATGTTTCACTCCCAAACTCGTGCCAGGCATATGCATTTGAAACAACAACTTCAATTGCTCTCCAAGGGAAACCTATCTATCTTGGAATATGTTGAAAAGAAAAGGGCAATTTCTGATTCCCTCGCTGAATGTCTCACCTCTGTATCGGACGAGGATTTTGTCTCTTTTGTGCTATTTGGCTTAGGGGCTGAATCAAAATAGCCCTGAGTATGCGGCTGGAACCGATTTCGTCGAATGAGCTGCTCGGCCTCCTTCTTTAGGAAGAACAGCGCATACTCGACTCTTGCACCGACTCTAGTTTTTCGGTGGCCCATGTTGCTCATCGGAGAGGCACGGGTACAAGTCGACATTCCCCGTTGGACTCTGCCACGTCGGGAGACCGTTCTCGCCCGGTGTGTCAAATCTGCGATAAGCAGGGTCGTGACGCACGGAATTGCCATCAACGACTGAACCTGTCTACCTTTCCTGCCACCAATCGCCGTACCGCTGATCGCCTCCGCCAGTCCGCCAGCAAGCAGGCTCATGTGGCGTACACCGCCAGCCCATCCGCCATCACCGACCCATGGGTGGTCGACTCTGGAGCAACGAATCACGTCACGGCTGACCTGTCCAGCCTCAACCTCCAGTCCGAGTACACCGGCAGTGACAGCCTTGTCGTCGCAAACGGTCAGTCCCTTCCCATTATGCATACATACAATCTTTCTTTATCTGCTAAACATGTTGCTAAAATCCTTACCCTTAAAGATATTCTTGTTGTGCCTAAAGTATCTAAAAACCTTCTTAGTGTTCGTCAATTATGCCTCGATAACAATGTTTTTGTGGAACTTCATGCTAACCATTGTTATGTTAAGGACCTTCAGGGCACGAGAATACTCAAGGGAATTGTTGAGAATGGCTTGTACCGGCTTCATGTTCGCTCACCCGCTCCCAGAGTTTTTGTTGGTGAACGAGCCTCTGTCTCTTGTTGGCATCATCTCTTTGCTCATCCTCATGAGTCCATCTTGCGTCGTCAATTAGTTAATTTTAATTTGCCTGTTTCTGCAAATAAATCTTTGCCTTTGAGTATTGCTTCAAAGACATCATCTACCCTCTTGTCATGTTCCCTCTAAAAATCCTTTTGATTTAATTTATTCGGATGTTTGGGGCCCTGCCTCTGTATCTTCTTTAAATGGTAATCTCTATTTTGTCATTTTTATTGACGATTGCACCAAATTTGTTTGGGTTTATTTCTTGGCGGCTAAATCTCAGGTTTTGTCTACCTTTACATCTTTCAAAACTATGGTTGAGACACAGTTTTCCACTAAACTCAAAGCTTTTCAATCTGATTGGGGTGGCGAGTACCGTAATGTATCAACTTTTCTTGCAACTAATGGCATACTTCATCGTGTTTCTTGCCCTCACACTCCTGAACAAAATGGTGCTTCTGAAAGACGGAATAGGATCATTATTGAAAAAGGGTTGGCTCTTTTGGCACATTCCCACCTTACTATGGAATTTTGGGAACATGCTTTTCATACCGCCATTTACTTGAATAATAGAACTATAACTCCAATTCTTCAGAACAAGTCCCCTTATGCATGCCTATATCAGCGTCACCCTGATTATAACTTTCTGAAATCCTTTGGTTGCTTGTGTTTTCCTTATCTTCGCCCTTACAACAGTAGCAAGTTGGAATTCCGTTCTATGGCGTGCATCTTCTTAGGGTATAGTGCTAAACATAAAGACTATCTGTGCTATCACGTTTCTTTCGCTCGAACGTACATTGCTCGTCGTGTTGCCTTTGATGAGTCTTCTTTTCCTTTTCCGGAGCATAATTCTCAGTCCGGTCAGCCAGATTTGCCTCGTCCTGCACTCTCTCTTTTTCTACTTCAAGAAGCTGCATTGACACCACTCTCGGTTGCATCTCTTCCTTCGAATTCTTCTCGGCTGACTCCCATTCAGCCGCCGTCTTCATCTCCTTCCGACCTCACGCCACATTCCCATACGGTGGTGCCACCTTCCCCACCACCGATCCCTTCGCCGGTTATGCCATATCAACATGCTCCCTCGTATTTCCGCCCCTCCACAACTTCAACACACAGTATGGTCACTCGAGCCTCCATTAATTTCCTTAAACCTAAAGCCCACACTGCTACCAAACACCCTATTCTCTGTGATTCCTCTGATTTTGAACCCAAAACTTTCTTACATGCCACAAAGAACCCTAATTGGCAACATGCTATGCAACTAGAGTTTGATGCCTTAATTGCTAATGGGACTTGGGACTTGGTTCCTAGGCCCCCATCTTCTAATATTGTTGGTTGTAAGTAGGTTTTCAGGATCAAGAAGAAACCAGATGGCTCTGTTGACCTATACAAGGCCCGTTTGGTTGCCAAGGGATACAATCAGGAAGAGGGCATTGACTACTTCAACACATTCAGTCCGATCATCAAGCCTACCACGATTTGGGTGGTATTGAGCATTGATGTCACTCGTAATTGGCCTCTCCGCCAGGTTGACATTAATAATGCCTTCCTCAATTGTGATCTAGCAGAAACTGTCTATATGGAGCAAGCACCGGGTTTCACTTCCCCTGAACGGCCATCATATGTCTGTCGCCTCAAAAAGGCACTTTATGGCCTCAAGCAAGCTCCGCGAGCATGGTTTCAGAACCTCAACCAGGCTTTGCTTCGTCACGGGTTCCGATAATGCATCTCCGATACCGCTATTTTCATCAAGCGTCATGGCTCCGATGTTGTCTATGTGCTTGTTTATGTGGATGACCTCATTATCACTGGTTCCAACTCTTCCTTCATTGATGAGTTTGTCAAGTATCTCAACTCGGTTTTCACTCTGAAGGATTTGGGTGCTCTCAACTTTTTCTTGGGTATTGAAGTCCATCGTAATTCAACTGGTCTTCTCTTCTCCCAAAGAAAGTACATTTTGGACCTCCTTGATCGCAGTAAAATGATGGGCGCTAAACCCATAGCTTCGCCGGCTGTTCCAGGTTCTCGGCTCATTTCTGGCGGTGATTCGTTCTCCGTCGTCCATCTCTACCGTAGCATCGTAGGAGCTCTCCAATATGCCACCATCACCCAGCCTGAGATTTCCTACTCAGTCAATAGGGTCTGCCAGTTCATGCACCAGCCGTCGGAACATCCTTGGGCTGCGGTCAAACGAATCCTTCGCTACCTCAAGGGTTCACTCATTCCGGCCTCTTCTTCCGTCATGCTCGTGACACTTGGCTTGTTTGCTTTACTGATGCTGACTGAGCTTCTGATCCCGAGGACTGCCGTTCTCAACATGGGTTCTCGGTTTACTTTGGAGGCAACCTTGTGAGTTGGTCTTATCGCAAACAGAATGTGGTTGCTCGCTCTAGCACTGAAGCTGAGTATTGCTTTTGCCTCGACTGAACTTATTTGGCTTCAACAGCTTCTCAAGGAAATGGCGGCCTCATCTCCTGGTCCTCCCATTCTTCTTTGTGATAATCTCAGTGCCACTTTTCTTACTGCAAACCCGGTCTTTCACCAAAGGTCCAAGCACATCAAAATCGACTATCACTTTGTCCGGGAACAAGTTCAGGCAGGTGATCTGATTGTTAGGCATGTCAAATCTGCTGATCAGATAGCGGACATTTTTAACAAAGTTGTTGGCTCCTCACGGTTTCAAAACTTGCGGTCCAAGCTTCTCGTTCGTACCCGATCATGAGCTTGCGGGAGGGTATTAAGTTATTGACTTAGTCTTTCTCTGATTTTATCTTTGTAATTATCTCTACCCATGATTGTAGGATTCAGTTGTAACCTCATGAGTTAGTTTAGGAAATATTGTTGTAAACTCTGTTGTATAAATGCTCACGCATCAGAATGAGAAAAATGCAACCTTTTTCATATTTATCATCTCTTTACACAAGCTGATTCTGCTTGGCAAAATTGAGTCCCTGGGTACAAAAATTATCAGGGTCGGTCAAAAAACCTCAGTTCATGTTAGCCAATAAACAAATTGGAAAGGTTCATGTTAATTTAAGTATTAAGATCATTATTTTTTCCAACATAAAATTGCTGGATCTGTCCCATTCCCGACCTACTACCAAATGCATCATGAGTTAAATCTTTTATGCAAAGAATAATTAGTTTTTGGGCAAACACATCAAAAACATGTAGCTATAAGACATCTTGACAAACAAGATTGCTGAGTTAGCTATATACATCCATATGAGTTAGAAATTGATTATGATTCCGGGAGATTGTAGCATATACTGCGCATACACCTTACAAATTACGAGAAGAGGTTAATATTAACAATTTTAGTTCCACATTTTACTGTACGGGTGGTTTAATTGTTAATATTAACAATTTTAGATCCACAGTTTAATGTACGGAGAGCCGGAGGGGAGACGAAGGGCCGGAGTAGAGCGGAGCCGAGGAGGCGGAGGCTGAAGCAGAGGAGAAGGTGCGACGAACAATTCTCGATTATTTTTTTCTCTCTAAATTTCTCTCTCTGTTTAATTTAAGGAGACTTTGTTGTTTCTATTTTTGGCTGTGGAGATTTAATCTGAACCGTATCATTAAATCTAATCCTACAGACAAGATATGGATGATAATGGGGTGGACAAAATAGGGGGTGAATCCGATCCTACCATATATATATATATATATATATATATATATATATATATATATATATATATATATATATATATATATATATATATATATATTATTTTTGGCTGTGGAGAATTAATCTGAACGTATCTTTAAATCTAATCCTACAGACAAGATATGGATGATAATGGGGTGGACAAAATAGGGTGTGAATCCGATCCTACCCCATATATATATATATATATATATATATATATATATATATATATATATATATATATATATATATATATTTTTATATATATATATATATATATATATATATATATATATATATTTTTTATATATATACATATATATATATATATATATATATATATATATATATATATATATATATATATATATGAACTTTCATGAGATGTGATCCACTTGTCATACAGTCGCGGCTGTATCAAAACTTGCAATACTCGAATAATAATTAACCACATACACCAAGGGCTAGGTCTAAGCTCTACTTTTAACGTGTTTCGGCTCAGATTTGGACTTGAGAAGATGTTGATTTTCGAAGAGAGGTGTCACGCCCCAGAACCAGAATACTGGAGAGCGGGGGCAGACATAGCCAGCTACGTATATAGAAGCGCAACCCACCTCGCTATACGGTCACGGCTGTCTAGATACATGAGGGTTTAACTACAAGCCAACAGTCTCTTAAGGTCAAGAACAAGCCTAGTGTCTCAATCACAAGCAAGTATTAATAGTTACAAGATGTAAGACCACCAAATATACAATAGTAAGGTGTCCCAAACATTGCATATTCAGCTGATCATGAAGCTAGTCATTACAAAATTTCAGGACTAGCAAGAGTTTAGTCATACATGATCAACCCTAGGATTTGTCAATCATGTTACAGCCCGTAGGCAGACAGTAAGTAAATGTGCAATCGAGCTAAACCAGTGCTCGTCGGCTAAACGCCTCAAAAGAATATATTTTTTACAATAAAGTGGGAGAGCCAAAAATAACCCACTCGTTGCCCTGGTTACGCCTGGTGGTCACCATCGGGCTGGAAGGTCAGGTAGATCCTCTGGAGCTGCTCCGAAATCTAGCCATACAAAACCAGCTGGGTCAGATCCCAGAAAGAGCAAGTACCACAAAGGAGGCTTCACTTAGGAACTAAAACCAGCAATTAACACAGAATAATAATAAGTAGCAAGAATTGGAAATAAGGAAAACATATCAGGATGATATACGACGAGATAACCATGGGACTATTCAGATAACCAGGTTATAACCCGTAAACCAAACAAGTATCGGAGTTGTAATCCTTCATCTGAACGGAACTTGGTTTCCTACCATTTATCGGTAAGATAATATAAGAAATCAGGACATGTAACAATCTTGTATAGGATCAAGACAAGACTAAACTGATTATTCCCCATTCAACAATCACGGCCAAGCAATAAGTACGGCTTCATACTTTAACTAACTAGGGTTATCACAGGCCTAGTTACTAGCAAGATGCAGCAAGATTATTCCACAGCCACAAGCCCTGTAGACCATCTAGGCTACCCAGGTCAAATATTAAGGGTTGAATTCAAGTGGGTACATCGTCCAGGAAACGCATGTACCCTTAAGTGGCTTGAAGGGTGCAACACATGACAGTATGCTGGAAATGTGCCATACTCGACGGCAGGCTACAGATCCCAAGCGCGCCTAGGTAACGGGATAGCCTGTAGCTGGAAAATCTCTTCATGACTACTGTGTTATTCTAGTTATTAGTCTTAGTCCATTTCAGTAGGTACCCCTGACCGTGGTACTCAGGGGTCCCCTCCTAAGCATGATGCAAGACAAGACTGGTTCATTTATACGAGCATAATCGCCCACGGTGTCCAGGCTATTTATACTTGTCATATCATGTCATGTCATGTTAGCTGTCGTTACAGCAATTCGAGATATATCATGTCAGGTGTATTTGTCAGGAGTGCGCCACGACGGGCCACTATCATGTTATGTTACTTGTCAAGAGTATACCACTACGGGTCACTGTCGTGTTCAGGAAACATATATAAAATACATAGTACAAGCATTCTATCAAGAGACCCCAAGTTATACTGAGAGTTACCAGACATGAGTATAATAATAATAATTAATTCTTAAAATACAAGGCTATGGAAGGGGCCATGCGGCTTGGGCATATGCGGCCAGGAGGGAGGTCCATACGGCTGAGGGCGGTTTAGGGTACATGCGGCTGAAAAGGGGAAAGCCCATGCGGCTATGGGGTAACTGGGCCTTATGCGGCTCAAGATGGCGGACGCATATGCGGCTGGGGAGTGGGGCATATGCGGCTGGCAGGGGAGTGGGGCCTATACGGCTCAATGGACAGGGTCTCATGCGGCTCATGAGTTAACTCTTATGCGGCCAGGAATGACTCGGGTCCTCATGCGGCAGAATAAAGACTAGTTCATGCGGCTGGGTAAAGCGGGCGCACGCGGCTCAGCCCATACGGCTGGAAGTGGACGGGTTTTCATGCGGCTGGATTTTAACTCATGCGACCGAGATGGACTTATGCGGCCAGGTCAAGAAAGTTCATGCGGCTGGAAATGAATAGGTCACATGCGGCTCGGGATGAAGGGGATCTTATGCGGCTGGGAATGAGCGGAGTATTATGCGGCTGAAGTCCAAGTTCCATACGGCAGAATAGTTCATGCGGCTGAGAGGTCTTATGCGGCTGGAAGTTCAATAACTCATGTGGCCAAGAAGAAAACTTGCCGCATGAGAAGTCATGCGGCTGGGTACTGTCCTTCTTCTCCATTTTTTCGAGAAGAAGAACCATGCAAGCCATGGCTTCCAAGCCGTATAAAACCTTCATCCAGAGTCCAAATCCAAACTTCTATAGGTCAAAATGGTGCAGAATAAAATTTCCTACAATATGGAACCATCAGAACTTGATAATAACAAGATTAAATAGATCAAAACCCAAGAAATCCGAGAATACAATAAACTTAGATCTAGAAGAATTTAGACATGGAAATTGAAAATGTCAATCACTAAAGAGTCTTAGAATGTTGCAAGGAAGAAAATGGAACAATAAATCTCGAGTTCCTCCACGAAGCAAGATGCACTTGCCTAAGCTCTCCCTCTCTCTCTCAGGTAGGTGAAGAAGTTAATGGTGGGGAAGAAGGAGAGTAAATGAGGAGAGAGAAAGGAGAATGGGTTAATAAATGGTAGTGGTGGTAGGTAAGGGGTTTGGTTCACAACCGAACCAAGCCGAACCAATCCAAGGTAAACCAAGCCATGAAAAGCCAAAATAAGCCAAGCAAGGAATCATGCAATACGAGACTAAATACGTACACGTATACCTAGATACGTAGTACGAACCATATGCATTACAACTCTACCCACCTTAAAAGAATTTTGTCCTCGAAATTTAATTAAGAGGCTAGAGAGACAAGGACAAGCTATCACAAGTAAGCTATAACTAGGCAATCAATCATTCATTCAAGCAAGGAACCCTAGAGCATAAGGCATAAGAAAGATATTATACCTTACGAGTCAAACAGATCGGGATGTCACGATCGGATATCATCCTCACGCTCCCACGTTGACTCACCCAAAGAGTGATGACCCCAAGCAACTCGGACTAACTTGATAGTCTTGTTCTTGAGTGTCTTCTCTCTCCGGTCCAATATAGACATGGGCCTCTCCTCATAAGAAAGGTTGGTACCAACAACCAATTTTGAATGATCTAGGATATGGTTCGGGTCTGGGATATATCATCGTAATTGGGATACATGGAATACGTCATGTACCTCGATTAGCGACGACGGGAGAGCGAGATGATAGGATACATCTCCTACTGGCTCCAGAATGTCGAACGGTCCTATATACCTAGGACTAAGATTTCCCCGTAGCCGAAACGAATGACACCACGGTTAGGCGAAATCCTTAGGAATACATGGTCGTCGACAGAAAACTCAAGAGAGCGCCGATGAGAATCGGCCCAATGATGCTAGCGATCTTGGGCAACTCGAAGGTGAACCCTGACTCTTCTGACCACTTCAACTGTCTGGGCAATCATTTCTGGATCGAGCATCTGCCTCTCTCCAACATCATCCCAGGTTAGCGGAGATCTGCACTTCTACCATACAGTGCCTCGAACGGTGCCATCTGGATACTAGTCTGGAAACTGTTGTTGTACGAAAACTCTACCAGGTGCAGGTGGTCTTCCTATGAACCACCGAAGTCGAGTGTGCAAGATCTCAACATATCTTCAAGAGTCTGGATCGTACGTTCTGACTGGCCATCTGTCTGCGGGTGATATGCTGAGCTGAACTGGAGATGAGTTCCCAAACTCTCCTGCAGACTACGCCAAAAGTGCAACGTAAATCTTGAATCTCGGTCCGAGGTGATACTGACTGGCACACCGTGAAGTCTGACGATCTGCCTGAGATACATCTCTGCTAGCTGAGCCGTCGACTGACCAACTCTGAACAGGAGAAAGTGAGCCACCTTCGTGAGCCGGTCAACTATAACCCAAATAGCATCTCGACCAGCTGGGCATCTAGGCAATCTAGTCACGAAATCTATGGTCACATGCTCCCACTTCCATTCTGGAATCGGCAAGGGCTGAAGAAGTCCAGCTGGCCTCTGATGTTCAGCCTTAACTTGTTGGCAAACCAAACACCGAGAGACGAACCGGGCTATCTCCCTCTTCATGCCATTCTACCAAAAGTGCTGCCGGATATCACGGTACATCTTCGTATCGCCGGGATGAATAGAATACTGCGAACTGTGAGCCTTTGTCATAATCTCCTTTATGATATCTCCACTGGGTACACAAGGACGCTTCCCATGTCAAAGTGTACCATCTTCATGAATGCACAACTCTGGTCTTCGTCCTGCATTACACTCTGCTCTGAGTCGCTGAAGCTGGAAATCTGCTGACTGCGCCATCCGGATCCTCTCGACTATCCACTACCAGAATAAGTCATTTTAGCGACGCCTAAAGACGTCGCTAAAACGACAATTTCCGTCGCTAAAAATATTTAGCGACGAAATTACCGACGTTTTGGGCTGGTCGCGGAATGTAAGTCACTGATCTTCAAAACGTCGCCAAACGTCGCAAGTACCGACGTGTACCGATGTATATATACGTCGGTATATTACCGACGTCTACCGTCATGTCATCGTTGTATTAGCGACGTGTTTGACATCGCTACGCTGTCGGTAACTTTACCGACGATTACCGTCGTGTCGTCGGTGGTTTAGTGACGTGTTCAAAGTCGCTACACGTCGATAAAATCCTGGAAATTCCTGGGATGATTACCGACATGCACCGACGTTTACCGACGTCCTCCGACGTATAACGACGTCGGTAAACGTCGGTAACCTGAAAATATTGCAGATTTATCCGACGTTTACCGACGCAAACTTACGTCGGTGGACGTCGGTAAATGTCGCTAAATCTGCAAAAAACATAAAAAATAAATACAGAATGTCCATTTCTCCCTGCAGTTTACAAAAAAATAACCATAACCAATATAGGTTACACAATCACAGAATGCCATTTCTCAGAATGTCCATTTCTCAGAATGTCCATTTCTTACTGTACATAGGTTTCAGTCCCTATAACCAAGTCTACAACAATCACAACAACAAGTATCCAAATAACCAAGTCTACACCAAATATCCAAATAACCAAGTCTACAACAATCACACAACAACAAGTATCCCAATGACTAAGTCTACACCAAATAATAAAGTCTACAACCAAATAACCAATGTCTACACACAACCAACAAATAGAATAGGATCCAAACATCCAAATCTACACAACCAACAAATATCCAAGTCACAAACAAAGAATGAAACAAACACAAACAAACAGTCCTAACTAGGACTACTAGGAATCTGGTGCAGGAGGGGCACCGCCACGACGAAGGGATAAGAACAACTCATACTCCTCAAGTGAAATCGATACCGATGGAGCAGGCAGTGACGTCGGTGGAGTCGGTGTCGAAGAAGAAGTCGGTGGAGGCGGCGGAGTCGACGACGATGAAGGCGCACCCGGAGGACCAGCACGCTCCAACGCTATAAGTCGCTGGTGGTATGAATCCATGATAGATAACATTCTATCACTGCTCTGGACCATCGACTCATGCGCCAATCTCATCCTCTCGGCCATGGTCACCTGTCCTGTCTGCAGCTCCGTCACCGTGCGCTCTAACCCTCCAACGGTGCGCTCTGTCCTCTCAGTCGTCTCTTGAGGTCCATAATGTCGCGGTCGAGCGCATCCAATCGTACTAGCAGCACATGATCGTCCGTAGGGTGCTGAGACTGCTCCTCGATCCGTCGAAGCAGGTCGTCACGGAGAGACTCCATCATGTGGTGGACTCGGGCAGACTCCTAGGACGGCTGTGGACCATGCACACTAGCAGGAGATGTCCTAGAGGACTGGATCGCAACTAGGGCGCCATAGGATCCCGTACCGTAGTACGTACCCCTACGGAGTCTACCAGCAGCGGCTATCCACAGCTCGTCCGCAGACGGAGCTTGAGTGGGCTGCGAGGAAGTACCGGCCTCTCCTGCATCAGGTGCACTAGCAGCCACCCGTTCCCGCGGCCTCTGATACTCGGCCTAGAAAGTACTTATTATTACTAACTTCTAATTTCTAATTAATGTACTTATTATTACTAATTTCTAATTAATGTACTTATTATTTCTAATTTCTAATTAATGTACTTATTATTACTAACTACATGAATATTTATTTGCATCATATTTACTAAGTTATATTAAAATTGACACAAAGTATTAAATTAAGATAATGTATTGTAATATTTACATAAGTCTGCTCGAACCTCTCGTCAATAAGGTCACCGCCGCGACGATGGGTGGCCAGGAAGACGGTCACCATGTCGGCATTACCGACCTTCCTTACCTGTAATTAAATATATTATCTTAGTAATAATTTATCGGTTTTGTATTAAAATAATATTTCTAAAAGAGGAAGACATACCAGACGACGGAAATATTTCGTCATCGGAATCGACCCACCGTACCACTTTGAGGCATGTTGCCTAGCCGCCTTGGCTTTCTCTGACTTCTCCTTGTACCTTGGCTCATCGAATCGAGCCTTCATCGCATTCTACTGATCAGGGGTGATCCAACCTTGGATCGGCTTTCCGGCACGATCACGATCCTTCTGATCATTGATAGCGTCGCGGATCAGCTTGGCAGCGACGGCAGGAAACATTCCCTCGATAAGCTCGGCCCGGTGCGGTGGATAGAAAAACATATCCTAGAAGAGCACAAACCAAATATTTATCAGTTATATATAATATGCAAAAATTATATGATTCATGTTAAAAGCAAATATATTTTAACCTTGAAGCACGCAAACCATAAGGCCTTCCTCTCGTCCGGAGCATCAGAGTAGTTAATCCAAGCACCACCATAATTATGCCTCAACATATGGCCTAGACGTCTCTGTACCTCTGGGGGACGATATCTATACAAATATATTATATTCATGAAAAAAGTTAAATTATGATAAAAACAGAAAGAAAAAAAAATTATAAACCAAAACACCTATTTTGTACCGTCGGCCCAGATCTCCGTCCTCCTCTCCTCCGGAGGTGTGCACGCATCATCTGCATGATGCTCGTCGACCGTCGGTGCCACCGCCTCAGCCGTCGCCGCAGCCTCCGCCATCTGCTCATCTGTCTCCATCGTCGTATCAGCACTAGGAACGCTAGACGGGCGATCACTCTCAACAGGCCTGGAACTACTCATCCCAGGAGATATGCCACGTGACGTCGTCCCAGCCGGCCCACCTACTGTCCGATATGGAGGAGTAATCGACGACGAGAATCCAGAGCCTGTAGGAAGTACCGGAGGATAATGACCTCGTCGTCCCCCTCGGAACGCTCCGCGACGACCTGTCATAACTGATAACAGCATATGATAATACAACAAATAATAGAGACTAGAAATATGAAAGTACAACAAATAATAGAGACTAGAAATATGAAAGTACAACAAATAATAGAGACTAGAAATATAAAGTACAACAAAGACAAGATAATAACCAAGACAACATATGATGATATATTATACAATAAACATCTAAGTTCAGATAATATATTCTAGAAGAAACATCTAAGTTCAGATAAGTATATCTCTCTCAACCATCTTCAGAATAATCATCTTGTTCGTCTTTCTCGACCTCATCTTCCTCTTCCTCCTCATCTTCACTTTCATCTTCGCCTTCGTCGGCTTCGTCTTCCTCTTCGGATAATTCTACATCTTCGACATTATGTGTCGTATAAAGCATAACTTCCGTGGAGTCCACATCGACAATATTTGTTACAAGAGGTAGCTCGTCCTCCTGGTAAGCTTTTTTGTCAACATCAAAAGTATCTCTGGCTTTAGTCTTGCATACTGCCCACTAGTCAGACTTCGTTGCTCCCCATCTCGGATAAGCTGTGAAGTACACGAGTTGAGCCTGAGTTGCTAGGACAAACGGTTCGTAGCCTTGATATCTACGCTTGTAGTTTATATCCACAAGACCATGCTTGTCAATTTTCTAACCTTGATTTTCAATCGGATCGAACCATTCACACTTGAACAACACGATCTTTGCAGGTTCTCTGCCATTATTATATGACAACTCCACAATCTCTCGCAAGATGCCAAAGAAATTATTTCCTGGATCGACGTCTTTATAGTTCGAAGACTTGATACACAAACAACTATTTTTCGTGGAATCAAGATCCAGGAAGCTGTCTCTGATCGGAGTATTTGTCGACTTGAACTGAAAGCCATTGACACAGTAACTTGGCCATATTGTAACAAAAGTAATTGGTCCCTTGGCAAGAGTTCTAATTAATTCAATATCGGGTGAAATTAGACGATCGACCTGAATATCAAAGAAGCGGTAATAAGTTATTTATTGTGCAGTTGCATTAGAAGAGGCCAGTAATTACCGAGCTACTTACATATTCGCTCAACCAAGAAGGAAAATGAGTCTCATTTCTTGTTCTAATGCTTCGTTTGTTAGGTAGGGTCTAACCAGCCTCAACTCATCATTATATGTGCTGGTAAACAACGAAGCAACCGCCGATTAGTACAATAATATTAGCTTATACTATTATATTGAGATGACGTAAACTCATCATCTTGAGTTACTTATCCCTCTAGCTTCTCCACTTCATCCTCGTCGTAATTGAGTAATACATACAACTGAGCAGCCCTTAGCTCTTCGTCATTCAAATATCTCTTCTTCATTTTCCCCGAAGGCTTTTCGGACGCATTGAATACTTTCAGTATTCCATCATTAAATTCTTGATATCCGTCGTCGTTTTTCGGAGCCCTCGTTCTATTCGTAGCAATATGAGGTTTAAAATAGGAGGAGCAAAAATTTGTAATCTCCTCGAGAATATAGGCTTCACAAATAGAACCCTCGACCCGAGCCTTATTTTTCACCTTTCTTTTTAGGTGATTCAAATGTCGCTCGAACGGGTACATCCATCGATATTCGACGGGTCCACCAACACGTGCCTCGTAGGAAAGATGAATCGGCAAATGCTCCATAGAGTCGAAGAATCCAGGAGGGAACACCCTCTCTAGCTTGCACAGTGTTACCCTTTACGTCCCCTTTACGTCCATTACAGTATTAATTATGTTGTCAAACACATTCTTCTCGATATGTATGACATCAAGGTTATGTCTAATCAGATTGGTGCTCCAATATGGAAGATCCCAGAATATACTCCTCTTCGTCCAGTTATGAGTGCGACCAAATCCGTCACACTTGTAGCCCGTAGCAGGCTGCTCAATAGCTCTTGGTAAATCTTTTACCTCTTCCCATATCGTGTATCCAGGCTACCTTGGCGGAGGATTAGCCTTCTCCACAATGCCAGCACGAAAAGCATTCATGTTCCTCCGGTACGGATGATCCCTCGGCAGGAATTGTCGATGACAATCGAAGAAGCACGGTTTGCCTCCGTGTTTCAAACGGAAAGCCTTAGTGCTGTCCATGCAATACGGACATGAAAGACGACCATGCGTGCTCCATCCAGATAACATTCCATAGGCCGAAAAGTCGTTGATGGTCCACATAAGTGCTGCCCGTATCTGAAAATTTTGTTTTCTAGATACATCGTACGTATTGGAACCTACTTCCCACAGCTGATTCAACTCATCAATCAACGGCTGTAAATACACATCGATGTTCCTTTTCGGATTGTTCGGACCTGCGATAATAACGGTGAGAAACATAGACGGAGTCTTCATGCACATCCAAGGCGGTAGATTGTATGGGGTGACGATCACGGCAAGTAGTGCATCGAAGAGGTAGGCTTCCTGGCACCGACAGACTTTCCTCTACCACATGCCTTGTAGCGATCGACACCACAAAATCTGTAGGCGTCTTCATCCTTGTCGTCTTTGTAGTACAACATGCACCCGTTGCGACAGGCATCGATTTTTTCGTATCCCATCCAGAGCGATCTAACCATCCTCTTAGACCGGTAGAAGTCTTTAGGCAACTTCGCACCCTCAGGCAATATTTCTATAAGCAACTCCATAAGACGGTTGTAGCAATCTTGCGACATGTTAAAATCAGACTTGATACTCAACAATCATGTAACCACCTCCAACGGTGAATGATCTCCACAACCAGGATATAATAGAGTCCTTGCATTCTCCAGCAACTCCATGAACTGTGCAGCATCGGGGTTCGGTGCCTCCTCAGGTGCATCATGATCATCCAGATCGAAACAAGGCCCGGCCGTGTCGAAAACCATGTTCACCAACCCATCGTCGTAAGGAGCGTTGTTGTGGACATCCACATAAAGCTCGTACTCCGATGCTAAAGACACACGTTCTTCGTGCTCGCTCCACTGATAGTAATTCTGCGTGAAACCCTTCGAGTATAAATGATACATGACATCCACTTCTAGATGATATTTCAAGTTGCGACATCTCACACATGGACACTTAATTTTGGTACCGTCCATGTACTGAGGGAACGCCATGGCAAACTACAGGAACTGGTGTACACGCTCTATGAATTCATCCAGCACACCGCACATGTCATCAGGATGACGGTTGTACATCCAAGTACGATTCCGCAGATAGTAATTCAATTCCATAATTCTGTAAGATAGATACATCAAGGTAGTGAATGATATGCAAGTGTTAAAGCTTTGAAATAGTAGCTCAATCGAGGGATAGAGTTAATTGGAGGAAGTTACTGGGAAAAGTGAAGACTGACATGAACTGATGACGCACGAAAATGAGGGTCTCAAAGCTGGAACAAGTCAAGTTGTGCTTTGGAAAAAGAACTCTTGCAAGCTCTTTGTTCACAAAGCAAGCTATAAATAGAGAATACAGAACAAATAACGAGTTTATAACTCAAGTATAGAGCATACAAGAGTCATAAACTCGAGAGATGTTCTGCATTCGTTATATCTTCCTTTGTGCACAAAGAGTTTAACAAGAATAGAACATATCCAAAACACAACTTTACTTGTTACAACTTTGATCCCCAAATTCTCGTTTGTCAGTTCATGCGGTCTACACTTTCCACAGTATATGTACACATGACATTTTACGTTAAATGGTCAGAGATTATCGGTCATCTTCTTTTCGCATTGCTAACTTTTGTTTCGCGTGTTTGTGCGTACGGTGGTCAGAGATTATCACGGCGGTATATCACCCGTGTCTACAATATTTCATATAGGCTGATTTGCATAAGTCAAGTTTTAGGATATTAGTCTATATATTATGTATAGTCCAACCGAGTCAACTCTAAGCTAAACTAGTCCAACTTGGTCAAACTAGCCATTTCTAAGTTGTATAAGTCAAGTTTTAGGATATTAGTCTATATATACTAGTCTAAACTCTCCCTCCTCTCCAAATACCTGGTACTAGTTAACCCTCCTCCTTTCTTCCACTAGACACACACATACATATACATGATGTATACAACCACACCATAGTTCCCAGGTTCTTTTAACCTAACTTTCCAGTTTGTACTAACCTCAATAGAACAAACACTCTCACAGCTCAAAATACTAACACATGCTCACGCCTTACTCTTGTGACACTCCCTTTCAAACATAAACACACACCTATATGTTCCCTTACACATGTTGCCATGTTACCTGTAAAAATAGGAAACCCTTGTTGTCTAAAATAAAACACAATTCTACAAAGAGAACCATACTGTAGAACTCACACTTTAAGACAATAGATGAAGAAAGACTTGTATGGAGGATTGTCTACTTTATTCATGGAGTTGTCATAGGGTGTTGAGCGATGTCATTTTATTCTTTTCTTCTTCTTCTTCTTGGGATTTTTGAGTATTGGATCTTGAGACATATATAGCTAGAACTTACGAAGAATGGAGTACCATACTTCAACAAATAGATGTTGACTAATTGGTTCATATACTTAAATCTCCGACCATTGGGGATATTGGTAAACTAATATACCTAGATTACCCAAAAGTACACTTGCGAACTAGGATAAAATAATTAGTTGTGTACTAAACGTCTCTAAGTGTAGGAATATTGTAAGGTGAAACAATGTATCAAACACTATATCGAAACCCAAACCCAATATGCAAATCCAAATTAATATGAAAATACACAAGTGTAAGTAGGGGATTAAGTGTACAGAGGTGAAATACATATATATGCATGCTTGGGGGTGGCCACGTGTCCAACAAATGGACACAAAGTGTCCAAAACCTCACGAACACACTGTATCAGTGAACACATAGTCGTAATGTGTCTTCGTGTCCATTTTGGACACGAAAAACACCTCAATTAGGGTTAGGGTTTACCTTCAGTCTCCTCGCGGTGGTGGAGGAGGAGGAGGAGGACAAGTTCGGTGGTGGAGGAGGAGGATCTCGCGGTGGAGGAGGAGAAGGGGCTCGCGGTGGAGGAGGGGGAGGAGAAGGATCTCGCGGTGGTGGAGGAGTGTAACACCCATATCTCGGAATACGTATTTTTGATCAAGCCTGCATGTATCTTGGACCTGTATTTTATTTTCTCGGATTTTGGCCTGTACTTGTAATTGACTTGATTTGCGGATTTTGGATTTCTCGTAAATGGGTTTTACCTGGCTTGGTTTTATGTTGTGGAGAAGGTTGGTTTGGTTTGGTTTATTTTGTATTGGAGCACCTTAGCTAACCTCCACCCTACACTCAACTTATCCTCCACCATTAAAATCCCCACCTAACACTCTCTCTCTTCGCTCGCAGTTGGTGGGCGGCACAAGCTATGGGATTAGTGGCACCCATTGCTTGGACAGTATTTAGAGAGAGATTCCAGACGAAGTATTTTGATGCTGTGGCTCGATACGACCTGCAGACCAGATTTACCAACTTGAAGCAAGGAGGCAGAACAGTCGACAGTTATGCATCCGAGTTTTCTAGGCTCAGTAGGTTTGTCCCCACCTTGGTGGCGACCGAGTTTGATAGGGCCCAGCGGTTCCAGCAAGGACTGCATTTGGAGATTTTGTTGGCAGTTGAGCAGTTCGAGCATCAGACGTTTGATGCAGTTTTGAGAGCGGCTAGGAGGCATGAGTATACCTCCCAGAGGATCGTGGATAGGACCGGAGGTGGGAAGCGGTCCCACAGTCAGATGCACCAATCATCAGCCCCAGCCCCGGTAGCTAGAAGTTTGACCATTGGAACTCCGAGGCGGGCGGCCTCAGTGACGTCGATTCAGCATTCGACCTCGACGTACCCGCAGCAGCAGAAGCAGAAGTAGACTTCCGCGATGGGATGTTCTCATTGTGGGAAGCCAGGCCATGTGGTGGCAGATTGTCGTAGGGCGCAAGGATTGTGCCTAGCTTGTGGAGCTGCAGATCACAAGATAGGAGCCTGCCCGAATAGGGGTAGTTCGTCCTCTTCCAACCTAACCAGTCCATCGGTTAGGGGACCAGCACCCGTGCAGCAGCAGCAGTACCCGAGGCCATTATTGCCTCAGGCCCAGGCATTTCATCAGCAGTACACCCAAGCCCAAGTACAGAGCAGGCATAGAGGTTTCCAGCAGAGGGGACCCGTAGCTAGAGGTCAGGCTATGATGATGGCTATGGAAGAAGAAGTTGCACCAGGTGAGGTAGTGGCAGGTACTATTCTCGTCAACTCCTCTCCAGCATTGGTATTATTTGATTCTGGTGCATCGCATTCATTCATGTCTGCACGATTCGCGACACGGATAGGATTGGAGCCAGAGTCATTATCAGTAAGACTCAATATACTTACTGGTAATGGTCTTGTGGGAGTAGATCGAGTATTTTCCTCGTGTCGGATCGTAGTTAGCGGTAGAGAGTTCCCCGCTAGATTTATAGAATTCCCTATGGCAGACTATGATGTAGTCCTAGGCATGGATTGGTTAAGGAACCAGTATGCTAGGATAGACTGCCATGTTGGCAGAGTTGTTTTCAACATTCCAGGCGAGCCAGAATTTTCATTTTCCAGAGACGCAGTGGAGCCATCTTCTCCAGTATTGCGGATGGCAGTAGCAGCAGTGCGGTTGCCCAGGATAGTTGAAGAGTTTCCAGATGTCTTCCCAGAAGAGCTTCCAGGGATGCCGCCAGAGCGGGAGATCGAGTTCACTATAGACTTGATCCCCGGGACAGCACCGGTATCAGAGCGAGTCTACAGGATGGCGCCTTCAGAGTTGGAGATTTTGTACAAGATGATTGAAGAACTCAGGACCAAGGGATTCATTCGTACAAGTGGATCGCCTTGGGGAGCCCCGATGCTTCTTGTAAAAAAGTAGGATGGTACATCCAGGTTATGTGTAGATTATCGTACCTTGAACTCAGTGACAATCAAGAACAGATACCCTCTCCCGAGGATAGATGACTTATTTGATCAACTCAAAGGGGCTTCAGTGTTCTCGAAGATAGACTTGCGGTCAGGATACCACCAGATCAGAGTCAGAGAGCAGGACATTCCGAAGACAGCATTTAGATCGAGGTATGGACATTGGGAGTTCCTTGTTGTGCCCTTTGGAGCGACCAATGCGTCGGCTGTATTCATGGACCTCATGAATCGCATTTTTATGCCCTACTTGGATCAGTTCATGATCGTGTTCCTAGATGATATCCTGGTCTACAGCAAGAGCGAAGCAGAGCATGAGCAGCATCTTAGAGTCGTCCTTCAGACGCTTAGGGAGCATCAGTTGTACGCCAAGTTCAGTAAATACGAGTTCTGGCTCGATCGTATTTCGTACTTGGGTCACATCATTACCCGAGGAGGAGTAGAAGTAGATCCCCAAAAGATTGTGGCTATCGAGTCATGGCCAGTACCCAGCTCAGTGGCAGAAGTTCGTAGCTTCCTTGGATTGGCCGGCTACTACCGGCGATTTGTTTCAGATTTTGTAAGGATTTCAGCGTCGATGACCCAGTTGACCCGCAAGGATGTGCAGTTTGTTTGGACAGCAGAGTGTCAGGAATCATTTAAGAAGTTGAAGCAAGGTTTGATAACGGCTTCCATTCTCACACTTTCAGATGGGACCGGAGGATTCACAGTTTATTGCGACGCTTCAGGCAGAGGATTGGGGTGTGTCTTGATGCAGCATGGGAAGGTAATATCTTATGCATCACATCAACTTCTTGATCATGAGAAGAATTACCCGACCCACGACTTGGAACTGGCAGCAGTAGTGTTTGCACTTAAGCTTTGGCGGCACTACTTGTACGGAGATAGAGTGGAGATATTTACTGATCACAAGAGCCTGAAGTATGTTTTCACCCAGAAGGACCTTAACATGCGGCAAAGAAGATGGCTTGAGCTATTGGTGGACTACGATGTGGATTTACAGTATCACCCGGGGAAGGCCAACGTTGTAGCAGATGCGTTGAGCCGGAGAGCCGAAGTTTATTTCCTAATGGCGCAACCAGAGTTATTGGCAGATTTTCAGAAGATGGGAATTGAAGTGGTTCTTTCTGCCAGCGTGGCATTGATGGCCAGTCTACAGGTTCAGTCCAGCATAGTTGAGAGGATCCGAGTGGCACAGTCTACAGATTCCAAGCTTCAGCGGCTCAGAGCAGAGTATGAGGCAGGAAGAAGGCCAGAGTTGTGTATTCATGAAGATGGTACACTTCGACACGGCTTTCGTCTTTGAGTATCCAGTGGAGATATCAGACAGGAAGTCATGGCAAAAGCTCACAGTTCGCAGTATTCTATTCATCTCGGTGGCACGAAGATATACCGTGATATTCGTCAGCATTTCTGGTGGAATGGCATGAAGAGGGAGATAGCCCGGTTTGTCTCTCGGTGTTTGGTTTGCCAGCAGGTTAAAGCTGAACATCAGAGGCCCGCTGGACTTCTTCAGCCCTTGCCGATTCCAGAATGAAAGTGGGAGCACGTGACCATGGATTTTGTGACTGGATTGCCTAGATCCCCAGCTGGTAGAGATGCTATTTGGGTTATAGTTGACAGGCTCACGAAGGTGGCTCATTTTCTTCCATTCCGAGTTGGGCAGTCAACGGCTCAGCTAGCAGAGATGTACCTCAGGCAGATTGTTAGGCTTCACGGTATGCCCGTCAGTATCACCTCGGACCGAGATTCAAAGTTTATATCACACTTTTGGCGTAGCTTGCAAGAGAGTTTGGGAACTCGTCTCCAGTTCAGTTCAGCATATCATCCACAAACAGATGGCCAGTCAGAGCGCACAATTCAGACTCTTGAAGACATGCTGAGATCTTGTACCCTTGACTTCGGTGGTTCGTGGGAAGATCACCTGCATCTTGTGGAATTCTCGTACAACAATAGCTTCCAGGCCAGCATCCAGATGGCACCATTCGAGGCTCTGTACGGAAGGAAGTGCAGATCCCCGCTAGCGTGGAATGATGTTGGAGAGAGGCAGATGCTCGGTCCAGAGATGATTGCCCAGACAGTTGAAGTAGTCAGAAGGATCAGAGATCGTCTTCGAGTTGCCCAAGATCGCCAGCGCCATTGGGCCGATGCTCATCGGCGTCCCTTAGAGTTTGCTATCGGCGACCATGTATTCCTTAGGATCTCGCCTAACCGCGGCGTCATTCGCTTTAGCGTGCGGGGAAAGCTTAGTCCTAGGTATATAGGGTCGTTCGATATCCTAGAGCGAGTAGGAGACATATCCTATCGTCTTGCTCTTTTGCCGTCGCTAAGTGAGGTGCATGATGTATTCCATGTGTCCCAATTACGACGGTACATCCCGGACCCGAGCCATATCCTGGATCATTCGGAATTGGTCGTTGGTACCAACCTTTCGTATGAGGAGAGGCCCGTGTCTATATTGGACCGGAGAGAGAAGATACTCAAGAACAAGACTATTAGCTTAGTCCGCGTTGCTTGGGATTATCACTCTCTAGGTGAGTCAACGTGGGAGCCTGAGGATGATATCCGATCGTGATATCCCTACCTGTTTGACTCGTAAGGTATAATGTCTTCCTTATGCCTTATGCCTTCCATCCCTTGCTTGCATGTGTGATTGCTTGATTGATTGTTTAGTGTAGCTTATTGGTAAATAGTATAGCTGGCTCTTACATCTCTAAGCATCTCGATTTAAATTCCGAGGACGGAATTCTTTTAAGGTGGGTAGAGTTGTAACACCCATATCTCGGAATACGTATTTTTGATCAAGCCTGCATGTATCTTGGACCTGTATTTTATTTTCTCGGATTTTGGCATGCACTTGTAATTGACTTGACTTGCGAATTTTGGATTTCCCGTAAATGGGTTTTACCTGGCTTGGTTTTATGTTGTGGAGAAGGTTGGTTTGGTTTGGTTTGGTTTGGTTTATTTTGCATTGGAGCACCTTAGCTAACCTCCACCCTACACTCAACTTATCCTCCACCATTAAAATCCCCACCTAACACTCTCTCTCTTCATTACTTTCCTCCATTAATTCTTTTTCTTCTTCCTCTACACAACACCATCACCCATAGGCAAGTGCACCTTGCCACCACATGGGAACCACATTTTATTTGTTCATTAGCTAGATTAGGCCATGGTGATCAACATTAGTGCTTGACATTTTGTGATTCGGAGTCTCCATTGTTCTAGATCTAGGTTTTAACTATTTTCGGATTTACATGGTTTTGATCTATTTTGGTTGGATTTTTGTGGGTTTTGATGCTTCCATGTGGAAGAAAATTCAATTTTACTCAAGTTAGACCTTTGAAAATCTAGATTTGGTTTTGATTTGACCAAGATATGAAGATTTGAACTTTGGTGTTCTTGAAGAGTTCCTCTCGGCCTAGAGTAGCAGACTGCAGCCTGCGCTCTTTAGCGCAGTGCTGGACTGCGCATCCTCCTCTCGGCCTGCGCTCTTTAGCGCAGCGCCGATCGCGCAGCTTGCCCCATGGTGAACTGCGCTCAACCCCAGCGCGCAGGGACTCTTACGCAGTCTGCTCATGCGCAGTTCACTCAAGCGCAATCTGACCCATGCGCCATCCCTCCCGCGCACTTCACTCATGCGCAATCTGACCCCTGCGCCAACCAGCTCAGCGCAAGCCGACTTTTGCGCAGCTCACTCCTGCGCAGTTGGCCCCTGGCGCACTTGACTCCTGCGCAACCCGACCCCAGGGACCCTTGTGCAATCTGACCCTTGCGCAATCTGTCCAATCATGGAGATTTGGTTTTATTTTTCCTTAAGCTTGGCTCTTCTATAGCCCTGTATATTGATATTTTATTAGATATTTTACGCCCATTTTATATCCTTACGCCTTTTGTCATGAACTTGATTTTACTTAATATGTTTGGAATGACTATTGTACATGGCATGGTATGACAAGGAACTAGCATAACACAACAGTGACCCGTAGTGGTGCACTCCTGACATGACCAACCTGACATGATAGTGGCCCGTCGTGGCGCACTCCTGACAAGTACCCTGACATGATTTATCTTGATACTGTTGCGACGGCTAACTTGACTCGTATAATCAACTTGACACCGTGGGTGTTCCTGCTTGCTTGCTTGTGCAATCCACTTATCTTGTCTTACATCATGTCTAGGACGTGACTCCCTGGTTCCCACGGTCAGGGATTCATACTGAATATGGATTAGGCTAATGACTAAATCAAACTATAGTTCATGGAGAATTTCCAGTCACAGACAATCTCGTTATCTGGGCGCTCTTAATTGGACTTGTAGCTTGCCGACGAGTAGAGCACATTTCCAGCGCACTGTCATGTGTTGCACCCTCTAAGTCATCTAAGGGTATATCGTCTCCGGTGCGATGTACCCAACCATACTCTCAACCCGCGAAAGGATAACTGGATGGTCTGCAGGGCTTGGGACTGGGAAATTCTCACTTGCATCTTGTTAGTAATTAAGGCTTGTGATAACCCTAGTTAGTTAAGTAGTAAGCCGTAGTACCTGCTTGGCCGCTTGTGAATGGATGGAGTCCAGGCTTGTCTAAGTCTTGTCTAGCCCCTGTACCTGGAACTCTTTTACATGATTGTTTTACTTATCTCTAACAATAAATGGATAGAGACAGAGCGCTATTCAGGCGAAGGGTTACAACCCCGGTCCTTGTTTGGTTAAGGGTTGTAACCTGGCTCCCGGAATGGACCCACGTCACTAGTCGTTTATTGTCTTGTTGCACTCTTTATTACTTGTACTTTTATTTCATTTCTTATGTTCTGATATACTGGCTTTTGTTCTTATTTCGTGGCCTCCTTTGTGGCACTTGCTCTTTCTGGGGTTTGATCCAGCTGGTTTTGTGTGGCCAGATTTCGGAGCAGCTCCCGAGGATCTACCGAACCTCCAGCCCAATGGTGGCGACTAGAAGGAACCCGGGCTACGAGTGGGTTTTCTATTTTGTTTCGCTCACTCTATTATAAAAATTATTCTTTTGAGGCGTTTAGCCGACGAGCACCTGTTAGCTCGATGCACCTTTACTTACTGTCTGCCTACGGGCTGTAAACATGATTAACAAATCCTAGGGTTGATCATGTATGACTTAACTCTTGCTAGTCCTTGTATTTTGTACGACTAGCTTCATAATCAGCTGATATGCAAAATTTGGGACGCCTTTTATTGTATATTTGGTGGTCAAACATCTTGTAACTATATTACTTGCTTGAGATTGAGACAATAGGCTTGACCTTAAGAGACTGTTGGCTTGTAGTAAACCCTCATATCTAGACAGCCGTGACCGTATAGTTGAGACGTATTCTATTTCAATATACGTAGCTGGCTATGTTCGCCTCCGCTCTCCAGTATTCTGGTTCTGGGGCGTGACAAGGAGGACGATCTCGCGGTGGAGGAGGAGAAGGGGCTCGCAGTGGAGGAGAAGGAGGAGAAGGGGCTCGCCGGAGGGAGGAGAAGGGGCTCGCGGTGGAGGAGGAGGATGAGCGGCGCCGGAGGGAAGGGGGTCGGGTTGTCGTCGAGGTCGGGGGAAGAGGGGCGGGAACAACAAATTTGGTGAGAGGGAGAAATGAAAAATCGAACCGAGGAAACCCTATTAGCAGCAAGTTAGCGACGTCTGTAAATACGTCGCAAAGCGTCGACTTTCCTTTAATATTCGGCGATGCCATAAGCTATGTGACGCTAAACGTCGCTGAACTAATAAAACTGGCGACGTTTTCCGACAAATCAACGACGTTGGTTTTTATTACACTAAAGGTAGCCGTAATATGTCGTCGTTTGTCGCTATCAGCGACGTATTGTGACGCTTATTTTTGGCGTCGCAAATTCCGGAAATATTAGCGACGTTTTAAGTTGGCATCGCTGATATGGCTTATTTTGGTAGTGATCGTGGACTGAACCTGCATACTGGCCATCAATACTACATTGGAAGGGAGAACAACTTCTATACCCATCTTCTGAAGGTCTGCTAACAGCTCTGGTTGTGCTGTTAGAAAATAAACTCCGGCACTTCTGCTCAATGCATCTGCGATAACGTTGGCCTTCCCAGGATGATACTGCAGGTTGATATCATAATCCACAAGAAGCTCCAGCCATCTTCTCTAACGCATGTTAAGATCCTTCTGGGTGAAAACATACTTCAGGCTATTGTGGTTGGCAAAAATCTCTACCCTATCTCCGTACAAGTAGTGCCTCCACAACTTAAGTACAAACACTACTGCTGCCAGCTCCAAGTCATAGGTTGGGTAATTTCTCTCATGATCACGAAGTTGTCGTGACGCATAAGCTATTACCTTCCCACGCTACATCAGAACACATCCCAAACTTTTGCCCGAAGCATCACAATACACTGAGAATCCCCCGGTTCCATCTGGAAGCGTGAGAATAGGAGCCGTCATCAAGCCTCTCTTCAACTTCTCAAAAGAATCCTAGCACTCTGCTGTCCAAGCAAACTGTACATCCTTGCGGGTCAACCGGGTCAATGGCACTGAAATTCGAGCAAAGTCCGAAACAAATTGCCGGTAATAGCCGGCCAAGCCAAGAAAACTATGGACTTTTGCAACTGTGCTAGGTACTGGCCACATCTCAATGGCCACGATCTTTTGGGGATCCACTTCTACTCCTCCTCTGGTGATGATGTGACCCAAGTACGAAATACGATCGAGCCAGAACTCGCATTTACTAAACATGGCATACAACTGGTGCTTTCTGAGAATCTGGAGGACAACTCGGAGATGTTGCTCATGCTCCGCTTTACTCTTGCTGTAGACCAGGATGTCGTCTAGGAACACAATCACAAACTGATCCAAATAAGGCATGAAGATGCGATTCATGAGATCCATGAATACAGTCGGCGTATTGGTTGCTCCAAATGGCATCACAAAGAACTCCCAATGCCCATACCTAGATCTGAAAGCTGTCTTCGAAATGTCCTGCTCTCTGACTCTGATCTGATGGTATCCTGACCGCAAGTCGATCTTCAAGAATACTGCTGCCCCCTTGAGTTGATCAAACAAGTCATCTATCCTCGGGAGAGGGTATCTGTTCTTGATTGTCACTGAGTTCAAGGTACGATAATCTACACATAATCTGGACGCACCATCTTTCTTTTTCACAAGAAGCATCGGGGCTCCCCAAGGCGATCCACTAGTACGAATGAATCCCTTGCTTCTAAGTTCTTCAATCATCTTGTACAATATCTCCAACTCTGACGGCGCCATCCTGTAGACTCTCTCTGATACTGGAGCTGTCCCGGGGATCAAGTCATTGGTGAACTCGATCTCCCGCTCTGGCGGCATTCCTGGAAGCTCTTCGGGGAAAACAACTGGAAACTCTTCAACTATCCGAGGTAACTGCACTGCTGCGACTGCCATCTGCAATAATGGGGGAGAAGGTTCAACTTCGCCTCGAGAAAAGGAAAACTCTGGCTCGCCTGGAATGCTAAAAACAACCCTGCCAATGTGGCAGTCTATTCTAGCATACTGGTTCCTCAACCAATCCATCCCTAAGACCAGATCATAATCGGCCATCGGAATTCTATCAATCTAGTGGGGAATTCTCTACCGCTAACTACGATCCGACACGAGGAAAATACTCTATCTACTCCCATGAGTCCGTTACCAGTAAGTATATTGAGCCTTACTGATAATGACTCGGGCTCCAATCCTACCCGCGTCGCGAATCGTGCAGATATAAATGAATGCGATACACCAGAATCAAATAAAGCTGAAGCTAAAAGGAGTTGACGAAAATAGTACCTGTCACTACCTCTCCTGGTGCCAATCCTTCCTCTACGGTCATCACCATAGCCTGACCATGCCCTCGGAGTGCTGGTCCCCTCTGCTGAAATCCTTGCTGCCTGTTCTGACTCAGGGCTTGGGCTTGTGCATACTACTGGAGGTGCAGTTGCTGGAATGCCTGGGACTGAGGTGGCAAGGGCCTCTGAGGCTGATACTGCTGCTGCTGGACTGGTGCTGGTCCTCTCACCGAAGGACTAGAAAGGTTGGACGAGGATGAACTACCCCTATTCGGGCAGGATCCAACCCTATGATCTGCTGCTCCACAAGCCAGGCACAATCCCTGCGTCCTGCGACATTCTGCTACCACATGGCCTAGCTTCCCACAATGAGAACATCCCACCGCGGAAGAGGGCTTTTGCTTCTGCTGCTGAGGGTACGTCGGGACTGAATGCTGAACCGGCATCACTGAGGCCGCCCGCCTCGGAGCTCCAATGGTCAAAGCCCGAACTGCCGGGGCTGGTGCTGAAGACTGATTCATCTGACCGTGAGATCTCTTCCGACCTCCGGCCCTATCTACAATCCTTTGTGAGGTATACTCATGCCTCCGGGCTGCTCTCAAGACTGCATCAAAAGTCTGATGCTCAAACTGCTCCACTGCTAATAAAATCTCTAGATGGAGCCCCTGCTGGAACCGCTGGGCTCTATCAAACTCGGTCGCCACCAAGGTGGGAGAAAACCGACTGAGTCTAGAAAACTTGGTCGCATATCCGTCGACCGTCCTGCCCATCTGCTTCAGATTGGTGAACCTGGTCTGTAGATTATATCGAGCTACAGCATCGAAGTACTTGGTCTGGAATCTCTCCCTGAATACTGCCCAAGCAATAGGTGCCACTAATCCTATGGCCTTCGACGCCTACCAGCTGCGGGCAAGATCCAGTAACTGCAGGAGCACTACAGCCACCTTCTAATTTTCTGGAGTCCTGGCTGCTTCTAGAATCACCTCTGTGTCCTGAAGCCAAGCATCTGCGGCAATAGCATCTTCGCTACCATCAAAGAAAGGAGGGTTCAAGCGTTTGAAGCTGTTGGCCGCGCTGTTACCCTGATGACCTCCTCTGGTCAAAGCATCCGTCACTGCCTGGTGCAAGACGTCTCCTCGACGATCTTGGAAAGCTATCAAGGTCCTGATGAGACCTACCAAAGTGCCAACATCCGGCTCTGCGGCTGGACGGGCTGAACGGGTGGCTCCCCTCCGGTAGGCACGACTCTGGAGGCTACTCCCGAATGTTGGGCTTGATCTTCGGGTTGCTGCTGGTCCACGGGAGGTGCTCCGCCTTGCTGATCGATAGGACCAGGAATAATGTCGCTGAAGAAGATGACATAAGGAACAATAAGGAAGGACCATGATAGATCAATGATACAAGCATGTGATCAGGTCAAGATTTTCAAGGATTTAGAAGATACGAACAGAGATCAAGGGCGAGTACTGATTGAGACATATATTCGGTAAACCCTCACATATCTTGATTTATAAGACCTGTATGGGCCACCACTCAAACCATGTCACACCCCAGAACCAGAATACTTGAGAGCGGGGGCAGACATAGCCAGCTACGTATATAGAAGTGCAACCCACCTCGCTATACGGTCACGGCTGTCTAGATACATGAGGGTTTAACTACAAGCCAACAGTCTCTTAAGGTCAAGAACAAGCCTAGTGTCTCAATCACAAGCAAGTATTAATAGTAACAAGATGTAAGACCATCAAATATACAATAGTAAGGTGTCCCAAACATTACATATTCAGCTGATCATGAAGCTAGTCATTACAAAATGTTAGGACTACCAAGAGTTTAGTCATACATGATCAACCCTAGGATCTGTCAATCATGTTACAGCCCGTAGGCAGACAGTAAGTAAAGGTGCAATCGAGCTAAACAAGTGCTTGTCGGCTAAACACCTCAAAAGAATTTTTTTTTACAATAAAGTGGGAGAGCCAAAAATAACCCACTCGTTGCCCTGGTTACGCCTGGTGGTCACCATCGGGCTGGAAGGTCGGTAGATCCTCTGGAGCTGCTCCGAAATCTGGCCATACAAAACCAGCTGGGTCAGATCCCAGAAAGAGCAAGTACCATAAAGGAGGCTTCACTTAGGAACTAAAACCAGCAATTAACACAGAATAATAATAAGTAGCAAGAACTGGAAATAAGGAAAACATATCAGGATGATATACGACGAGATAACCATGGGACTATTCAGATAACCAGGTTACAACCTGTAAACCAAACAAGGACCGGGGTTGTAACCCTTCATCTGAACGGAACTTGGTTTCCCACCATTTATCGGTAAGATAATATAAGAAATCAGGACATGTAACAATCTTATACAGGATCAAGACAATACTAAACTGATTATTCCCCATTCAACAATCACGGCCAAGCAATAAGTACGGCTTCATACTTTAACTAACTAGGGTTATCACAGGCCTAGTTACTAGCAAGATGCAGCGAGATCATTCCACATCCACAAGTCCTGCAGACCATCGAGGCTACCCAGGTCGAATATTAAGGGTTGAATTCAAGTGGGTACATCGTCCAAGAAACACATGTACCCTTAAGTGGCTTGAAGGGTGCAATACATGACAGTGTGCTGGAAATGTGCCTTACTCGACGGCAGGCTACAGATCCCAAGCGCGCCCAGGTAACGGGATAGCCTGTAGCTGGAAAATCTCTTCATGACTACTGTGTTATTCTAGTTATTAGCCTTAGTCCATTTCAGTAGGTACCCCTGGCCGTGGTACTCAGGGGTCCCCTCCTAAGCATGATGCAAGACAAGACTGGTTCATTTGTACGAGAACAATCGCCCACGGTGTCCAGGCTATTTAGACTTGTTATATCATGTCATGTCATGTTAGCTGTCGTAACAGCAATTCGAGATATATCATGTCAGGTGTATTTTTCAGGAGTGTGCCACGACGGGCCACTATCATGTCATGTTACTTGTCAAGAGTACACCACTACGGGTCACTGTCGTGTTCAGGGAACATGTATAAAATGACATAGTACAAGCATTCTATCAAGAGACCCCAAGTTATACTGAGAGTTACCAGACATGAGTATAATAATAATTAATTCTTAAAATACAAGGCTACGGAATGGGCCATGCGGCTCGGGCATATGCGGCCAGGAGGGAGGTCCATACGGCTGAGGGCGGTTCAGGGTGCATGCGGCTGAAAAGGGGAAAGCCTATGTGGCTATGGGGTAACTGGGCCTTATGCGGCTCAAGATAGCGGACGCATATGCGGCTGGGAGTGGGGCATATACGGCTGGCAGGGGAGTGGGGCCTATACGGCTCAATGGACAGGGTCTCATGCGGCTCAGGAGTTAACTCTTGTGTGGCCAGGAATGACTCGGGTCCTCATGCGGCAGAATAGAGAGTAGTTCATGCGGCTGGGTAAAGTAGGCGCACGGGGCTCAGCCCATGCGGCTGGAAGTGGACAGGTTTTCATGCGGCTGGATTTCAACTCATG
This sequence comes from Iris pallida, assembly GCA_029216955.1. NCBI lineage: Eukaryota > Viridiplantae > Streptophyta > Magnoliopsida > Asparagales > Iridaceae > Iris > Iris pallida. The sequence goes on from JANAVB010043216.1 coordinate 11,258,969, forward strand.
CGGCCGAGATGGACTTATGCGGCCAGGTCAAGAAAGTTCATGCGGCTGGAAATGAATAGGTCACATGCGGCTCGGGATGAAGGGGATCTTATGCGGCTGGGAATGAGCGGAGTCTTATGCGGCTGAAGTCCAAGTTCCATGCGGCAGAATAGTTCATATGGCTGAGAGGTCTTATGCGACTGGAAGTTCAATAACTCATGCGGCCAAGAAGGAAACTTGCCGCTTGAGAAGTCATGCTGCTAAGTTCATGCGGTTGGGTACTGTCCTTCTTCTCCATTATTCCGAGAAGAAGAACCATACAAGCCATGGCTTCCAAGCCGTATAAAACCTTCATCCAGAGTCTAATGCCGAACTTCCATATGTCAAAATGGTGCAGAATAAAATTCCCTACAATATGGAACCATCAGAACTTGATAATGAAAAGATTAAATAGATCAAAACCCAAAAAATTCGAAAATACAATAAACTTAGATCTAGAAGAATTTAGCCATGGAAATTGAAAATGCCAAGCACTAAATAGTCTTAGAATGTTACAAGGAAGAAAATGGAACAATAAATTTTGAGTTCCTCCACGAAGCAAGATGCACTTGCCTATGCTCTCCCTCTCTCTCTCTCTCAGGTAGGTGAAGAATTAATGGTGGGGAAGAAGGAGAGTAAATGAGGAGAGAGAAAGGAGAATGGGTTAATAAATGGCAGTGGTGGTAGGTAGGGGGTTTGGTTCACGAACGAACCAAGTCGAACCAATCCAAGGTAAACCAAGCCATGAAAAGCCAAGATAAGCCAAGCAAGGAATCATGCAATACGAGACTAACTACGTACACGTATACCTAGATACGTAGTACAAACCACAGGCATTACAAGAGGGCTAAACCTATTTGCTATTGATTTCATGAACATCATGTCATGACGGTTAAACTCTGATTTGGCATCAGAGTAAGAATTCTGAGTTATCTTTTGACTAGCTAATCTAACTTGAGTGTCGTCATTTTCTGACACATCATGTAAACATGAAAGTAAGGAGAGGAATAGGATCAAGGACTTATCGTCAGTAGAAGGAGGAGAAGTCCATTGACACGATCTACGAAGCTTTCAGAAAAATATGGTAGTAGTAAAACAGCATCAGATTGGCGTCTATTATGAGACCTAACTTTCTATGGCTTTGAACTGTTGGCTCCGGATTAAACCATAAAAGTTTATGGGATTCTATATGATATACTACAACTAGGGGTTCAGGTATAGAAGAGGGAGTAGATGTATATTTTTGAGAGGGAGACTTACTATCAAGTCATCCGTGTGCAGCAATCTAAGGATTCAAGCCTATATGTAAAGGATAGGATGGAACATTACTGGAATGAAGGGTTTGGCACCCTATATGATATATAACGTTGAGAAACAATTACAAATTTAGGACGTGTTCAATTCCAACATCTGATATCAAAATCTTTTGAGGTTCTGGTAACCGTCTACGGAGCAGATGAACACTCGCATGATCACCCTTATAGGAGCAACTCGACAATTTAGAAGCCAAGGATGGAGGATCTACTGTAATGCAAGGAATTGCATGGTCCGTTAGAGGACGACAATGCAAAGAAATCGGACAAGTCTATTGATGCAAGGACTTGCATGGTCCGTTAGAGGATCTACTGTAATACAAGGATGGAGGATCTACTGTAATGCAAGGACTTGCATGGTCTGTTAGAGGACGACAATACAAAGCAATCAGACAAGTCTGTTGATGAGTGGAGGCGATTGGATCGAAAATCTATTGGATTCATCTGCTAAAGGCTAGAAGATTCGGTGTTTTCCTATGTACGTCCATGGAGACTTCTACAAAAGAATCGTGGGAGAAGTTGTATTCGTTGTATGAAAGGAAGACAGTTGGCAACAAGGTATTTCTCCTTTGCCAACTCGTCAACTCGATGTACACGGAGGATGCCTCAGTGGCACAATATCTGAACGAGGTTCAGGGCATCATCAATCAGCTGTCTACGATAAAGATGGTGATTGATGATGAGCTTCAGACCCTTCTGCTTTTGAGTTCTCTGTCGAAAAGCTGGAAGACGTTGGTGGTGTCAGAAAACTCCGGATGGAGTTGTCACGATTGAGTCAGTAAAAAGTAGTTTCTTGAATGAGGAGGTCCGACGTAAGCAAGTGGAATCGTCGCAGGAGTCCGCTATGGTAGTACAGTAAATTTGTGTTTTCATATTGTTTGTTTGGTACAGAAATTTTGTATTTTCATGTCATTTGTTTATGCATATGTTTATTGGTTTTAATTCGACACATATATTATATAGCTTGTTATGTCCTTTTGAGGATCTGTTATATTTTTAATTGAAGGTTATTATTAGTATTATGATTAATAAGTTAATTAATTAGTGATAGTACTTAAGTATCAAATTAGATAAATATTAATTTATAACAATTTACATAATCTTTAGTTAGAAACCAGAGTTACTCAAAAAATAATTTAGGCAGTGTCAACAGATGCATACAAGAAATGCATCAGGCATATCACGGACACTCTAAAATATAGTGAAGACACATCAAAATATTGATGTACTCTTGGGAATCATTTTCCCTTTCCAATTTGTTTTCTTTGGCCTCCAAACACAAGAAAGGAATAACTTTTCTTTCTCAAGCAAAAAATTCTGGTAACCAAATGAGGCCTTTATGTTAGGACTCTTGTTGGCAGCCATGTTAGCAATTTGGCAAACGGAAAAAATTCAGAACGGCAAAAGTACGAGTATAAATCGGCACAACATAAGTAAAATACGGTCAAAAATTCAGTCAAAAATTCGTCTAACGAAAAACATTCGGACTAGATTTAATTCGTGTTTAGTACGTTTCATATGAACAAATTCGGCATATATATAGGGCACACCCACCTCTACTCCTTCATAAACAAGGGTTCAGTGTGAGAATAATAAGAGGTTGGGGAAGGGTTCAGTGTGAGAATAATAAGAGGTTGGGTGAAATTTATATAATAAAAATAAAGTCAAAGTAGGATGGAAAACCGAAATGTTTTTCTTTAATTGTTGCAAACAACATGTGCAAAGACCCTTGGATTTCTTTTTTGGTTACTATGAGACTTTTTCTTCTTTTATTTTGATAAATTTTGAGAATTTTTGTGTCAATCTTAATATCTAATAGCAGCAAGAGTCAAGAAAGTCAAGATGTTGGGTTTCTCGGTCACATTTTCTTGGCCTAATTTTTTAAAAATTCGTACGGTACGTGTTTAAAACTCCACAAGCTTAAAATTCACGCATAAATCTGAATTTTTTAAAAGTACGTAAGTATTATACGTTTATGTAAGATACGGAAAAATTCGCGTATAATACGCGTTTTATTCGAGTGATTGCTAACAAGGGTTGGCAGTCATAACATAAAATTATCTTCTACATTCATTAAATGTTCTCACTTTGGATTTGGAGTAGAGAAAAACGTTATAGAGTTCGGTTCATTCGTAGAATTGTTTGATACATGAGTAATCAAGTACGTAGGCTTTACTTTGCCTAACTATGATATAACTTTGCAAGTACTACGGATATAATAAGATCAAGAACACTCTCACATTTAAGCTTATTGCCTCAACTTGTTAAAAAATATCACCACTAGCCAAATTTCACAAGATCCATGCAGCTGTACAGCGATCCAACATTTTATAATGTAAAGACCAAAAAGAGAATATGAATTACAAACTGAGGAAACACGTCTCCAGAGGGGGCCCTACATGTGTTGTTTCAGATATGCAGGTTTTCTGGGAGTTTTATTTTTTTCATTTTTTTTAAACCAGTACGTGGGGATTCAGTTAAATCGTGTCCCGTATACGATTTTTAACAGGTCGGCAGTTCTTTTCGGACTCTTTATACAGATTTTGTATGCACTGACTTTGTCATCATTATCCCACACGCACATCTTGCACCATATTCTTGGCAACGGTATTGAATCTTCTTGCTTGCTTCCGTTTTGGAAGGCAATTTCTTATGATAGGATGATACGTCTGTGGAATGTACAAAACGGAATAGTTAAATGTTTCATTAGGAATGATAGTGCGTACATGAGTTTAACGTGTGGAGCCTTGAGTTTCACGTGTTATCGCCCATTGTCAATCCGGCCGGCATGCGTTTAGCGTTTCATGATGATACTTAGTATATATTTGTTTAATTGGATAAAGTGTTTACTCGGTTAAAATTTAGAATTGATCAGATATTGGAGAAAAACAAAATTTGAAAACTATAACTCTTTTTATCCACTGCCAAATCATATAACGGTAATATTTTGGTTTTAATCTCTTAGATACTGGGTCCAACAGGTTACAAGCTCGTGTAGTCAATTTCTCATCGACAAGAAGATGGTGGACTTTATTTACAAGCTAGCGTAGTCAATTTCTCGTCGACAAGATGATGGGAAGTTGCAAGAGAATTCTTGAAAGACGAGGTTGCTTTCAAATCTCTTATAATTAATAAGGAACATAAAGGGTATATATATTTATTTTTAAATTAAAAAAATTAGTTTAATAAAAATAAAACATAGAAGATTTCGGTGTAAATATCCTTTATAATTACTGTACTAATCCATGCAGAAGACAATTGATTTTGTAATTCTATCATCAAAAATTTTATTAAATAATGATAAGAAAACCGGGTCTCATGGCGTCTGGCTTTTTCCTCTATACCTCCACATTCTTCTTAATCTTAACGCTGCTCTCCTCCCCCTCCCCATTAACCTCGCCTCTCACTCCCGTCCCCCAGCTCTTCTCTGCCAGCACGGCGTTCGTCCCCTGGTCTGGCCACTGCGGCACCCGACCATCGGCACTCTGCATACCAGGCTCTCCACGGTCGAGTTCCACCCGCAGTGCGTCACGAAATACCCGACCGAAGGATGCGACAACACCTCCACCTGCGAGCACCACTCGACCACCATGCCGTCCTTGTCGTCGTCCTCCAGCTCCAGCTCCAGCCCCTCCCATCTGCACTATCTCCGCAGCATCCACAGCCACGGCCGCCCGCTGCCCCTCATCCCGTTCAGAATCTCCTCCGCATGCTCCTTCTTCACGACCGCCATGCTTCCGAACGACACGTAAACGACCGAACCGTCGGGCTTCGAATCCAGCCACTCCATGTACCCCTTCTCGTCCAGCTTGAACAAATCTCGTCCTGCTTCCAACGACGAGAGAATAGGACGTATCGGGATGAAGGAGAAGTCCTCGACCGTGGAGAGCGCGTCCTCCTCCAGCTCGGTGAAGGTGTTCAACAGAATCTTCGGTTTCGAACTCGACAGCGCGCGTTCTCTGTCGAGAGTGTCGAACGTGTCCTTCACCATGGTGAGCTGTGGTTACAAGAGAGGCGTAACCGTGGAAGTAGTGGTAGTAGATGGCGAAGACGGTGGCCGGCTGGATCAAGTACTGCGCCGATGGGACGCATTTGTCGCGCGCGACGTAGGCCGCCCAGGGAGGAGGAAGGTGTAGACGACGCAGTCGATGGGACGGCCGCGGCCGCCGAGGCGCTGAGTACGGAGGAGACGCTGGAGGAGCCGAGGGTCTTGAGCTGGGAGAAGTAGTGGTGTGTGTCGTGGGTGCCTTGCACGAAGCCTTCGTCGAAGCAGTCGGAGAAGGAGATGTGGGCGACGGGACCGTCTTCGACCTCGTCGTCGGGGGTGGCGAGAGACAGGGAACATCCTGCGGTGGGAGGAGACCGCAGTCGAGAAGGTGATGGCGGCGCCGTAGGCGCCTGGCCAGGTGGAGGACGGGGTTAACGTGGCCTTGCGCTGGGTATGTTACCAATAGGAATTGTTGCTTTTGCTCCATTTGTTGTTTCATGCTCACTCACTAGGAGTGGAATGGAATGAGGACATATTTGAGCTGTTTAAATAGTGCTATAAGAACATCTTCAACTCTATTGTCTTCTTGTTCTATATTACGAATCATATATGTCATGAGAGTATCTCCAACTCTATTTTCTTATTTTGTGTTGTGAATCTTAGGTGACATGTAATACAAGACAATGTTTTGTATAGGTGGCAAGATTATATTTACAAATGTTAATAATCTTAAAAAAAAAAAATTGCAGTACAAAAGTATTAAAAAGACATGCAAAGTATTTTTTTACAACTTTCAAGACAATTTATATATATATATATATATATATATATATATATATATATATATATATATATATATATATATATATATATAAAATAGGAAAACTTAGATGGTGAAACTTTTGAATTCCGAAAATGTCCTTACATACTTATACTAATTAAAAATAGTTCATTAATTTTAATAAGGACAACTTAGTAATTAGGAAGACTATCCTTTGGTCTTCCTAAACTAATTAAAAAATGTTAAAATACGTGCAAAGCACGTGCACATATGCTAGTATATATATATATATATATATATATATATATATATATATATAAAAAAAAAAAAAAAAAAAAAAAAAAAAAAAAAAAAAATATATATATATATATATATATATATATATATATATATATATATATATATAATTGATGATATGGTTATAAAGTCATTGTGAAGTGCATTGTTTAAATCTAGACAATCAACTTCACATTGTCCTTGCCATATCATTGACATGTCAACTCCATACTTTATTTCACATTTGCATTGGAGAAGTACTTTTTAAAAGAAAAAGAACTTGTCATTCTTATGTGCCAATCATTTTTTCCAAACTCACAATAGAGTTGGAGATGCTCTGAGGCACAAGACAATTTCTTTCCTATATGGCAAGATTATATTCACACAAAACAATAAAATAAAAAAAAGTTTTTCAATGCAAAAGTATTGAGAAAACAATAAAATTACTTTTTTTTTTCAACTTCCAAGACAATTTTTCCATTTCTTCCTTTTTTATAAATATTTTTGTTCATAATTGATAATGTGGAAGTAAAGCATTGTGAAGTGCATTGTCTAGATCTAGACAATCAACTTAACACTGTCTTGGACATGTCATCGCCATGTCAACTTCACAAATTATTTCACATTTGCATTGGAGAATGAATTTTGAAATACAAATTTGTGATTCCTAAGTGGCAACCATTTTTTCCAAACTCAATGGTTGCTCTAAAGGCGACTTGTCGAATCTGACAATAAGTGGATCGAGTCACGAAAAATATTATTCTTTGAGAGCTGCTACGTTGTCCGTTTACGGACCAGTCCACCGCCTCATGTTTACAGGGGACCAATGAGGTGCAGCCACACGGCTGGCAGACCAGTCCGCCAACTTTTTTCTTATTTTTCATTTATAGTAAAAATTGAAAGCATATATATAATTTAGTATGCATAAAAAGTTTCGAACGTTATGTCGGAGGACACTGTAAACAAAATAGTAAGATGAAGGCGACCAAGTTACGTTTGTGGTGACGGCTGAAGATCTCTTTCCGTATCGTATAATACTTGCGTACTTTTGATAGATCCAAATCAGTACGTAACGCGAAGTTGTAAATGTGTTCTTTATAAATTATTGAAAAAATTGACACAAAAAACATGCTGAGAACATGTTTAACAAACCAAACTTGACAACATATTTAAGAATGTGAAATTTCTAACCTCAGTATTTTTATTTTTCGAATTTTTGACCGAATTTTTTAACGTATTTTATTTATAGTGAGTCGATTTATACTCGTAATTTTGTCGTTTCGAATTTTTTTCATTTGCCGAATTGCTAACAAAGGGTCGCGTGTACGTGTGGACAGAGTGTGGCACGGTGATGCATAGGTAAAGGTCCCATCGGATCCACATGCCGTTCCAGTTGCGGTTCATAGACAAGCTGATATTATGGATTAATTGTCTTCCTTTTTTCGTGTCACCTTCTGATTTGGAGATGGCATTGTGCTGACCAGACTCTACACAAAACCAGTGAAGATATCTCATTGGACATGGCGTTTGGTTTTGATACCGAAGTGCTAATAATAATTGAAAAACATAGCATATGACAAAGTTTTGATACGGCATTTATATGACAAATGGGTCTTAACTTTCTTTTTCGTAAATCATGTAGTCAAACTTTGTGATGGGATCTATTTGTCATACAGCTGTTGTATTAAAATTTTCGTTCGTATCAAAACTTGTCATACTCGAATAATAATTGGTTACATACGTCAAGGAATGGGTCTAAGCGCTACTTTTTACATGTTTCGTCTTAGATGTGGACTTAATAAGTTGTTGATGTTCAAAGAAAGGGGTCAAACATATTTGCTAGTGATTTCATGAATATCATGTCGTCATGATTAAACTCTAATTTGGCAACAGCCATATTGTTTTGGCTAGCTAATCTAACTTGAGCGTCGTAATTTCTGACGCATGCATCATGTAAACATGAAAGTAAGGAGAAGAACAGGATTAAGGAGTTATCGCGGAGAAAGAGAAGTCCATTGACACAATCTACGAAGCTTTCAGAAAAACCTGGTAGTAATAAATTAAACATCATCAGAGTGGCGTCCATTTTGGGACCCAACTTTCTATGGCCTCGAACTGTTGGCTCCATAGTAAACTATAAAAGTTTATGGGATTCTATATGATATACTACAACCAATTGTTCATGATATATAGAAGAGGGAGTACATGTATATTTTTTAGAGGGAGACTTACTATCAAGTCATCCGTGTGCAGTAGTCTCAGGATTCAAACCTATATGTAAAGGATAGGATGGAACATTACCGGAATGAAGGGTTTGGCACCCTAAGGTGACCATCCTGATCAGCAGCGGGAGGTATTCTTTTCTGTTGCAGCTTATTTATGTGTAACAAAAGATGTATTTTGTGGCTTTGTGTATATAACTGCACGTTTGTATAAATTTGATATACTAAATGAAAGATGCAGTTTCTTATTTTTAGTCATGTATTAGTTCTACAAGAATGATAATAGCAATGTGGTACTAGGTACTATGGCATATAATAGTGCTACAAAATAAGGAAACCTCGGTGCTAATAGCAATTGTCGATACCCTATAGGGTACAAGGAAACAGTGTAGTCAGGTCAGAAAGATGGATAATAAGTAATCAGTCATGTATTCAGCTTCTCCGATAAGTTCCTTGATCCATTGTGTATCAAGTATATATAAGATCAAGGTGTCACGCCCCAGAACCAGAATATTGGAGAGCGGAGGACAGACACAGCCAGCTACGTACATTGAAGTATAATCTACCTCGATATACGGTCACGGCTGTCTAGATGCATGAGGGTTTATCTACAAGCCAACAGTCTCTTATGGTCATGAACAAGCCTAGTGTCTCAATCTCAAGCAAGTAAGTAAATGTTACAAGATGTTAGATCATCCGACATACAAAGTAAGGCGTCCCAAACATTACATATTCAGATGATCATGAAGCTAGTCATACAAAACGTGAAGACTAGCAAGAGTTTCAGTCATACATGATCAACCCTAGGATTTGTCAATCATGTTACAGCCCGTAGGCAGATAGTAAGTAAAATTGCAAACGAGCTAACACTTTCTCGGCGGCTAAACGCCTCAAAAGAATATTTTTACAAGGGAGTGGGAGAGCAAAATAAGAACCCACTCGTTGCCAGGGTTGCGTCTAGTGGTCACCATCTGGCTGGAAGACAGGGAGATCCTCGGGAGCTACTCCAAAATCTGGCCATACAAAACCAGCTGGGTAAGACCCCAGAAAGAGCAAGTGCCACAAGGGAGGCTTCACTCAAGAACTAAAACCAGGATATTAGCACATGATACATAAAGGATAAAGAAAGACATGAGTTAGAGAAAGCGGGGTGATAAACGATAAGATGACTAACGGACTATTCCGGTAACTAAGTTACAACCCGTAAACCAAATAAGGACCGAGGTTGTAACCCTTCACCTGAACAGAACTTAATCTCTAACCAATTATCGATAAGGTAGAGCATAAACAAGCATGTCCTGAGATAGCCATGTACTGGATCTAGGAAAGACTAGACAAGATAGGACTCCATCCATCATTCACGGCCAAACAAAGAGTACGGCTTGATACTTTAACTAACTAGGGTTATCACAAGCTTAGTTACTAACAAGATGCATCGAGATGTTCCAACAGCCACAAGCCCTGCAGTCTTAATCCAAGTTATTCGGTCACAAGTTGAGAGAGTTGGATTAGGTGACTTGGGGGTACAACACATGACAGTGTGCTGGAAATGTGCCCTACTCGACGGCAGGCTACAAGTCCAATTAAAAGCACCCAGATAACGGGACTGCTTGTAGCTGAGAAATCTCTTCATGAACTACTTGATCACTCTAGTCATTATCCTAGTCAGATTCAGTAAGAATCTCTGACCGTGGAAATCAGGAATTCATATCCTAGACATGATGCAAGACGAGACATGTAGCTTATACAAGCACAAACATCCACGGTTTCAAGACAAGATTTACTTAGCAAGGCATATCGAGATTATCATGTTAGGTTACTTTATCAAGTCAAGAGTGCGTCATAACGGACCACCATCAAGAATTATCATGTCAAGTTACTTGTCAAGAGTGCACCACGACGGATCACTATCAAGAATTATCATGTTACTTGATTCTTGTTAAGAGTGCGCCTTAACAGGCCACTATCCTATTCTATCCTTACATTATCATGAATGAGAGAAACTTGCATAAAATAGCTAATAACATATTCTTGAATCCAAGGAAAAGATCTACAACTTTCATATTTTGAGTTTTTCCAGATTTTAGCTACAAAACAGCTCAAAGAAGCAAAAACAGTCATTTGGAGTGACCTGCGCGCAAGTTGCAAGGGCAAAATCGCCCACGGCGCACGTTGCGCGCAAGCACGGAGCGCGGGCACGCGGCAGAGAAATCTGCGGGCGCGCGGCACGCAAGTTGCGCATTACGTACGGGCAAAATCGCGCACGGCGCACGTTACGCGCAAGCGCGGCGCACGGGCGCGCGGCAGAGAAGTGCGCGGGCACGCAGCACGCAAGTTGCGTATTACGCGCAGGCAAAATCGTCCACGGTGCAGGTTGCGCGCAAGCGCGACGTACAGGCGTGCGGCAGAAAAATGCACGGGTGCGCGGCGCGCAAGTTGCGTATTGCGCGTGGGCAAAATCGCCCACGGTGCACGTTGCGCGCAAGCGTGGCTCGCGGGCGCGCGACAAAGAAGTGCGCGGGCGCGTGACTGCGCAAGTTGCGCATTGCGCGTGGGCAAAATCGCCCACGGCGCACGTTGCGCGCAAACGCGACGCACGGGCGCCCGGCAGAGAAGTGCGCGGGCGCGCGGCGCGCAAGTTGCACATTGCGTGCGGGCAAAATTGCCCACGGCGCACGTTGTGCGCAAGCAAGTTTCTCATACAAAGTCACTGTTCATTGCGCGCGGGCAAAATCACCCACGGCAGCGAAGACACTGCGCGCGGCACTGTTCATCGTCCCGACAGCACCAAAAGGTGTGGGAACCCATAAACTCAAAAATGACATAACTTTCTCATATAAAGTCGAAATCAAACGGTTCAAAAGCCAGAAATGGGTATAATTGAATTTCCTACAACATGGAACCATTAGATTTTGAAAATAACCAAGTTTCATAGAACAAAACCAAGAAAAACTAAAAAGTTACAAACTTAGATCTACAAGAATCTATCCATCAAACCCAAAAATGCCAAGTTCTAAAGAGGCTTAGAATCAAGTAAGGAAGAGAATGGAACAATAAAACTTGAGATCCATCATGAAGCAAGTTGCACTTGCCTAGGCTTGGTAGGTGGGAGGAGTAAATGAAGAAGATGAAGAAGTAAATGCAAAATAATGGAGGAGAGAGAAGGAGTTGACTTATATAGCAACCCCTCTCATCTCAACCCAAAATAAACCGAACCAAGCCAAGCCAAGCCAAGTCATATTGATCCAAGTTGAACCAAATCAAGTGAAGATTTAAACCAAGGCTAAGCTAAGCAAGATAAGTCAAAATATGGGCCACCTGACAATTGTCAGAAATCCGTATATGTATCCTGAAAAATACGTATAACGGGAAACGAGAGTGACAACTCTACCCACCTTAAAAGAATTCCGTCCTCGGAATTTAATCAAGAGGCTAGGGTTGTCGGGACAAGCTATATTAATCATAAGCAAGCTACGACTAGCAGTTAATCAAGCAATCATTCATGCAAGTAAGGAATTAAAAGCATAAGGCATAAGGAAGATATTATACCTTATGAGTCAAACAGGTGTGGATATCGCGAGCGGATATCATCCTCACGCTCCCACGTTGACTCACCCAAGGGGTGATGACCCCAAGCAACACGGACTAAACTAATAGTCTTGTTCTTGAGTATCTTCTCTCTTCGGTCCAATATGGATACGGGTCTCTCCTCATACAAAAGGTTGGTACCAACAACCAATTCTGAATGATCAAGGACATAGCTCGGATCCGAGATATACCGTCGTAATTTGAATACATGGAAGACATCATACACCTCACATAACGACGGTGGAAGAACGAGACGATAGGACACATCACCTACTCACTCTAGAATGTCGAACGGCCCTATATACCTAGGACTAAGCTTTTCCTGTACGCCGAATCGAATGACGCCACAGGTAGGCGAGATCCTAAGGAATACGTGGTCGCCGATAGAAAATTTAAGCGGACGTCGATGAGAATCGGTCCAATGGCGCTGACGATCTTGTGCAACTCGAAGATGATCTCTGACTTGTCTGACCACCTCGATTGTCTGAGTAATCATCTCTGGACCAAGCATCTACCTCTCGCCGACATCATCCCAAGCTAAAGGTGATCTGCACTTCCTGCTATACAGTGCTTCAAAGGGTGTCATCTGGATATTAGCCTGGAAACTGTTGTTATAGGAGAACTCCACGAGATACAGGTGATCTTCCCACGAACCACCGAAGTTGAGTGTACAAGATCGCAACATATCTTCAAGAGTCTGGATTGTGCATTCTGACTGACCATCTGTCTGCGGATGATAAGCTGAACTGAACTTGAGACGAGTCCCCAAGCTCTCTTGAAGACTCCGCCAAAAGTGTGATGTGAATCTTGAATCTCTGTCTGATACTGTCATGCCCCGCTCCCGTAGGAGCGATCGTCCTCGCTAAGGCGTAATGCCGCACGAGCCTAGATTACGCTCGTGCAAGGCAATTCCATAACGGCCGATTACAGCGGCGGCGACGGGGTCGTCGCACAGAAGTCCCAAGCAGAAATATTGAAATATTACAGCAGAAATTTAGAACAAGCACATATGAACACAAGTAACTCAAAAGAATCTCTTTATTGATATTGAATACAAGATTACATTTGTGGGCGCAAGGCCAAATTACAAGTCTCTCGTGCTCACTTTTCTCTCATTTACAAGTCACTCTGCTCTCTCTCATCTCTCGATACAATACTTGAATCCAGCGGAAGCTTCGGAAGGCGATGTCCATACATTATGTTATGTATAAGTCTTCAATCCACGCGGCCGCTGTAACTCCACCTTTCTGATAATTGAAAATTTCAAATATCTTATATTAGTATTTAACAATTAGAATATTTTTATATATATGAGAAGCAATATGGATATATATATTGTGTCATTTTTTTATTTTTTTCTTTTCCATAATTTTCCAAGTTGTGTTGTTCCTTGAAATTATTGGTAAAACTCTTTCTCATAATCATAGTCAGCCCATTTCTAAATATTTAGTTAGCCATTTCTAAATATTAGGTCAGCCCATTCCTAAATTCTAAGTCAGCCCATTCTTTGAAGCCCAGCCGTTCTTCTCTTTTAAACATAGCCACTCTTTGTTTAGAACTCAGCCTTCTTACTGAATACTCAGTCCATCCTTTCGAAATTCCTTCGATGAGGAAGAAGGCTGTAACAAATTCTAACAGATTCTCCACTACTCCTAACAAACTTGTCAGAATAATTTCTTCCGCCAGTAAGTTGGCCAATTTCCCACGCCACTACTCCTAACAACCTTTATAAGCACCTCTTTTCCTCATTCATTCTCATTCACCAGAGAAATTCCTCCTTCTTCAAGCTCTGTCCTCTTCCACCTCTGAGTTGTGATCAACAATGGCGGACACAACACCGACACTGTGAGGGATCTCGACGAATGGCTTTTAGTCCAGGAATTTCATCCTCCGATGATCGAACGACGCACGACGACAAACACTTTTCCTTCTTCCATCAGTGTCTTCACCATTCCTTGAAAACTCTGGTAAGATTGATAGATCTTCACATTTTGTTCAATCGGCTATATTAGATCAATCGATCATTCGATTGATTTTTCCTTCATCCTATGATCAGATCTGGAAGTACGAAGGGGCGATCTATTCGATCGACTAGTTGTCTCTATTGATTAATTACCATCAAGGTGAGCTCATCTAAGTTTTCCCCTGTTCTTTGTCTCTCTCAAGTTTGTATCCACCATAGATTTTAATGTAGAACTTATCGATTCCAGAACAAATCGATCCTGGGAATAGATATCAACAGGACGAGATCGGATCGGACACGAAGAGCTTGTGTCCTGAATTGGAAGTTGAGTCGTGGTTCATCTAAGCCTATTTCATCAGGTAACCTTGCACTTATTTTTATTTTTCTCATATAGAATGCTATGGCTAAGAGGTATCAGAGAGTATCAGAGGGGATGAGTTAATTCTGTTGATTGACTAGGCTCAAAGGATTTTGGAATATGATAGCAATGTCTCTAGTATTATGAACTGGGTTTAATGTCATGATCATTTGATTAGTGTTGAAGTACTGAAATAATTGTGTGTTAGAGAATCTCTAAACTCTTATAGATGAACTCAGTAGAGAATAGTTGAACCAATTGAAGGGTTATGTGTAATACTTTGCATATTTAGCTTGATCTAAACTCATTAGAAGGGGAGAAGTATTTTAAATTGATATGAGTACTGCCTTATTGATTCCAGGTATCATCTCTAAATAAGTTCGAGTCAATAGTGGGATATATCATCAATTTCAATTTGAACTGAGATTCTATTTCCTATCAGGGTATTGATTCAAACAAGGATAACAGTTAGACATTAAAATATGATTATATTAAACCCATGTTGATTTCAACTCGAGATTGTTCTCTTAGTTGAGCTTGTTCAGTCAATTATGTTATCTTGTAAATACTGCAATTAGTATTCACAGTTTTTAGTTGAACTTTTGGTTTTAGTTGTATCAAACCTGATATGTGTCTGGATACAACCTGGGATCAACAATGTCTCAGTGTTGAGGACTAAATAGATCAGTCTAACTTGAGAAGAAAATCTTAATTGCTGATATCTGGATTGATAGGGAAATCCTTATGGGTTTATTGTTTTTGCTACATTTACTCATGAGGAATTAATGAACTGATAGGATCTATTGTTGAATTAATAAGTATTGGCATATATGATTATGTATGTAAGGCTGATATCAGGATTGCTTAGGATTGATACTGATCATATTGGGACTGATCAAATTCTGAACTGGGTTTAAGTTAGAAACTGTTAGGCATATTTGATGGTATTCACTGAATTAGAGATTAAATTGATACCTGTTTATAATTGTTCTTTGTCCTGAAAACCTGAACTAATATCCTGCCAGTTAGTATCCTGTTTAAAAAAAACTGAATAGGTTAGAACCTGAACTCTCGTGATGGCAGTTAATGTCCAGCCTAGGGACAGATGGTTGGTTAAGTAACAGTCCACATCAAAGACTGTGCTAAAGATGTGAGGTGGTGTAAGACTGAAATGCAGAGTTGTCCTGATTCAGGTTGGTTAAGTTTTAGGACTCAACTGTTTTGCCTTCTATAATGGCACTTGGGATTGTCTAGTTTATGGAACTTGGGACTAATGGCTCAGTCATATTCTGGACTGGTAGTGGGAGATATTGAACCTGGACTAGAATGTAGGGTTATTAAGTTATAGGATTTCATGTTAGTATTAGGACTGATTCTTGAGGATCTACCAATTGAGTATTAACAGGAAGAGTCAATTCCTTTGGTAGATGTTTTGATTAGCACCTTAGGGTAATTTCAGTCATGGGATTCCTGAACTAAAGATGGAGTTTGATCCCTCATTCTATGGAAGATGAATCAGTTAGCTGACAAGGGTCTCCTAGTATATCAATGAGTGTTGTAATTCATGCTAAGGTTACTTGAACTCATGACAGTAAACTGTCATAACTTAGATATAATTTCAGCCTATAACTAAACTAAGTTAACAAGTATCCTGTCAAAGACTTTTTAATAAGTGTCATGTTTAAGGATGATTTACTTACCAAGTTTGAGGTAATAGTTCTTGATAGCTTGTGTTAGAGTATTATGGGTTTAATGGAGTATTGAATTATATAAGTAGAAGACAAACTAATGTACTTTAATTATGTTTAGAATTGATAAATCAGACTAGGATTAATCAGGTTATTAATCAACTTGTATCAAATAAACAGGAGGATTCCCAGCTCTACTACCTTTTCTTGATCACCCGGAGCAAGGCAAGTATACTCCTCTGATTTGTCCATTTTCTCATGTCTTCATATTCATTCTTGTATCTCTTGATGACATGATATACTACGATATTGTCTCGTTTCATGTTCCTTGTATTCATTGTGTCTGGGAGGGGAAATACTATAGATATGTGATCAAACCCTGTTACTACTCATGTGAATAGCTTGGGTCCCGTACCGTGCACGCGGGGCCAAGGCCGTACCATTTCATTATCATTGCATCTACCCAAGCCGATCACAATCTAGAAGTATTTCAAATATTGCACATGTCAGGATTCAGTTGGTATTTCAGGATTTTAGGGTTGTATTTCAAGTTCAGGCTGTATTTCATGTTCAGTTTGTATTTCATGATTCAGGTTGTATTTCATGTTCAGGACTCTTACCATGTTTCCCTGTTTTACTTTCAGTATTCCTATTCAGTTCATGTCTTGTTCTCATTTCCTATACTTTACATTATTCCTGTTTTCTTGATTCATACCATGATGTACATGTTCATTTCTCTGGATATACTTTGCTCCGCTCCTGAATAGGATATGTTGCAGGTGAGTTGGAGGCTTTATGCGATACATTCTATGGCGAGGAGCCTATTGATGCAGGAGAGCTAGCTGGTGCAGCTCATGACTTAGAGGCTGCAGAAGCCTAGAGATTTCCTTAGTTTCCCTATTATTTCCATGTATTGAGACTAGTGGACTTTCTATCATTCTGGAATGTAATAAATTCTGATATTGTACTTTACTCTGGGATACATTTTATAGATGCTGTGTTTCATTCTTGTCTTGATATCTGGTTAGTTTTCCTAGAATGGTACAGCTTACTTTGTTATTCTATAACGAAGGCTGGACGTGTCCGACTCGTATCCGGTTATTCGAGAGCGGATCGTGATATGTTTTTAGTGGTGGCCCATGCAGGTCTATCCTAATGGTACCTAGGTCTTAGCGTACTATTGGAGGACTTGATTATAGTAGGGAAACTTGATCACAGCATAGGAAAATCGGGAAATAAGGGTATATCAGGTATATCAGGTATATTGATATTCTATAAACACTTGTTGTATTTAGGTCTAGGTTATTTTAACAGTTTTTTATTTTTCAGATAGTTCAAAAGCATGCGACACCATAACTGTCAATTCACCTGCACTTGACGTTTCGAGCTTCCACTACCTTCTATCGCCACTACTATCTCCATGGGTAGTACACAGATGACGGAGATGTTTCAAGAGTTCCTTGACACCAGCAGGCCGTCATTTTCCAATCCAGACTTGCAAATGCATTTTTCAAGTTAGAAAGGACTTCTGACTTCCAGAATCTCAGACCTTGGACTTCCCCAACATCGAGCGCATATCTTGCACCAAGAAGCAGATCGAGAACGTGAAGCCGCTACTGAGGATCATCCAAGTCTTTGAGGATTCGGCTCCTCTAATTGAAGTCACCAACTGGGAGATCCAGCTCGTAGCACATCCAACTAGATAGAAAGCTGAAGCACATGAGAGACATGAAGACTTATGACGAAGACAACAACTAGCCTGGACCCGCAAAGCGTCGCAACTCAGACGACATTTCTTCAGTCACATCATCAGTCGCATCATCAGAGGCAGATTCAGGGCCACATTCACTGCATGAAGGATTGCCAGCAAATCGCAGATCATAATAGCGAAGGAGCATCAGGATCTTAACAGCCAACACGCCAGTAGCCAAATATTTCTGTCAGAGGCCCTGCACTCCAGCACTAGCAGAAGATTCAGATTCAGATGACGACCACTTGTAAATTCTGTCGTCGCCAGGACACCACTTCGAAGAGTGTCGCAAAAGACGAAAGCTATGTTTGTACTACTGATCGCCTGCCCACCAAGTCAAGGATTGCCCAGAGACCGTTGATCACGCTGCCCAAGGACGAACGCGAGAAGCACCAGGACTACAGCAAGTGGACCCACTCTTCAGATTCAGCAATCACATGAAGCACTACCGCAGGGATCAACCTATGTCAGGACAATTGAAGAGGTTGAAGTGATTCCAGTCCCGGAGAAACACTGAAGATAGACTGAAGACAGAAGATTTCTTTTGCATGGTTGGGAAAACCATGTATCTTGATTAATAATCCATCTTTTCTTAAATTCCTCCTATCACATTGATCATTTCTTGAAACTTCTTGTTTCTATTTTGGAACCTTAATTGATGTTCGAAACTTATTTCATGATATTGTTTCATATTCGACAAACTTGTTTCAGACCCACATTTCGATATTTGTTTGAAATCCGTTATTCGATACCGTTTGCACATCCATTCGTGATCTTGTATCCTAGCAATGGCTCCTATTTGTAAATTTTGTTCTTTTATCAAACTTTGTGTTAATTAAGATTTAATTCCTACTCGAGATTTATTTCGAAACCCTGTTCCTCATTCGAAGCATTATTTGTGCTTCGTCCTATTTATGACATTGTTGAGGATACCTTTGAGGGTTTTGAAGATTTCGTTTCCTATTCGAGACTTGTTTCCTCATTCATGACTTTGATTTTCTAGTCGAGAGTTGTTGGTCCACTATTTTTGTTCCGATCTTGTCTCCTATCCAAGATTTTGCTTGTTTCATTGATACTTGTTCCTACTCGTTTATTGATATTCTGTTCGCTAATCGAACTTGTACTATTCCATAAATATTCCTACTTGAAACATCACCCTAAAACCTTGCTTGAACCTTCGCTTCTATTGATGCTTGTTTGGGATTCTATTTCCTATTCCAGATTTTATATTTATTCGAGATTGTTCTTTGTCTACGGCTTTGTTTCAAACTTATTTGAGATTTGCTTGTCGCATATTTACGATCCAATACTTTGTATTCCATTCACTAAATGATACATGCTTCCATTCACTCTTCGTAACCTAGCTTTCTATTTGAGATTTCTATTCATGATTTTGTGTCCTATCTGTGACTTTGTTAATACTTGATTTTCTATTGTTCGCTGTGTACCTTATTGAAGAATTCATTTTCAATTCAAGTTTTGCTCGAGGTTTCATTGATATTCGAGATTTTACTAAAACTTGTACGGAATTTTAGTTATTTTGAAACTTGTCTCCTATATAATACCTTGCCTCAGTTCATCCTTCGAGACTCTGTTATCCCTTCGGAATAATGTCCCGTATATAGAATCTTGTTACCATTCCAGATATCAGTTGGAATTCCGTTATAATTTGAAACTTCGCTCACTGTCTGAAATTTTAAATCTTCCTGGTTGCCCTCTTATACTCACCGATGGGATCCCTTGTCGTCTCTTAGTACCTAATAAATCCTTGTATTCTAACAATCAAGTAACTTCACCATTTCTGTGACTTGAACTATTGAAACTCATTTTGAATTCCTTGAAACTCTTTTGAAATTCCTAGGGATAAAAGTCGAGAGGCTATTCGATGACCTACTATGGCATGACAGTTGTGCGCTGCAGCCATTAGCTGGATTATGGAGACTGAGGGTTCACTGCAGTCAGTAGCGCACTGGCGAGGCAGGAACTCTAAGTTGAAGTGATTTCAGACAATCATAGGTTTTCGAGTACTGTCGAGACTTGTCATATTCTTCATACCTTGATCTCTTGGGTTGCTTCGTCAATGATTGTTGGAAAATGGATAAGGTTGACAGATTATTCGGTGACATATTGTTGTTTGAGTCACGGAGCCGAAATTCCACTGCAGTCAGATATATACTGGCGGGGTAGGGATTCTAGGCGAAGTGATTTCAATTAGCTATATGTTTCTGGATATCATGGAGACTATATTCCCTTTCCATATGATTATTGGTTATCGAGCATCACAGATCCTTGCACGTTCATCCTGATTTGATACTGTAATTCCTGAGTATTGCGTATGCCTCCTCAATCAACCTTGCTAAATTTTTCTTCTAGCACTTTATCGTTAGATCATTGAATTCCTCAAGATTGTATGTTACCAGATTATGATTTCGTACTTCGTTGTGTCTTGTCTAAACTTCAATCTTAAATTATGTCTATTTGACCATGTTTTTCCTATCTTGTCCTGGTCCACTTGTGTTAAACTATCAATTTTGATCGTACTTAATAGTTTGTGTCTTCATGATTTTGCTCCTCTAAGTTGTAATCGAAATTTTATTCCATTCGTGCCTATTTAATCCTTGATCATTGTTAGGTCGTATTATTTCAACTTCTTGTGTGTAATTATCGTATTTGATCTCAAAGGCTCAGGGCGTCTCAGAGTTGTGCAGGATCGGCAGAAGCACTGGGCGGACAGCAGCAGACGGCCATTGGAGTTCGCAGCTGGCGATAGCGTATTCAAGAAGATCTCACCGACCAGAGGCGTCATTCGGTTCGGCAGAGGCGGGAAGCTCAGTCCGAGGTACATCGGGCCTTTCGACGTGACAGCACGGATTGGTGAGGTGGCATATCGACTAGCGCTTCCAGCTAGATTGGAGGGAGTGCACGATGTCTTCCATGTATCTCAGCTTCGACGTTACATTCCAGACCCGAGCCATGTGGTGGACTATTTCGAGCTGGAGGTGGGCCCGAGATTGACCTATGAGGAGCAGCCAGTAGAGATCCTGGACCGGAGGGAGAAGCGACTGCGGAACCAGACTATTTCTCTTGTCCGCGTCATGTGGAGACACCACTCTCCGGGAGCATGGGAGCGCGAGGATGAGATGCGAGAGCGCTACCCTACATTGTTTACCTGATTGTATTCTTGTATTTTGAATTTCCAAATTTTAATAAATAATTCGGGATGTTTCGTAAATCAAATTAGATTTATTTCTGAATTTTGAGGGCAAAATTTTTCAAGGGGAAGAGATTTGTAACTCCACCTTCCTGATAATTGAAAATTTCAATTATCTTATATTAGTATTTAACAATTAGAATATTTTTATATATATGAGAAGCAATATGTATATATATATATATATTGTGTCATTTTATTATTATTTTTTTTCCATAATTTTCCAAGTTGTGTTGTTCCTTGAAATTATTGGTAAAACTCTTTCTCATAATCATAGTCAGCCCATTTCTAAATATTTAGTTAGCCATTTCTAAATATTAGGTCAGCCCATTCCTAAATTCTAAGTCAGCCCATTCTTTGAAGCCCAGCCATTCTTCTCTTTTAAACATAGCCACTTTTTTTTTAGAACTCAGCCTTCTTACTGAATACTCAGTCCATCCTTTCAAAATTCCTCCGATGAGGAAGAAGGCTGTAACAAATTCTAACAGATTCTCTACTACTCCTAACAAACTTGTCAAAATAATTTCTTCCGCCAGTAAGTTGGCCAATTTCCTACGCCACTACTCCTAACAACCTTTACAAGCACCTCTTTTCCTCATTCATTCTCATTCACCAGAGAAATTCCTCCTTCTTCAAGCTCTGTCCTCTTCCACCTCTGAGTTGTGATCAACAATGGCAGACACAACACCGACACTGCGAGGGATCTCGACGAATGGCTTTTAGTCCAGGAATTTCATCCTCCGATGATCGGACGACGCACGACGGCAAACACTTTTCCTTCTTCCACCAGTGTCTTCACCATCCCTTGAAAACTCTGGTAAGATTGATAGATCTTCACATTTTGTTCAACCGGCTATATTAGATCAATCGATCATTTGATTGATTTTTCCTTCATCCTGTGATCAGATCTGGAAGTACGAATGGGCGATCTATTCGATCGACTAGTTGTCTCCATTGATTAATTATCATCAAGGTGAGCTCATCCAAGTTTTCCCCTGTTCTTTGTCTCTCTCAAGTTTGTATCCACCATAGATTTTAATGTAGAACTTATCGATTCCAGAACAAATCGATCCTGGGAATAGATCAACAGGACGAGATCGGATCGGACACGAAGAGCTTGTGTCCTGAATTGGAAGTTGAGTCGTGGTTCATCTAAGCCTATTTCATCAGGTAACCTTGCTCTTATTTTTATTTTTCTCATATAGAATGCTATGGCTAAGAGGTATCAGAGAGTATCAGAGGGGATGAGTTAATTCTGTTGATTGACTAGGCTCAAAGGATTTTGGAATATGATAGCAATGTCTCTAGTATTATGAACTGGGTTTAATGTCATGATCATTTGATTAGTGTTGAAGTGCTGAAATAATTGTGTGTTAGAGAATCTCTAAACTCTTATAGATGAACTCAGTAGAGAACAGTTGAACCAATTGAAGGGTTATGTGTAATACTTTGCATATTTAGCTTGATCTAAACTCATTAGAAGGGGAGAAGTATTTTAAATTGATATGAGTACTGCCTTATTGATTCCAGGTATCATCTCTAAATAAGTTCGAGTTAATAGTGGGATATATCATCAATTTCAATTTGAACTGAGATTCTAGTTCCTATCAGGGTATTGATTCAAACAAGGATAACAGTTAGACATTGAAATATGATTATATTAAACCCATGTTGATTTCAACTCGAGATTGTTCTCTTAGTTGAGCTTGTTCAGTCAATTATGTTATCTTGTAAATACTGCAATTAGTATTCACAGTTTTTAGTTGAACTTTTGGTTTTAGTTGTATCAAACCTGATATGTGTCTGGATACAACCTGGGACCAACAGTGTCTCAGTGTTGAGGACTAAATAGATCAGTCTAACTTGAGAAGAAAATCTTAATTGCTGATATCTGGATTGATAGGGAAATCCTTATGGGTTTATTGTTTTTGCTACATTTACTCATGAGGAATTAATGAACTGATAGGATCTATTGTTGAATTAATAAGTATTGGCATATAGGATTATGTATGTAAGGCTGATATCAGGATTGCTTAGGATTGATACTGATCATATTGGGACTGATCAAATTCTGAACTGGGTTTAAGTTAGAAACTGTTAGGCATATTTAATGGTATTCACTGAATTAGAGATTAAATTGATACCTGTTTATAATTGTTCTTTGTCCTGAAAACCTGAACTAATATCCTGCCAGTTAGTATCCTGTTTAAAAAAAACTGAATAGGTTAGAACCTGAACTCTCGTGATGGCAGTTAATGTCCAGCCTAGGGACAGATGGTTGGTTAAGTAACAGTCCACATCAAAGACTGTGCTAAAGATGTGAGGTGGTGTAAGACTGAAATGCAGAGTTGTCCTGATTCAGGTTGGTTAAGTTTTAGGACTCAACTGTTTTGCCATCTATAATGGCACTTGGGATTGTCTAGTTTATGGAACTTGGGACTAATGGCTCAGTCATATTCTGGACTGGTAGTGGGAGATATTGAACCTGGACTAGAATGTAGGGTTATTAAGTTATAGGATTTCATGTTAGTATTAGGACTGATTCTTGAGGATCTACCAATTGAGTATTAACAGGAAGAGTCAATTCCTTTGGTAGATGTTTTGATTAGCACCTTAGGGTAATTTCAGTCATGGGATTCCAGAACTAAAGATGGAGTTTGATCCCTCATTCTATGGGAGATGAATCAGTTAGCTGACAAGGGTCTCCTAGTATATCAATGAGTGTTGTAGTTCATGCTAAGGTTACTTGAACTCATGACAGTAAACTGTCATAACTTAGATATAATTTCAGCCTCTAACTAAACTAAGTTAACAAGTATCCTGTCAAAGACTTTTTAATAAGTGTCCTGTTTAAGGATGATTTACTTACCAAGTTTGAGGTAATAGTTCTTGATAGCTTGTGTTAGAGTATTATGGGTTTAATGGAGTATTGAATTATATAAGTAGAAGACAAACTAATGTACTTTAATCATGTTTAGAATTGATAAATCAGACTAAGATTAATCAGGTTATTAATCAACTTGTATCAAATAAACAGGAGGATTTTCAGCTCTACTACCTTTTCTTGATCACCCGGAGCAAGGTAAGTATACTCCTCTGATTTGTCCATTTTCTCATGTCTTCATATTCATTCTTGTATCTCTTGATGACACGATATACCACGATATTGTCTCGTTTCATGTTCCTTGTATTCATTGTGTCTGGGAGGGGAAATACTATAGATATGTGATCAAACCCTGTTACTACTCATGTGAATAGCTTGGGTCCCGCACCGTGCACGCGGGACCAAAGCCGTACCATTTTATTATCATTGCATCTACCCAAGCCGATCACAATCTAGAAGTATTTCAAATATTGCACATGTCAGGATTCAGTTGGTATTTCAGGATTTCATGGGTGTATTTCATGTTCAGGCTGTATTTCATGTTCAGTTTGTATTTCATGATTCAAGTTGTATTTCATGTTCAGGACTCTTACCATGTTTACCTGTTTTACTTTCAGTATTCCTATTCAGTTCATGTCTTATTCTCATTTCATGTACGTTACATTATTCATGTTTTCTTGATTCATACCATGATGTAAATGTTCATTTCTCTGGATATACTTTACTCCGCTCCTGAATAGGATATGTTGCAGGTGAGTTGGAGGCTTTATGCGATACATTCTATGGCGAGGAGCCTATTGATGCAGGAGAGCTAGCTGGTGCAGCTCATGACTTAGAGGCTGCAGAAGCCTAGAGATTTCCTTAGTTTCCCTATTATTTCCATGTATTGAGACTAGTAGACTTTCTATCATTCTAGAATGTTATAAATTCTGATATTGTACTTTACTCTGGGATACATTTTATAGATGCTGTGTTTCATTCTTGTTTTGATATCTGGTTAGTTTTCCTAGAATGGTACAGCTTACTTTGTTATTCTATAACGAAGGCAGGGCGTGTCCGACTCGTATCCGGTTATTCGGGAGCGGGTCGTGACAGCCGCTGCTTCGAATTGCCAAGGAACTCCGTGCCTCGACGCATCCAAACAAGCTCCGCGCCACGAGCTTCTACCTGTGCCTGCACATGAACACTGTGTGGGTGTCAGTACTCAACTGTACTGGTGGAGTGAGCTTCTCGCCCACCCATACATAACCGACACGTTCATTTACTTTGTGCAGCTTAAACCCTTTCGATTGTCTTTCTACTCTTGCCTTAGGATCAGTTTTAAGACTTGACGTCTAACCAACTCAACGCACAACGACATGGTCGTGCTACAATGCCAACGTGTAATTCGATCGAGGCAGTGCCTCGTCGTGCTAATACTTGACCAAACTTAAACTCGGGACGGCAGGGTCGTGCCATATTCTATTCGTAACTTTAACATGTTCGGGACAATGCTTCGCCGAGGAGCAACTTATGCGCACTCGGTCGTGCCAAGACTTTTACTTAAACTCAAGCATACTAGACCAATTCTCGTGTTAGCGACATCAAGGGGGAACGACTCGTGCAGGTCGTGCCTCTAGACCTTGCTTAGACTTGTCCGTGCTTCAAGATTGAGGCCGCGCCTCGCAAGTTATCAAGACTTATCGTGCTACCGCCTTGCGGCCTTCCTGTTAGACTCATTTGCTAACTTAGACAAAACTTGTGGACCATAGTATCACTTTCATGAACTTCCCGACGCCATCTATCGTGCCAAGCACGGTGCCTATGCTGCAGCCCAATCTTAGGCCCAGACATTGTGTTCCCGACTAGACAAGCATTCAAGTTCTAGACTCAATCCAAAGGCATACACACGGTGTGCCGCTATCTGCCGACACATCTACATGAGGAGGTCACTAGCAATGTTAAGCTATCTTGGACTGGCTCGTGGGATATCGGCCTGTACCTACACGGGTAGCTAGCCCGGTGGGGCCGAACTCTCCCATGCGGTCATCCAGCATCCTACTTTGAGCCACACTCGCTTCCCCCGGGCCGAATGATCCCAGCGCCCCGGTGATCACTCGAGAAGACTACACATTGTCGACAAATTGTCCAATGACCATGCAAGTCTCAACTCGATCTATCCAGTCTATCCAGTCCTACCTTAACATGACTATGCTTTCCTTTCTTTTAATCGAGACTTCCAAGCCGCGGAACCGATCTCGTGTGCGAGACTTATCAAGACTTAACGAGACTCCCAAGCCGCGGGACCGATCTCGTGTGTGGGACTTATCAAGACGTTGCGAGACTCCCAAGTAGTGGGGCCGATCTCGGCGACAACAAGTCGTGTGGACTTCCTTTGTTTGTGGCAAGCTTTTCACTAAACCGACCGTAGCTCGTACCTTAGACAGACCTGGTTCTCTAGGCGACGCTAACGCTCAAGTCATATACTTCACCCGATGAGCCTTGTTCTCAAGGGACAACGCGACTTGACAACCGCAGATAGAGCGGGACAGTACTAGAATTGGCTTCGATGGCCCAATACAACTCTTGTCTGTCTTATTCGGGCAACGACTCGATGAGCAAAGGCTACGCCGAGCTGCGCATCGAGGGAACGTGCTATGCACGGGGTCGACTTGAACAACCAAGTTTGTGCCTAGACTTAAGCCAACGAGCCGTGCGAGACGACTTAACTTGCGGGACGTGCGAAGGCTATGCCAAGCCTTGCGGGACGTACGAAGGCTATGCCAAGCCTTGTGAGACAGGACCGTGCATGCTTTATTAGCATTCCTGCGGGCGATGCCTATGACTTAGGCTATTTGAGTGTTGGGACAAAACGACGGGACCGTGTATGCTTTTCAAGCATTCACGCAGGCGACGCCTATGACTTAGGCTATTTCAAGTGTCGGGACAACTTAGCAACTTAAGCCAACTTCCTTCTCCCAAGCCACGGGATCGAAGGATCGAGTGTCATTTGAAAGCACGCTGAGCCGACTTCTATGCAGACCGTGGGACCATTTTCCATGTTCTAAGACATTCCGACGGGTCGGGATTATTCCCTTTGCTATGTGCGTTCGTAGCTTTTAGATTAGCCTACTTGTGCAAGTTGAAAACATGCGAGTTATTATGTGAAGGCTAAGATGAGGCAAGTTCACCGAAACTACCCCACCTGTGCGAGGAGTCGCCTCGGACGAGCGAGCCTTCAAGTAGCCGTTGCAAGGCTAAGCTCCAACGCCGTCGACGTTTCGATTCCTCCGATTGACTTTGCGGGACGGGGCACTACAACATACACCACTCAGAACAAGTCTCATCCTCGAGACTTTTCTGAAGGCAAGCCATCCTACCATTTCTATGGCCAAGACTTAATCGTGCACACTTCACCTATGCGTTCCTTCGATTCTGAGCCATGCTCGTACGAGTATCAATCCTTCCGTTAACATGATTTCAAGATCTCGACACACTCCCATCTTTCAAGCCTTGCTTGAACTCATTGTATCAGTTGGCTGGATCGTGCACGCATTCCAAGCGTCCCCAAAATATATGTATTCAGCCAAGCCGCATGATAGAGAATTTGTCATTCTCACTCGAGTCGCCTCGTGCACATACCCAGGCGTCCCTGAAATATATGCATGTCAGCCGAGTCTCGTGAGCAGGGTTTCCTACCTTCGTGATTCATACTATCCATTCATACCAATCCTCAAGATCAATTCTTCGATTGATAACTCTTGCAACAGGGGCATTTCACCTAACCGCTAGGCCAATCTTTGCGAGGCTAAGTCAATATCAGGATTGGAATCATAGTTCTCCAACAATAATGCCAACACTGACCCCAATCCCAGGGTCAAACCAAAGTCGGTAGTACGGGGTTTTCTACCCAAGCTCGTGTCACTCAGATTTCTAAACATCGAGCACGATCACCTATTCCTATCAACGCATTCGTTGCACAGAATTCAAATCCGTTCAATCACCAATTCTAACCAATTCATGTATTCGATCACGAGGTCATCTAGTTCGACAATATGTTGCGCCCCAATCTTACGCGAGTCCGATTATCCACGGTGGTTCATGAATCACCATGCAACGCTCCCACGGAATAATCATTCTCATCGACGCGTAACTCTTGTTTGAGTTTAGACTAACTCATTCTCGATACGCGGATTGAACCTACTCAATCCTCAAGTTCAGTCGACAAGCACACCAATTATTCTCAAGTCCACCTTCGCGTCAAACCACAAGTCGAAGCATACAAATTGCCACGCCAGGCAAGTTTGAACATCCCCACTGTATGAATCACCATACCAGCGCTCACGCGGAGTGATCGCCCTAATCGCGCGACGCATGTGCGAGGCTGGAGTTGCGCTCGCATAAGACAAGAATGTCGACGTTGGGGTTATCGTCGAAGCAAATCCAAATATTTTGTTTTCGTCCAAGCCAAGATCTCAGTTCGATAGTCCGTTTGTCATCCGTTCAACTAGAAAAATCCTCGAGCCAAGTTTATCTTTTCCTCGACACGTTTCAATATCCCGAGTATAGCATCCATCAGAACAATAACATTTGCACGATCGTTATTCGCCGAGTTAGAGTACCCCCGAGTTATCGCATATCGATCTATGATACGCCTCAATACCATCGATGATATGCGTAACCTGACGATCTTCCTTTGCAACCAATTTTGAGTCGTACGACTGATGCTATTGTCCGAACTGGATATTCTACAATCTTCTCGATATTCAAGATCAAGTTCGGTCACTATTCTTCAAGCTCGTTTCAAGATCGTTGTTTAAAACTCAAGTCATATTTCATTTGAATCAATCCAAAATTCTACGTGCGATTCTCTAAGTTTCCTCGATCAAGACCCTTCATTTTTATTCATCGTTCCGAATCGTTTTCTAACACGCGTTGTCCATTCACAAGTTGTCTGAACGAGATGCTCGTTCGGGACATTCGAAGTCACGACCAACTAAGCGTGACGCGTTCTAAGGCTTTGCGCGATCGCATCGCCTCGCCGACATACTCGTTATTATTTCTAATCCTCAATCTTGCTCGAATGCTCTCCAAGAAAATCCATACACCACTCGGATTCGAGCCATACGATCTAGTCCTTAATCACGTTTGCGTCATTCTCTAAGACATCCTTCGAATTCGTTTGACGAATCCCTAGCGTAATCGCTCATGTCGTATCGACGTACTAAGTTGTTCGCACTATTTCCTCGAATCCAAGTCAATCCTCCGTATATGCCTAAGCGTTAGTTCGATACGTTCCTATCGATACACACTCTAAGTGCATCTCCGTTCCCGACCGAGCGATACTTGATATCGCTCGCAACTCGTTTGCACCAAAAGGTCGAGGTGCACGACGCAAAACACAACTTAGCCAAAGGCCGTGTGCATAGCTATCCCGGGCGGATTATATATTCGAGTTTGCACGCTCATTTGCTAGGTCGACGCAAGACTAGTCGGACACGCACACAACATGTTAACTTAGCATGTGTTCTCTATCGAGTCAAGTTCGACACCGTTCGGCACAAAGGCCTACCGATGCATCCGGCGATAGCCTACCGATGCGTTCGATTAAACGCTTGAACGAGATTTTGAAAATATTTAGACTTATTGTATGGACATGTCGAGGGACATTCGAGAGAGAGCACACACTTATTTTTCAACGATGAGCTTTCAAAACTGAGAAATCGACGTGAAGTCCAAGGACGTAAAGTCGTGCTCTGATACCATTATGTCACGCCCTGCTCCCATAGGAGCGATCGTCCTCGCTAAGGCGTGATGCCGTGCGAGCCTAGATTGCGCTCGTGCAAGGCAATTCCATAACGGCCGATTACATCGGCGGCGACGGGATCGTCGCACAGAAGTCCCAAGCAGAAATATTGAAACATTGCAGCGAAAATTTAGAACAAGCACATATGAACACAAGTAACTCAAAAGAATCTCTTTATTTATATTGAATACAAGATTATATTTGTGGGCACAAGGCCAAATTAAAAGTCTCTCGTGCTCACTTTTCTCTCATTTACAAGTCACTCTGCTCTCTCTCATCTCTCGATACAATACTTGAATCCAACGGAAGCTTCGGAAGACGATGTCCATACATTATGTCCTGTATAAGTCTTCAATCCACGCGGCCGCTGCTTCGAATCGCCAAGGAACTCCGTGCCTCGACGCATCCAAGCAAGCTCCGCGCCACGAGCTTCTACCTGTGCCTGCACATGAACACTGTGTGGGTGTCAGTACTCAACTGTACTGGTGGAGTGAGCTTCTCGCCCACCCATACATAACCGACACGTTCATTTACTTTGTGCAGCTTAAACCCTTTCGATTGTCTTTCTAGTCTTGCCTTAGGATCAGTTTTAAGACTTGACGTCTAACCAACTCGACGCACAACGACATGGTCGTGCTACAATGCCAACGTGTAATTCGATCGAGGCAGTGTCTCATCGTGCTAGTACTTGACCAAACTTAAACCCGGGACGGCTGGGTCGTGCCATATTCTATTCGTAACTTAACATGTTCGGGATAGTGCTTCGCCGAGGAGCAAATTATGCGCACTCGGCCGTGCCAAGACTTTTACTTAAACTCAAGCCTACTAGACCAATTCTCGTGTTAGCGACGTCAAGGGGGAACGACTCGTGCAGGTCGTGCCTCTAGACCTTGCTTAGACTTGTCCGTGCTTCAAGATTGAGGCCGCGTCTCACAAGTTATCAAGACTTATCGTGCTACCGCCTTGTGGCCTTCCTGTTAGACCCATTTGCTAACTTAGACAAAACTTGTGGACCATAGTATCACTTTCATGAACATCCTGACGCCATCTATCGTGCCAAGCACGGTGCCTATGCTGCAGCCCAATCTTAGGCCCAGACATTGTATTCCCGACTAGACAAACATTCAAGTTCTAGACTCAATCCAAAGGCATACACGCGGTGTGCCTCTATCTGCCGACACATCTACATGAGGAGGTCACTAGCAATGTCAAGCTATCTTGGACTGGCTCGTGGGATATCGGCCTGTACCTACACGGGTAGCTAGCCCGGTGGGGCCGAACTCTCCCATACGGTCATCCAGCATCCTACTTTGAGCCACACTCGCTTCCCCCGGGCCGAATGATCCCAGCGCCCCGGTGATCACTCGAAAAGACTACACCTTGTCGACAAGTTGTCCAATGACCATGCAAGTCTCAACTCGATCTATCCAGTCTATCCAGTCCTACCTTAACATGACTATGCTATCCTTTCTTTTAATCGAGACTCCCAAGCCGCGGGACCGATCTCGTGTGCGAGACTTATCAAGACTTAATGAGACTCCCAAGCCGCGGGACCGATCTCGTGTGCGGGACTTATCAAGATGTTGCGAGACTCCCAAGTAGCGGGACCGATCTCGGCGATAACAAGTCGCGTGGACTTCCTTTGTTCGTGGCAAGCTTTTCACTAAACCGACCGTAGCTCGTGCCTTAGACAGACCTGGTTCTCTAGGCGACGCTAACGCTCAGGTCATATACTTCACCCGACGAGCCTTGTTCTCAAGGGACTACGCAACTTGACAACCGCAGATAGAGCAGGACAGTACTAGAATTGGCTTCGATGGCCCAATACAACTCTTGTCAGTCTTATTCGGGCAACGACTCGATGAGCAAAGGCTACGCCGAGTTGCGCAGCGAGGGAACGTGCTATGCACGGGGTCAACTTGAACAACCAAGTTCGTGCCTAGACTTAAGCCAACGAGCCGTGCGAGATGACTTAACTTGCGGGACGTGCGAAGGCTATGTCAAGCCTTGCGAGACAGGACCGTGCATGCTTTATTAGCATTCCTGCGGGCGATGCCTGTGACTTAGGCTATTTGAGTGTTGGGACAAAACGACGGAACCGTGCATGCTTTTCAAGCATTCACGCAGGCGACGCCTATGACTTAGGCTATTTCAAGTGTCAGAACAACTTAGCAACTTAAGCCAACTTCCTTCTCCCAAGCCACGGGATCGAAGGATCGAGTGTCATTTGAAAGCACGCTGAGCCGACTTCTATGCAGACCGTGGGACTATTTTCCATGTTCTAAGACATTTCGACGGGTCGGGATTATTCTCTTTGCTATGTTCGTTCGTAGCTTTTAGATTAGCCTACTTGTGCAAGTTGAAAACATGCGAGTTATTATGTGAAGGCTAAGATGAGGCAAGTTCACCGAAACTACCCCACCTGTGCGAGGAGTCGCCTCGGACGAGCGAGCCTTCAAGTAGCCGTTGCAAGGCTAAGCTCCAACGCCGTCGGCGTTTCGATTCCTCCGATTGACTTTGCGGGACGGGGCACTACAGATATGATACTGATTGGTACTCCGTGCAATCTGACTATCTGTCTGAGGTACATCTCTGCTAGCTGATCCGTCGACTGACCAACTCTGAAGGGGAGAAAATGAGCTACCTTCGTGAGACGATCAACTATAACCCATATAGCATCTCTTCCAGCTGGGGATTTAGGTAACCCAGTTACAAAATCTATGGTAATGTGCTCCCATTTTCATTCTGGGATCGGTAAAGGTTGAAGAAGTCCAGCTGGCCTCTGATGTTCAGCTTTAACTTGTAAGCAAACTAAACAACGAGAGACAAACCGGGCTATCTCCCTCTTCATGCCATTCCACCAGAAATGCTGACGGATGTCACGATACATCACTACTACAAAAATTGTTAACAATGACACTTCATAGATGACACTCATAAAAAAATGTCATTAATATTATTTTTAATGTCGCATCGTTAGATGATTGTCATTAATAATGTAATCAATGACATTAAAAAAACATAATATCATAAAAAGTATATTAAGATAACAATTAAAAAATAAGGGTCCTTAAAGAAATTTATGCATGTCATCTTTTATGTATAGAAGAAAAGATGTGGAATATATGTTTGAGAAATGTTCTTAATCTTTTATTTCTAATTGCTTATATACTAGCTTGGTGGAATCCTCTTTCTCTCTCTCTTAATTTCTCACACATAATTAGGTCTATGATTTTTTTTCCTCCCAAATCCAATTTCAATCCCAATCAACCCGACACCCTTCTTCTTCCTCCACGAATCCTCTACTGGCCATCTATCCATCGAGCTTCCTTGTCGACTTCTCTAACCGACGTTCACCAATCCTGATTTTCTCGACTAAACCAACGTCGACTGGAGAAGTCGACGAGCTCCAACTCGTGGCCGCTGCCCCCATTCGACGGGCTCGTGGCCGTTGCCCCATCAAACTTCCTGACAGCGCTGCCGCCGTCGACCCGTGGCCTTCTCTAGCCGATTTTCCATCAAC
Organism: Iris pallida; assembly: GCA_029216955.1. Taxonomy (NCBI): domain Eukaryota; kingdom Viridiplantae; phylum Streptophyta; class Magnoliopsida; order Asparagales; family Iridaceae; genus Iris; species Iris pallida. Next base: position 11,292,317 of record JANAVB010043216.1, read on the forward strand.
GCCTCCTCGGCTCCGCGTCGACGACCCCCCTCCATCTCAACCGATCTGACTCCAATTCGTGGTCTTTGCCCCCATCGCCTTCTTCATTATCTCATCTTCTCTAGATCCAGTAGGAGATCTCGACAGCATCCCCTCAGGCCGAGCGCACGCCTCGCCTGACTCATTACACTGTCATCTGCGACTTTGTCGACAGCCGTGCCTCTACAACCATAGGTAAACTTACATACTAATGTCTTTTGAAATTTTATAGTTTATAGAATTTGGTTAACTTTAAAAATCAATTAACTTATTTTTTTTCTGTTCCATATTTGTAGATAATAATATTATGGATACGTCTTGGATGTTTGCTGATCGATTAACTTAGGAATATGATGATGGAGCCAAAATACTGTTCAGACACGAGTATATCATTACACTATTTGGACACGATTGCACACACACTATATCGATTTAGACGCATCCTATGTAACAGCCCCAGCGTGTCATATGTAAGGGGATTCATTTCATGAAACTGACAGTGTCTTACATAGGTTGTCTGATTGTGTCTTACATTGGTTGTCTTATTATACTTGTAATGATGTGCTACAAGGTTGTAAAGTTGGGCCTAACTTGACAAATAGCAATTTTATTCCAAACATAGGTCATATGTGTGATGATTTAAATTGAAACATATTCTTTATCTTCATTAATTAATGTTGAATATGAAGGGATTAGGAACGTTATGGATTAACTTTGTAAACTGGTACACTATAAAGACACTATAAAAACAATAGGACTTTGCTGAAGAAGTGTTTCCCTCCTGTTAATTTCGGACGGACTCCATAGGTAAGTTGTTCTTTGTTACTTGAGGTTACTTGAATGTCCCAGGTGGTGAAGATGACATAGTTGTTCCTAATTAAAATGACCAAAACTAATGTGTTGAAGCAAAGTGCATGCAGAACAATATCGAATTATCTTCAATCATGCAAACGCATATGTTTTGGTTCACTACATTGTCATTGAAAAGGCATTTTGATACTTGATTGTCACTACCCATAATTACTGTGTGATGCATAATCCATTCAATAGTTATCTTAGATTGTCTTGCTGAATGAGTAATATACTCTTCCTTTTCTTCTATACAACAGTTTTCTTCTGTTGTGGTTTTCATGCTTTCTTTCATCACTTAGTTTTGCTTAATGCAAGCTTAACTTTCTGCAAGTACAGCTTTTTTCTGGAATTTCTATATCCATTGTAGAGTTCTATCTCGCTCATACAAATCTTACTAAAATTAAATTAACTACTTTGAGATCTAATATATCCATTTAATAGTTATCTTATAATAGTCTTGCTAAATGAGTGATGATAGTCTTCTCTTTTCTTCAAATTAATCGTTTAATGAGCTTTCATGGATAATATAAGATAAAAGGTAAAACTTTGACAGAAACAAGTGCATCAAAATATAATGTTGCCGTTCACTGTTTAGTTAAAAATCAAATCCTTAATTTATGTGTTATAGTTACTACTGCCCTCAAACGCATAAGATGGAAGGTTCCCTACCTTGATATTCGATTGCATTATGTCAGCTAATAAGGGGAGGTGAATTTGACCATTTTGCCCTTATTTAACAACTAAAATAACGTTTTCATTTCCTGTAACAACTGAAATAACGTTTTCATTTTAACAAAACCTTGGAACCATTATCCAGAGAATTACTAGTTCTGGCTTTCTCCTTGACCCCGATCAACCTAACTGATCTTCTACTTTTAGATCCATGAGCCTGCAAAGGATCCAAGACTTCATGACCTAGTCTGTCAGGACATCATTACTTACCTCTTCTTCACGTAGCCTACATACATCACTGCGCTCACTATAGTGAAAGGGGATTGAACAACCTCCCTTTGTTGTTACATAAAGGTAACATTAATACAATATCATTGTATCAATGTCTTCGGACGAGTTAAATATATTTACTGTTATCAGAAACCTAGCTTAACACTTAAATTGATTTTCTTTTTAAACAAGCATCTGCTGTTTGAATCGAAGACAACAAAACTGCTTATGGGGAACCCTTGTGTCAATTTTCAGAAGCATATTGGAAAATAGTCACCGGTGCTTGTGATTATAAAAAGTCTATTGCCTCAATAACGCTAGCAGGTTGGCAAAGAATAAGTGGGTTGAGTTATACTGATATGATTTATGAAACAAACATACCATGCTTAGGATCTCTATGGACTTGAATAGGCGAAGGGGCTAATACCCTTCCCCCACCCACCACCCCAAAAAGGCTAATAATCCTGATACATCTCATCTATCTTGATTTTTATTTTAAACAAAATTAATTAGGACCGGATTCCTATTTTTATGAAACAAATGTCCTCCTATTTTGAGGACAAAGAAAGAAATTTTTGTTTCCTTCTTTTCTGCTTTATCCTTAACGAAGATAGGATAATACTCAGTTTTTTTTGTGTAGATATTATTATATAGGAAGCTGATTTTTGGATAGAATCTATCCGGATAGAAACCATTTAATGCAGTCATTAATACTCCATTGGATTGTTTAATTACTTAGTTACCCTTAAATATATATATATATATATTTTGTTTCTCTTTTCCAAATGTTCAACCCAATTAAACAATAATGAAGGTGCAATTTTCTAAGGTCCATGTTTAACTAAATGTTGTTATGTAAAGAGAGCAACTTGACAAAAAGAGAAGCATTTAAAAAAGAAAACTAGAACCATATATTTGATGGAAAATGTTGAACAACTGCATTGTATGAACATCTATATTTGGTATGATCATCGAATTATGTTGGTGGCTGATCATTGATGATTTAGATGGTGACCTATGATCATCGGACACTTTGTCGTGGTGTAGGTTTTATCACATTTATGCAAATAAAAAATAAATAGAAAATAGAAAATAGTAAAAAAGGAAATAAGAAATAGGAATTAGGAAATAAAAAATAGGAAAACTAAAAATTTAAAAATAAAAAAAAAAGTAATAGGGTCTCACATACAAAATATGGTCTGAAAATAGGAAATAGAAAATATAAAATAGGAAACCATAAATATAAAATAGGACATAGAAAACAAATAATAATAATAATAATAATAATAATAGGGTCTCACATATAATTTTTAATTTTTAATTTTTACATCAATACTTACCTGAACATTGATTTGGACCCGTAAAAACAATTTGGAGACCAAAACCTAATATTAACTTATACTATATGTGAGATATAAAAAAAGTAAAAAACTAAAAATAAACAATTAAAATATAAATATTAGAAATTAAAAAAAAAAATTAAACTAAATTTAAAAGTTAAAAACTAAAAGTTAAAATTTAAAATTTAAAAAGAAAAAAGTAAAAGGTAAAATTAAGAAAAAGATCAAAAATAGAAAACTAAAAACTAAAAACTAAAAACTAAAACTTAAAAATTAAAAAGTAAAATGTAGAAAGTAAAAAGCAAAAATTAAAAATTAAAATTAAAATTAAAATTAAAATTAAAATTAAAATTAAAATTAAAATTAAAAACTAAAAATAAAAACTAAAAATAAAATTTAATTTTAATTTTAATTTTAAATTTTAAAATAAAAACTAAAAACTAATAAAAATTAAAAATTAAAAATTAAAAATAAAAATTAAAAATTAAAAAGTAAAAACTAAAAACTAAAAACTAAAAACTAAAAACTAAAAAATTAAAAACTAAAAACTAAAAACTAAAAATTGAAAACTAAAAATTAGAAATTAGAAACTAAAAATTTAAAATTTACAATTTAAAATATTAAACAAAAAAATACAAATAAGAATTAAAATGTAAAAATTAAAAATTAAAACTAAAAACTAAAAATTAAGGTACCGATCTACCCACGAACGAGATTCGAATAAAATTTTGACTGAGGATACATGAGCCGAACGGGTTGAATCTTTTTACAGCCCTACCTACGTGAACACTAAAAATTAAAAAATAAAAAACTAAAAATTTAAAATTTAAGATATAGGATTTGAGGTTTAAGATTTAAGAATTAAGACCTAATATTTAAGATTTAAGTTTTAAATTTTAAGTTTTAAATTTTAAGATTTAAGGTTTAAGATTTAAGATTTAAAATCTAAAATTTTAAATTTTAAATCTAAAATCTAAATTTAAAATTTAAAATTTAAAATTGGATATTATGTCAATGTTATGTTTGTAACTTGGTAGGTAGAGCACTGCATGTCTTATTTGAAGTGAACTTTATTTTATGTTGCTTCTCTCTTTGGTTTTATTAATAATAATTATTCAAAATGTTGAGTGACCCGGACAATCTAAAAATGAAAGTTGCAATTTAAAACTTAAAATATTAAACTAAAAATTTAAAATTTAAAATTTAAAAATTAAAATATTAAACTAAAATAAAAAGTATAAATTAGAATTAAAATCTAAAAATTAAAAATTAAAAAACAAAAAATTAAAAATTAAGGTAACGATCTACCCAGGAACGAGATTCAAACAAAACTTTGACCGAGGATACACCAGCCGAACGGGTTGAACCTTTTTACAGCCCTACCTACGTGAACACTAAAAAATAAAAAATAAAAATAAAAATAAAAAATAAAAATTTAAACTTTAAATTTAAAATTTAAACTTTAAATTTTAAATTTTAAAATTTAAATTTTAGAATTTAAGATTTAAGATTTAAGATTTAAGAATTAAGACTTAAGGTTTAAGATTTAAATTTTTAGTTTTAAATTTCAAGTTTCTAAATTTTAAATTTTAAATTTTAAATTTAAAATTTTAAATTTTAAATTTTAAATTTTAAATTTTAAATTTTATAATATAAAATTTAAAATTTAAAATTTAAAAATTAAAAATTAAAAATTAAAAATTAAAAATTAAAATTAAAATTGAATTTTAAATTTAAATTTAAATTTTAAAATTAAAATTCAAAGTTTAAAGTTTAAAATTTTGAAGTTAAAATTTAAATTTTTAAAAAAATCTAAAAATTAAAATTAAAAATAGATAAAAATTAAAAATTAAAAACTAAAAATTAAAAATTAAAAATTAAAAATTAAAAATTAAAATTTAAAAATTAAAAATTAAACAAAAAAATAAATAATAGAAAATAGAAAATAGAAAAATAAAAATAAAAATAGGAAATAGAAAATAATCAAGAATAAAGTTATGGCTAATCAGGAACAAAGAAAAAGTAATGGACTAAAACTTAATGGCTGGAAACATTAAAAACGTTAAGATGAGAGATTAGAAGAATTAATTGCATTGGAACGCTAACAATTAATGATGACCGATAAGTAAAAGTTTAAATTTTAAACCAACTCCAATTTAAATATGGTACAAGGGTAATTTGGACATAAAAAAATATGACATAAGAGAAAAATTAAAATATTCATAATATATACCAAATCTATCATTCTCTATCTGGATAGATTCTATCCAACAAGTTTTATTGTATTATATAATACCTTATTCAATATTTTTTTTCTTTGTGAACATCTTGTAATTAAATTTAAATATATCAATGATATTGAGGAAACATTTTATCTCTAGTATTATTTTTCTCACTTCTTCCATATACTTTAACAATTATCTCTCCTAGTATAATCATCTAAGTAAAATAAATAAAATAACATATCATTTAATAATTAGTTGAAACAGAACATCAGGGATTCTCTACAGCGTTAGCCACAGTTGGTGTACAACCATGAGCGGTAAATGTCACAAACACTATGTCTAGCTGTTGTTAAATGTGGGATCCCTTAACACTGACATGTGTGTTGTTGTAACAGAAAAATAGACCACCTGTCATTTGTATCTTCCCACGGCAGTAAATACTGTTGTGTCATAAGCTTTCCAAAATTCCATGTCTCAACTATGGTTCAATGTTATATGAATACTTGGTTGTTTTGTGTTGTTTTTTTCAAACGCTCTCAATTACATAATTTCATGAGCATTTAACAAACAAAATGTTATTTGAAATTGTTTCCTTATAATTACAATTGAATTCCTAAGTGGCCTATTAGCAATTTTTTCAAGTTCTAATGCATATTCATATATCTTTTATCAGTTTGTTCGATATGACTAACATGGGGGTCTAAAATTTTTTATCGACAGTTATACCCGACACCACCCCCCCCCCCCCCCCCCCCCCCACCCCACCCACCCAAAAAAAAAAACACACAATATTAGTTGGTTCCGCTATTGATAGGGATGCCAATAAAGTTCTCTACACTAATAGAGTCATATCTTCTTTACTGAGTTTCAATGGGGTTAGAATCATGATCTTTATTATCAACTTAGTCTCTTCATAATGCTGCTCAGAGTAAGGTTATTTGGAAGTATCTAAGAATCCTTCAGATCTAGGTATGTCGAGGTGTCTACTTGAAGTCATATCTAAGTTTTTATTTTATTTTTATTCAATTACAGTTTTCTTTTGTGTAGTTTTCATGCTTTCTTTGTCATCTAGTTTTGCTCAATGGAACCTTAATTTTCTGCAACCACAACTTTTTCTTCGTTGGAATTTTTGTATCCAATGTACAGATTTCTCTCCCCCATTAAACTTACTAAATTAAATCAACACCTGTGAGATTTCTAACACATCCCACCTCCTTTAATATATGTATCCCTTTCATGAACTGTCTAAACGATTGCTCTTGCTGGATTCATGGATAGCAAGCCTGTCATGTAAGAAGCAGGTAATTTGGTGTTTGAAAAGATGGGAAAACAACTAGTTCTATGTGTTTAGGAAGGTGCATCAGTAGCCTTTATGATACACTTAATGCCTGTCAAGGTTCTAAACGGTAGTAAGCGGGTGCGCGGCGGAGAGGGTCCCCCTATTGCCTAGGCGCTTGACATTTTGGACATTTTAAACTAATTACCACTGTTTTTTTGCAGGGACAAATAGCATTTTGAATGAATATTTTTTGTATACCCAAATTGATTTAGTTTTCATGTCTGGCGGGCCCTTGTGCAAAGGGGTGTTTTGTGAATTAGGCTATATATTAACTTTTTTGTGGAAATTCCTCTTACACTGATGTAAATACCATTGCTAGTTTTGTTGTTGTTGCTATATGTTAGTATGTGCCCCTTGCTTTTTTTGATGTGTAATGTATTGGTCTTTTTTGAAATGACAATTAATGGTGCCCTTGTTCTTTATAAGGACTTTATGATTCAATGCTTCAGTTTGGTTAAAATGGGAGGGCTTTAAGTACTTTTTATTTGAAAGTTTCTTCGAATTGAATATATTTGATTGTCTGAGGTGGAAGTCATTTATGATGGAACTATTTCTCAGTTTCTCTAAAAAATATTTTACCATCAAGTGCTTATTGACAGACATGAATGGTTGCATAGGAAGTCTAAATAGCCACTTGACATGTTGGAGTTTGCTACAGACTTTTTTTTTTTGTACAATGTGGCTACAGAGAGCAGCTGCAGGTCCTTGCGGACACTGCCATTTAAAATGATGAGAACAAGAACCAAGTTAGTGTTGTCTGCTTGTTATTTATTAAAATACTATTGGAAATCTGTGTATAACGTCCATAGAGCTTTGTTCTTGCATTATATTCCTGTTTGCAGATAGTAGAATGTGATGCTCTTCCTATCCTGACTCTCAACCTTAGATTCGAGGATGATGCCATTCACTATGAGGCGGTAATGCACACATCTGGTAACTCATATTCTTCTTTTATGTTTGTTTAATCCATTTGATTGGTTCAATTTTTAGTTAATAAAATGGTATGTAACATCAAAGCATTGTTGTTGAGTAGAAGGAAATATTTTGCTTTTTTTTTTTTTAGTTTTAGACTACCTCTCTTATTGGAACATTGCTGCCTTTATTTCACCAAGTTATTGATGGTCCATTCTGCAACTTTCTTTTTCCTTTATGGCATAAAGTGTTAATTCCATCAGCTTTTGTTGATGATGGAAAAATAAGTAGACATTCAATTTGCAGGAAATGTCTTTTAATTTTTAGAGAAGTACATGCATGCATCACACCCTCATTTGTCCACAGTTTCCTAAATGACCATAAAGAGTAGAGTAGAAGGTTATTAATTATTCCGTGAATATAAAGCCTACATTCCAAACTTGAAATTCACAACCTTTGACCAATCTTACATTTTGCACTTACAGCATGCCGATTTGACCTGCTAATATTCAAATTGCTCAATTGGTTAACAATTTCTGAAATATCAAAATTTTCAATGAACAACCACCTTATTTACCTTTCCTTTCCCCTTAAAATAGACCTCCTTATTTAGCATTTTCTTTATTTTTCAGTTCACTAATTTGTTCTCATAAATCATAATGATCATTCTCTTATGTAGTTGATTGATACTCTTAATCAGTCTATGTACCCTTAGAAAAAAAATATATTTATTCATGTACTTGTTAGAGTAGGCATATATGAAGTGTCCTCTGATTCAATGAATAACCTCCTTTATGTTAATCGTCGGTTTCCTTTGAGAAATCAAAATTAGTTTATCACGGGGACAAGCATAGTGGCATTTTATACTTGTGTTATCTTTTATAAGATATTTTTCCCTTCTAATTTTTCAAGGAACTTGTGAGATTTGCCCATACATTAACTTGAATCTATACTTAATTACATTATTTATTTATTTTTCATTTTTGTCTTTTTCTATATAGATCACCAGTAGGCTACATTACTCTTCCAACTACAGAGCCCAATACTACAACAGCACCATTCATGGCTGCTTTCTCATCTCAAGGGCCCAATACAGTCAACCCTGAGATTCTCAAGGTTTCACAATAATATTTCTATCAGTCTCAGACTCTCAGTACTACACCGACATTGCAGGATTGTTGAAAACCCTCAACCCGGATTGGAGTCATGCAGCAATCAGATCAGCACTAGTTCCTGCAGGCGTGGGCAGGAAGGTATAGTGTAGCAAATGATAGGGAAGGTGCAGGAACCTGTGTGAATGTAAGTTCTAATTTATGTTTCATTTTTTCCCTTCATTATTTGTGCTGGCTCCTTTAATTTTTTTTACTTTCTAATGCAGTGTTCTAAACAACCAAGCAATATTGAAAGTGGTTACTACGTAATGAAATATATGAAGGACCATATTCCAACTTTCTACCCAAATTAGAAAAAGTGGTAAGTTAGATGTTAAGATAATTCTATTAATGTAATATTGGTTGTATTAGTATAATATGACGTCATTAACTTAATAGTTGATTTTGTGTTTATTTTTTGTAGTTTGATGGGAGAAAGGACTACTCCATCAAAGAAATTGATGAAATGAGAGGAGAGCTGGCCACATTTATCATGGATATTGTTAATGAAGACACTATGTATTAAGAAAATTTTGGAAGTATTATTAATTTGTGTTTGAAATATGTGAGAATATGAAAAAAATATGTTTAGATCAATGTCACGACTTTGAATAATTATGAAATAAAATATATTTTTTGTTGGTATTACATATTTGTTTTTTTCAACGGGATATTGTATCCACGTGTTGAGCTGTCATTGTTTTCCAATGTTAAAAGTCATCTTTTATAAATAACGATGACACATGTAAGTCATCGTTTGTAAATAATGATGACACATAAAAGTCATATTTAATAAAAAAAAAGATAACATGTTTTGAGGTGTCATTGTTGTACCATCGATAAAAGTCATCTTTTGTAAATATAGATGACGCATATAAGTCATATTTTGTAAATAACAATGACGTATATAAGTCATCATTTGTAAATAATAATGACGTGTGTAGACCTGTCATTTTTTTTCCACGATAAAAGTCATATTTTATAAATATCGATGACACATGTACGTCATCGTTAGTAAATAAAGATGACGCATAAGTCATCTTTTATAAACAAAGATGACATGGGTTGAGCTGTCATTGTTGTCTCACGATAGAGGTCATCATTTATAAATAACGATGACATATAAAAGTCATCTTTTATAAATAAAAATGACGCATACAAGTCATCTTTCGATAAATTAGATGACGTGTATCGAGCTGTCTTTGTTTTCGCATGATAAAGATGACGGTAACGTAGATGACGGTCATGCAAATGTCATCAATTAGTATTTTTGGCCGTCATTGTTAACCATTTTTGTAGTAGTGCATCTTCGTGCTACCGGGATGAATGGAATACTGAGAACTGTGAGCCTCTGCCATGATCTCCTGTCTGATATCACCACTGGGTACACAAAGATGCCTCCCATGTCGAAGTGTACCATCCTCATGAATACGTAACTCTGGTCTCCGTCCTGCTACACATTCTGCCCTAAGCCGCTGAAGCTTAGAATCTGTTGATTGTGCCATCTTGATCCTCTCAACTATGCTGGACTGACCTTGCATGCTGGCCATCAATGCCACATTGGTAGGAAGAACTACTTTTATTCCCATCTTCTGAAGATCTGCTAATAACTCTGGTTGTGCTGTTAGGAAATAGACTCCGGCTCTTCTGCTCAATGCGTCTGCAACAACATTGGCCTTCCCAGGATGATACTGCAGGTTGATATCATAATCGACAAGTAGCTCTAGCCATCTTCTCTGACGCATGTTAAGATCCTTCTGGGTAAACACATACTTAAGACTCTTGTGGTCGGTAAAAATATCCATCAGATCCCCATACAAATAATGCCTCTACAACTTGAGTGTGAAAACCACCACTACTAATTCCAAGTCATGGGTTGGGTAATTTTTCTCATGATCACGAAGCTGACGTGACGTATAAGCTGCTACCTTAACATGCTGCATCAAGACACATCCCAATCCTCTGCCAGAAGCATCACAATAAACTGAAAATCCTCCAGTCCCATCTGGAAGCATGAGAATGGGAGCCGTCATCAACCTCCGCTTCAACTCTCAAATGAACGCTGACACTCTGCTATACAAGCAAACTGCACATCCTTACGGGTCAACTGCGTCAGTGGTGCTAAAATCCGAGCAAAGTCTGATACAAACCGCCAATAATAGCCAGCCAATCCTAGGAAACTCCGAACTTCTGCGACGGTGCTAGGTACTGGCCATGTCTCTATGGCCACTATCTTCTGGGGGTCAACTTCCACTCTACCTCTGGTGATGATGTGACCTAAGTACGAAATGCGATCAAGCCAAAATTTGCACTTACTGAACTTCGCGTACAAATGGTGCTCCCTAAGAATCTGAAGAACTACACGAAGATGCTGCTCAAGCTCTGCCTCGTTCTTGCTATAGACTAAGATGTCGTCTATGAACACTATCACGAACTGATCCAAATAGGGCATGAAGATACGATTCATGAGATTCATGAATACGGCCGGCGCATTGGTCGCTCCAAATGGCATAACAAGGAACTCCCAATGTCCATATCTTGATCTGAACATTATCTTCGGGATGTCTTGCTCTCTGACTCTGATCTGATGGTACCCTGACCGTAAGTCAATCTTTGAGAATACTGTTGCCCCACTGAGCTGATCAAATAAATCATATATCCTTGGTAAAGGATATCTGTTCTTGATTGTTACAGAGTTCAAGGTACGATAATCAACACATAATCTTGACATACCATCCTTCTTTTTTACAAGAAGCATCGGGGCTCCCCAAGGCGATCCACTAGCACAAATGAATTCCTTGGTTCTGAGTTCTTCAATCATCTTGTACAATATCTCTAATTCTGAAGGTGCCATCCTGTAGACTCTCTCTGACACTGGTACCGTCCCTGGAATCAAGTCGATAGTGAACTCTATCTCTCTCTCCGGTGGTATACCTGGAAGCTCTTCGGGAAACACATCAGGAAACTCTTCTACTACTCTGGGAAATTAAACTGCTTTCGCTACTGCCATCCGCAATACTGGTGGAGAAGGTTCTACTTCGCCTCTAGAAAATGAAAACTCTGGTTCGCCTGGAATACCAAAATTAATCCTGCCAATATGGCAGTCTATTCTTGCGTATTGATCCTTCAACCAATCCATTCCTAGGACCACATCATAGTCGGCTATCAGAATTTCTATCAATCTAGCGGGAAACTCTCTACCGCTAACTACGATTCGACACGAGGAATAGACTCTATCTACCCCCACAAGACCGTTACCAGTAAGTATATTGAGCCTTACTGATAATGACTCGGGCTCCAGTCTGACCCGTGTTGCGAATCGTGCAGACATAAATGAATGCGATGCACCCGAATCAAATAATACTGATGCTGGAAAAGATTTGACGAGAATGGTACCTGCCACCACCTCACCTGAAGCTAACTCTTCTGCTACGGTCAGAGCCATAGCCTGACCTTGTCATCTTGGTGCTGGTCCCCTCTGCTAGTGACCTCTTTGCCTGTTCTAAATCTGAACTTGGGCATACTGCTGAGCCTGAGGCGGCAATGGCCTCGGAGGCTGGTACTGCTGCTGCACTGGTGCTGGACCCTTAACCGATGGACTGGTTAGGTTTGACGATGATGAACTGGCTCTATTCGGACAGGACCCTATCTTGTGATCCGGTGCCCCACAAGCCAAGCATAATTTCTGTGCTCTGCGACACTCTGATACTACATGTCCTGGCTTTCCACAATAAGTGCAGCCCATTGTGGAAGACTGCTTCTGCTTCTGTTGCTGAGGATACGTTGGTGTCGAGTGTTGAACCGATGAAACTGTGGTCGCCCTCCTAGGAGCTCCAATAGTCAAAGCCCTAGCTGCCGGGGCTGGTGCTGAAGACTGGGACATCTGCCTATGAGACCTCTTCCGTCCTCCGCTTCTATCTACAATCCTCTGCGAAGTAAACTCATGCCTCTTTGCTGCTCGCAGGACGGCATCAAACGTCTGGTGCTCAAACTGCTCCACTGATATGATAATCTCTAGGTGGAGCCCCTGCTGGAATTGCTGGGCTCGATCCAATTCGGTTGCCACCAAGGTAGGAGAAAACCGACTGAGCCTAAAAAACTCGATCGCATATCCATCGACCGTCCTTCCCATCTGCTTAAGATTAGTGAATCTTGTCTGCAGATCATACCGAGCTACTGCATTGAAGTACTTGGTCTGGAACTTGTTGCTGAATACCGCCCATGAGACAGGCGTCGGTAATCCAACTGCTAGTATCGCCCACCAGTTGTGGGCTAGGTCTAATAACTGCAGGCGCACAACAGCCACCTTCTCATTCTCAGGAATCCTAGCTGCTTCCAGGATAACCTATGTGTCCTGAAGCTATGCATCAGTAGTAATAGCATCTTCAGTGCCGTCAAAGAAAGGAGGGTTCAAATGCTTAAAGCTATTGGCCACGTTGTTCCCTTGGTAACCAACTCTGCCCATGGCATCTTGTACTGTCTGGTGCAAGGCATCGCCCCGACGATTTTGAGATGCAAGCAATTCTCTGATGAGACTTACTAGGGTACCATTATCAGGCTCTGCAGGCTGGACTGGCAGAACTGGGGGCTCTGGATCCCCGGAATGCATGACTCGGGAGGCCGCTCCAGAGTGCTGGGCTTGGTCTCCAGGTTGCTGCTGGTCCACTGGAGGTGCTCCGCCTTGCTGATCGGTAGGACCAGGAACAATATCGCTGAAGAAACGACATGGGGAACAATAAGGAAGGACTATGATAGATCGAGGATATAAACATGTGATCAGGTCAAGATTTCGGAAAGATTAGAAGACACGAGTAGAGATCAAGGACGAGTGCCGATTGAGACATCTATTCAGTGAAACCCTCGCACATCTTGATTTACAAGACCTGCATGGGCCACCACTTAAACCGTGTCACGCCCCAGAACCAGAATACTGGAGAGCGGGAGACAGACACAGCCAGCTACGTACATTGAAGTATAATCTATCTCGATATACGGTCATGGCTGTCTAGATGAGGGTTTATCTACAAGTCAACAGTCTCTTATGGTCATGAACAAGCCTAGTATCTCAATCTCAAGCAAGTAAGTAAATGTTACAAGATGTTAGATCATTAGACATACAAAGTAAGGCATCCCAAATATTACATATTTCGATGATCATGAAGCTAGTCATACAAAACGTGAAGACTAGCAAGAGTTTCAGTCATACATGATCAACCCTAGGATTTGTCAATCATGTTACAGCCCGTAGGCAGACAGTAAGTAAAGTTGCAAACGAGCTAACACTTGCTCGGTGGCTAAACGCCTCAAAAAAATATTTTTACAAGGGAGTGGAAGAGCAAAATAAGAACCCGCTCGTTGCCAGGGTTGCGCCTAGTGGTCACCATCTAGCTGGAAGACAGGGAGATCCTCTGGAGCTACTCCGAAATTTGGCCATACAGAACCAGCTGGTTCAGACCCCAGAAAGAGCAAGTGCCACAAGGGAGGCTTCACTCAAGAACTAAAACCAGCATATTAGCACATGATACATAAAGGATAAAGAAAGACATGAGTTAGAGAAAGCAGGGTGATAAACGATAAGATGACTAACGGACTATTCTGGTAACCAAGTTACAATCCGTAAACCAAACAGGGACTAGGGTTGTAACCCTTCACCTGAACAGAACTTAGTCTCTAACCAATTATCGATAAGGTAGAGTACAAACAAGCATGTCCTGAGATAGCCATGTACTGGATCTAGGCAAGACTAGACAAGATAGGACTCCATCCATCATTCACGGCCAAGCAAAGAGTATGGCTTGATACTTTAACTAATTAGGGTTATCACAAGCTTAGTTACTAACAAGATGCATCGAGATGTTCCAACAGCCACAAGCCCTGCAGTCTTAATCCAGGTTATCCGGTCACAAGTTGAGAAAGTTGGATTAGGTGACTTGGGGGTACAACACATGACAGTGTGCTAAAAATATGCCCTACTCGACGGCAGGCTACAAGTCCAATTAAAAGCACCCAGATAACGGGACTGCCTGTAGTTGGGAAATCTCTTCATGAACTACTTGATCACTCTAGTCATTATCCTAGTCAGATTCAGTACGAATTCCTGACCGTGGAAATCAGGAATTCATATCCTAGACATGATGCAAGACGAGACATGGCACAAACACCCACGGTGTCAAGACAAAATTTACTTAGCAAGACATATCGAGATTATCATGTTAGGTTACTTTATCAAGTCAAGAGTGCGTCACAACGGACCACCATCAAGAATTATCATGTCAAGTTACGTGTCAAGTATGCACCACGACGGGTCACTATCAAGAATTATCATGTTACTTGATTCTTGTTAAGAGTGCGCCTTAACAGGCCACTATCCTGTTCTATCCTTACATTATCATGAATGAGAGAAACTTGCATAAAATAGCTAATAACATATTCTTGAAGCCAAGAAAAAGATCTACAACTTTTATATTTTGAGTTTTTCCAGATTTTAGCTACAAAACAGCTCAAAGAAGCCAAAACAGTCATTTGGAGTGACCTGCGCGCAAGTTGCACGGGCAAAATCGCCCACGACGCACGTTGCGTGTAAGCACGGCGCGCGGGCGAGCGACAAGGAAGTGCGCGGGCGCGCGGCGCGCAAGTTGCGCATTGCGCGCGGGAAAAATTGCCCACGACGCACGTTGCGCGCAAGCACGGTGCGCGGCAGAGAAGTGCGCGGGCGTGCAGCGCGCAAGTTGCACATTGCGTGCGGGCAAAATCGCCCATGGCGCACGTTGTGCACAAGCGCTGCGCGCGGGCGCGCGGCAGAGAAGTGCGCGGGCGCGCGGCGCACAAGTTTCGCATTGCGCACGGGCAAAATCGCCCACGGCGCACATTGCGCACAAGCGCGGCGCACGGGCGCGCGGCAAAGAAGTGCGCGGCCGTACAAGTTGCGAATTGCGCGCTGGCAAAATCGCCAACGGAGTACGTTGCGCGCAAGCGCGACGCACGGCGTTCATGTTGCGCATTGTATGCGGGCAAAATCGCCCACGACACACGTTGTGCGCAAGCGCAGCGCGCGACAGCGAAGACACTGCGGTGGCACTGTTCATCGTCCCGACAGCACCAAAAGGTGTGGGGAACCCATAAACTCAAAAATGGCATAACTTTCTCATACAAAGTCGAAATCAAGCTGTTCAAAAGCCAAAATTGGGTAGAATTGAATTTCCTACAACATGGAACCATTAGATTTTGAAAATAACCAAGTTTCATAGATCAAAACCAAAAAAATTTGAAAAGTTACAAACTTAGATCTACAAGAATCTATCCATCAAACCCAAAAATGCCAAGTTCTAAAGAGGCTTAGAATCAAGTAAGGAAGAGAATGGAACAATAAAACTTGAGATCCGTCTTGAAGCAAGTTGCACTTACCTAGGCTTGGTAGGTGGGAGGAGTAAATGAAGAAGATAAAGAAGTAAATGCAAACTAATGGAGAAGAGAGAAGGAGTTGACTTAAATAGCAACCCCTCTCATCTCAACCCAAAATAAGCCGAACCAAGCCAAGCCAAGCCAAGTTATGTTGATCCAAGTTGAACCAAATCAAGTCAAGATTTATACCAAGGCTAAGCTAAGCAAGATAAGTCAAAATACGGGCCACCTGACAATTGTCAGAAATTCGTATACGTATCCTAAAAAATACGTATAACGAAAAACGGGAGTGACACAAGGATAGGTCTACTAGACACTAACCAACACATTATTACTAGGGCCTACTGGCATACCTAGGGGCGCCAGGTTTTGGGTGTTGGAAAATCGAGTAAAATTCACATACATACATATCTTCGATGTTCGCTTATCTCTGTTAAAAATCTTATATATCTATATCCAGGGATTCCTAACCCTAACCATGCTAATCCTACATCCTAGGTCTACTAAGGTCCTAAAGGGTCCTGAAAAGCTTATCAATCAATATCCCAAGTTCTTTGTTTAAAATTCGAAGTGACACCCAAATCCTAATGGTTATTCAAAAATAAAAAATCATGATATATGAAAACTGCTAGTCCTATCTGGCTAAGCTAGGGTAGCATCTAGGTATAGTATGACTAGGGAACAAAGAGACAACAGGTAATATCATTGAAAAGTGATAAGGGAATGTATGAACCACTTTGGGGTAGATCTATATGACACATAAACCAAATAAGGACCGGGGACACAAACCATCTCCCGAGTAGGACTTTACCCCTAACTCTATCCGACAGACAGGACAACTCAATGGCAGGTTAACTACCCTACTAGCACAAGTCTATGTAAGGTAAGGCATCTTATACTAGGATCTTGTACGAGTCCGATTCAGCAAAGCGAGGGAGTGGTTCTTCCCAAATCTTTGAACCAAATTACTGATCATGAATATTTTTGGAAACTTTTGACAGAGTCTCTCCTATATTTCTTGGACCGAAACTTCATACAAATAAAATTTTCCACGTGGTGTAACCTGCCATAGAAATCCCAGTCGAGATTATGAAGTCCCTTTCTCTAGCAGGCCTATGATACATATTGGGTTCCAAGCCACCACACACAACAACATAAATGTTTTGCACAGGGCGCACCACGACAAATGTTCACTAATCCTATCCAATCCACAAACAAGGTCTAAAAATAATTAGTCAATCGTGAGTCGAACACTGAATATATAAGGATGATTTATATATACATGCAGAGCGTGCTCGTTTCCAGGAAGGTGTGGATGACCCGTCTAAGTTGTTTGATACGGGTTTTGGCCCAATAGCGAACCAATTTATCCTAGGTTCTATTTATTAGAGTTCTACTATCTTATTTACATGATTTATATTTTATAGTTTATATTTATAACATTAATTCTATTACAATTTTAGGTGGGTTTGTCTAAGTTTCCGCTGCGGTAACATCTCAGACATAGTATCAGAGTGCTTATAGGATGTGTACGATTTCCAACATCTGATATCAAATCATTTGGGGTTCTGGTTGTCACACCCCGACCCGGAATCACCCGAATCATCGTCCTCACAGGGGAAGTGATGCCGCACGAGCCTGGAGTTGCGCTCGTGCTAGGCAAGATGACAAGTTCTCAAATGGTTATCTTTTGATTCGATATTAACAACGAAAGAAAAACATAGTATATGAAACAATTCTCTTTATTGATATTCGAACTGAGATTTCAAAGGCTTTCAATAGCCTAACAATATATGCCAGATTGGCTACAACACTTAGGTTCTCTCTTGCCCACAAAGGATTTCACCGTTCCATGCATCATGCCTTCTATATCTTGGCTGCATCATTCTTGTTGCATGTCTGAGCGTCAATGTGATCGCACGCTTCAATACGCTTCGGTATTCTAAGCCTCAACGCGTTCAAGCGTAGCTTCGTCGCGAGCTATCCATTCCCTGCACCCTGCATGAAAGCTGGTGGGGGATCAGTACGTTCGTCCTTGCATGTACTGATGTAAAGATCTTCTTTCTAAACCGACATTGTAGTATTTATGTTGAATCATGCAACTTAGCTTATGATCTTGTGATGTTCTCCTTAGGGTCAATTTTATGGCATATTCGAAAGCAGTAAAGCATGTTATCATGGCAAGCATGTTATTCGAATTGAATAGGCAAGCAGACAAGTAATCTCGTGTTTGATTCGTGGCACGACTTCTTACCAAGTTGACGCACTCGCCCTTGCACCGACGCAAGGTGAATATGCCTCATTCCTTCCCTGTCATGTTATAAGTGCATCTCTAAGCAGGATCTATGTGTGCGAGACACATATGTGCCTGCACTTTCAACCCATCGTTCCTTAACTATATGATGGTCGTTGGCGTATTCGCGCCAAAATGAACTAAAGGCGTTTCTTTTCTTTATCTTTTCTTTTCTCTCTTTCTTTTCTTTCTCTCTTTCTTTTATTTCTTTTCTTTCCCGAATTTGGGTAGCCCGGCGTTTCACTGATTGGGTTGCTAACCCAAACAACCGAAACGAACCGCATGCCTACCATCATTTACAGCTTTTCCCATCTATAATCGGGTGCGAATCGGACTTTACAGATGTGCGCCTATCAAAGATTATATCCCTCCTAGGCCGAACGGTCCCGGTGTCCCGGTGCACCCGTTCGGAGGTAACATTCCGTGCACGGAAGATATCATATTTTATCTCAAGTCCATTCGACCATGCAATGTCCTATTAATTTATCAAACAACCAACATTGTCTTGAGCCGGGGCTCAGACTTTATCAAACAACCAAACATAGTCTTGAGTCCGAGACTCAGACATTTATCATCTCGTATTTTTTCCATTTACTTTCTATGTTCTTACATTCAATACTCCGTTTTAATGTTCAATGACATCATGCCTCAACTCAATGTTCGTCAACCGAACGACCCGAAGGTCCCGAACACCTTTCGAGGCATCATGTCATATCCGACAGTTCCGTCACATTCATGCCACAACTATATTCTTTCGTAACGAAGCCACCTTTTATAATCTCGTACACGTAGGCACGTTTCGACACATTTATCATCTATCCTTCGCGTCGTGCACTTGCTGTACGCATCGAAGCCGTATTTCTATGCATGTTCTTAGCCTTAGTGTTTCAATGTTCGTGGCTTGCATGCTAGGGCGCTCGCCTATTGTCTTTCAATGTTCTAGCCTTTCTAACTCGTGCGCGAAGGCACGGAATGGCTCGTGCACAAAGGCACTCGTCGAATACAGTTATCCCATGTTCTTGCGGCTTGCGCACTGAGTCGCTCGCCTTTGCGATATCCAATGTTCCATAGCGACTCGTGCATTTGATGCACGTTTTATTTCAATTATTCTAACTAGTGTTCGACACACACTACGATTTATCTTCCGATCGGACCACGCCCATGGCGTCGATAAGATAACTTAGCACATAATGTTATATTCTGACTTAGGCAATGAAGGAGTAAAAAGAAGAGTCAATGCTCCCACCTTGTGTTGATACGCCTTGTCATTTCGTCGAGCCGATGCGGCTCAATTTCATAACTTCGTTGCATGGCCGACTCTCCTGACTTAGCCATTCGAGCACTTTATGCTTCATTGGATTATACGTCTGATTTGGCTTACCGTGCCAACGCCTCAGTCCGTCGCAAGACGACGATTTGGTTTTGCGGACCCCTTACTGAATAAGGTAAAATGTCGACCTCTAATATTTTAGTGTAAACGTATAGCCTGCACATGAAATCAACTAAAATCAATACTTGCATCAATTCGAACTTGCGACTTGGTCGATTCGATTTCTTAGAATCTTCGAGCCGTCTCAATGCACTTATCCTTCGGATCGTTGCGGCACTTCGCATCGATTCAACTCGATGCATTCTTTGGGACAAGGCAACACTTTGCATCGACTTAGTTCGATACGTTGCTCGGGACAACGTAACTTTTGTATCGACTCGCATCGATACATTTCATTCGGCCAACACAACTCTTTGAGTCAACGCCTCAGCGTAATGTACCATGCGAAGCGGGGCATTACACTGGTAACCGTCTATAGAGCAGATGAACACTCGTATGATCAACCTTGCATGAGGAACTCGATAATTTAGAAGCCAGGGATGGAGGCACTACCAAAATATGTCCATTTAGCGACGGCCACATCCGTCGCCCATCCGTCGACAATCAGTATTAGCGACCGATCACTGACGGATCTTGGACAAAGGAGACCACCATGCTGTCACTCGAGCTCTACACGAAGGATGTCCACTTGAGCTCTGGAGCAAAGTTTTGGCTCAGAGCAAGAATCTGTTGACGGAGTACAACCACCATGCTGTCAGAAAAAAATAGTAACGGTGAGAGACCCATCTGAGTTGGACGTATACTCTGATAATGTCTCCTCCAACACTCAATCCCACTACTGATATCATTCTTGTAAAGGTGATCTCTCAGAGTATACGTCCTACTCAGATGGATCTCTCAGAGTATCCTCTCTGGTTGGTTGTCGTATCATCATTGCCGAGGGATGAGGGTCGGAGGACAGTCAACTTCATCTACGGCTACATAGTTTTTGCCTCTCCATTCGAATGGCTGCAAGGACTATGTCCTGATCACCATATCGTAGTCCAATACAATCCAGAGATTGACACAGTACTAATTCATATATGTAGTCCAATACAAATAGTCTAATACAAAAACAACCCAATACAAATAGTCCAATACAAATAAGTACTAATAGCTAATGAGAACCACGCAGCTCACGCAAACGCTCATTGATACGATCACGCAACCACCTCGAATAAGTGGGATCTTTGGCGTGAGGAGAGATATAGTCCCTTGCAAGTGCTGCATGAATAGAACTCCCGGTCTCACTAGCTACCGGTGCTACTTCCTCCTTAACAGTAGGAGGAGCCACCTCAGCATTTACTGTTTCCCTCAAACGATGTGCCGCTCCTCGGGTCATGGGTGCCATCTGGTAAGATCGATATTCACAAATAATATAATTGTAACATAAGAAAGCTAACTAAAGGAACCATCATGTAATTTGAGTACATTTTCGAAAGCAGATAAGGTACAGAAAATTCGATTTTTTGCCAAGTGTGAGAATGGATGGCTCAGAACACAACCCAAGATTCATTCTAGCATACATTAGTGTGAATCATCTATGTTATGTACATATGGTATAGTATATGTTCTTATCGTATCTAGTATCTGAAGAATGTAACAGAATCAAGATGAACTCCCAAAATGTAATACTAAGACATCATCTACTACTATATAAGATATATTGATAGGTTGTTGTATCATCATTGCCGAGGGATGAGGGTCGGATGACAGTCAACTTTATCTACGGCTACATAGTTTCTGCCTCGTCAGTCGAATGGCTGCAGGGACTATGTCCTGATCACCATGTCGTACTGTAGATTAATGTAAATGGAGCTGGAGCTGGAGCCAAAATACAGTACTACTTCACCATGTCGTACCATTTTACTCTCTCACTCTCTCTCCTCCCCCCTCCGGCGCTCTCACTCTCTCCGGCGCTCTCACACTACTAATTCCTATGTGTTTTAAGTGTGAGAATGGATGGCTCAGAACACAACCCAAAATTCATTCTAGCATACATTAGTGTGAATCATCTATGTTCTGTACATATGGTGTAGTATATATTCTTATCGTATCTAGTATCTGAAGAATATAACAGAATCAACATGAACTCACATAATGTAATACTAAGACATCATCTACTACTATATAAGATATAGTGATAGGTTGTCATATCATTATTGCCGAGCGATGAGGGTCAGAGGACAGTCAACTTTATCTACGGCTACATAGTTTCTGCCTCGCCAGTCGAATGGCTGCAGGGACTATGTCCTGATCACCATGTCGTACCATAGTTTCTGTCTCGCCAGTCGAATGGCTGCAGGGACTATATATCTCGATCACCATGTCGTACCAAAGTATCTGAAGAATGGCTGCAGGGACTACATGTCCCTAACCCAAACCCTAACCCGAACCCTCCCCAAGCCGCCCTCGCCCCCCAGCCCCACCCCCCCAGCCACCCCCCACTCACCCCCCAACCACCCGCATCCACCCTACAGGGACTATTGTAGGCTAAGGTATTAGGTTTACCTTATTAGGGTAAGGTATTGGGTTACCTTATTAGGGTAAGGTATTGGGTTACCGATATTATGAACCTAGGTTGAAAGCATAATAAGGTTGTAAAAGCATAATAAGGTATTGGGTTACCGATCCGAAACTGCCGATACTACCGATATCGCCGATATCCTAATTCTTAAACTAGGATTTGTCATATCGCCGATACTACTCATTGTATTTGTACCCCGCGCTGTCCCGCGCGCGCCACCCCCGCTGCCCCGGAGCGCGCTGCCCCCCGCTGCCCCCCGCCGCCCCCCGCAGCCCCGCGCGCGCCAGCACCCCTCCCACACCCCGCCGCCCCCCCAGTCCCGCGCTGCCCCGCGTGCGCCACCCCCGTCGCCCCCCACTGTCCCGGAGCGCGCTGCCCCCCGTCGCCCGCCGCAGCCCCGCGCTGCCACGCGCGCGCCACCCCCGCAGTCTCCGATGCCCCCGTAGCCCACGACGCCCCCGACAGCCCACGACACCCACGACCACCGAGAGAGAGAGAGAGAGATTACCATTGGGAGAGAGAGGAGAGGTCACCGATCACCGCCGCGAGAGAGAGAGAGGAGAGTGAGGTCGTCGACCGCCGTGGGAGAGAGAGAGAGAGAGGAGAGAGAATGAAATTTGGGAGGAATGAAAAGTTCCCCCCGTCGTTTCAATTTAAGCCTGGGCCCTTTATTTAGCGACGGACCAGCGATGGATATTAGCCGTCGCTGGTCCGTCGTTCTTTTGATACTTGCCGACGGAATATCCGTCGCTACGTAGTCGAAGAATTGTCCCGCCATTTCCCTCAACAATTTCTGCCAAATAATCGACTGCATGACGACGGCTCCTTATCCGTCGCTATATCTCCGACGCCCTAGCGACGGATGAGCGACATTTTTCCCCCTTAAAATAAAATAAAAATTGTATCGTCTTGTCGTCGGTACGCCGTCGGTTATTTGCCGCAAATCCATCGCTAACGCCGACGAAAATTTTCCGTCGCTAATGTGCCGTCGCTAATTTACTGTATTTTGGTAGTGAGGATCTACTGTAATGCAAGGACTAGCATGGTCCGTTGGAGAGGGCGACAATGCAAAGCCATCGGACAAGTCATTTGATGACTGGAGGCGATTGGATCGAAAATCTATTGGATTCATACGCTAAAGGCTAGAAGATTCGGTGTTTTCCCATTTGTCCATGGTAACTTCTACAAAAGCATCATGGGAGAAGTTGTATTCGTTGTATGAAAGGAACACTACAACAAAAAACCCTTTTAATGACGGCTAAAAAGCGTCATTAATGACGAACCATGACGCTTTTTTTTCCACAGCAACCGTTATGAAAACGGGTGTTATAAATGTTTTTTAAAAGCGTCATAAAATAACCGTCATTAATAGTTTCTATAAAAGCGTTATGAATAGTTAATATATAGTGCACAATTCAGGACATTTTGAAAGCGTTATGAATAGATAATCTGTATAAGCTCAATGGAGAACATTTATAACACTCAATATTACTGAACTCATCACATTTATAATGCTCAATACTGCACATTATATATTACTTTCCAAAAACTTCTCAATTCAATTTTAAAACAACCACATTGAACTATATTCACAAGAAAATATCAAAATGTTATATCACCATCTTCATTACATTATCTTAAAATAGGGTATCCAAATACATATATTTACAACTACTACTTAAATGGATCCTCAAAACAAGTAATTACTTTGGCTTCAACTTGAGCACATCAAAACTGTCAACATCACGTGTAGCAAATCCCTGAAAAAGATAAAAACACGGAGACCAGGTCCTCATCATTTGTAAGCACCAAAAAGCTTTTCATCATCTCAAGTACCTTCTCAGCATAAGGAAGAAAAGCCTGCTCCGCAGCAGCTGCTACCGAGCCTATTGCAGACTGCATCAAGTCGAAAAGAAGGGTTGTAATAAAGAAGAAAATAATTCTGCTATAGATTTCTACAGAGAAAGACAAAAGAAGCAGAAGTACCATGTAAGTTTCTTGCAGATTTTGAGGACTAGTTTGGAGTGCAGTAATTAATCTCCCTATCAGGGGATCAAGATAAGGAAGGATCTCTTCTCCCATATCCTCGCAGAAAGCTGCCAGTGCATAGTATGACTTCTCCTGTGATATATATTACAACCATAAGAATGCAATGGCTTGGATGATAATGATGATGAACAGTTGAGTGAGCATTCCAGTTTGGTAGCTTTGTACTTACAATACATATCTAAGACGTCCGTCGGGAAATATCATTGGAACCATAGCCGCACCAGCAGGAGGTTGTCCCCTTCCATACATCATAGGTTGCAAAAAGAAGAAATGTACAACAGAGTTTACATAAACTATATACAAATTAAACGATTAGCTTCTGCAAATAGGTAAGTTCATACCGCATAACCTGGAGCAAGTGCACCATAACCAGCCCCCATGACGCTATATCCACCAGGCGCGTAATTAGGTAGAAGTGCACGTTGTTGAGAATTATATCCCGTCTCAACTTTCTTATCAGCTGGAGGCTTTGCGAGAGAACACTCAAGAACGTCACCTGCTTATAAGAAACAAAGAGTAGCTTAGAATGAATAGAACTTGACACACGAAAATTTAATGAGTGAATTACCGTCAAGTTCATATTTCTCGGTGTTTTTTAGTGCCTTCATGGCTGTTGACCGTTCTGCAAAGTGCACAAAACCATACCTCTTCTCCTGTCCAGACTTTGCAGGAGGAAGCACTACTTTTGTTATTTCACCATGGTGTTCAAACAGTTTCTGCAACTGATCTTCAGTTACATCCTTTGGCAAATTTTTAACATATACTGCCTTTGTCTGTAAGAAAAGCTTAAGGTTGGTCATACAGAAGGACATGGACACGTTGCAAGTAGAGCAGTATCATTCAAACATAAAATGGGCAACCTCAAAAAAATAGTTAATTAAAATGAACTACACTAACAACCTGAGAATTGGCAGAGGAATCTCCACTTCTTGGGTCAGCCCAGCTCACAGTAGGAGCATTAGAATCTAGTTTAAATTTTAGGGTGGACATCTTCTTTCTTGAATATTCAGCACATGCATAGTTGTAGTACTCGACGAACACAAAGCCACGATTACGGCTAGAATTCTGTGGATCCTGCAAGAGTAACAAGAATCATACGGATATTTTGCAGTTGTTCCAGTAAATACTAAAGAAGGAGCATGAAAAAAGGTCTTGGCAACAATACCTATATTACTTCAAGGTTAATGAAGACTAGTCACCAACAGATGTGACACATTCGTAACAAAATTGAACAATAAGGAACAGAAGTAAATAAAATACCAAGGGAAACCAGGAGATGATAAATATATGTAGAGGAGAGAAGAGGCTACCTTCATCAAATCAACAGTTACAACTCCAGGACCAACCCTAGTTACAGCCTTCTTTAGATCATCCCCCATCCAGTTTCTACGAACATTGCCTATGAACAAGACATACCATAGGAAAGTTCAGGGTACGAAGTAAAAAGACCACACAACTCACCAACTTGGTAAATCCGAGTCCATTTTCTTTTCTCTAAAACTTAAAGAAACACTAGGCAATCAACACTACGACGTAGTTTAGGACCGGTGCAGCTTATCAAAAACTGTCAGCAGAGGCAGCTTTTGACAGCAGGAGGAAGGCTAATGGCATGTTGTGTCCCAATTCATGCAACATAGACGAAGATTGCAGAAAAAATTGGATTGTACACTTTTCCATAGACTTGTTGCATAAATGAAAAACTCTAAAAACTAACCATAACAACGATCAAGGGAGCCCTTTCCCTAAAAGAAACTATCAGGAAACCACCAAGTTTTATGCAGCAGTCTGATCATAGTTAATGTAAACAACAAATGTCTCTGATGCTCAAATTACTCTTCCACAACCAGAAAATGGAAATTGAACCCTGCTTCCCATCCTCGACAGTGTGACCCCCACAATTTTCCAGCACTTTCCCTAAAAGAAACTATCAGGAAACCACCAAGTTATACTTAGATTCTAACTTTTTGATATACTTGACAACTTGTAAACAAAAACAAGCCTTCATCCCAAATTTACTGGATCAACAATATACCGGATAACTCAGTCACATAAGAAGAAAATTCTGCATTCATTTATGCATATATGTAATCACCTATGTCTTGTATATAAACAACATAACTATTGGGTAGGGTCCAACTATTTGAGTCCGGATATGTGAAGACTTCTTTACCAATATCTAGTATATGATGAAGATTAGCCTGTTGCCAGAAGTTCTCGATATAAATAAATATTTATAATGGTTGGTACCTTTTCATCCAGTCCATGAATAAAGCTTTCAGTGGAGCTTAAGACTCTGCCAAAGGGAAGTGAAAATTCTATGTCTCCCCACCTGCATTGTGGTACAGATCTCAATGAAATTATACACAATATGTGGCAGATTTGGTAGGAAATTCATGAATCTGGAAATTACTTTTTAAAGTTCTTGAATGCAGCTGTATCATCTAGTTTTCCTCGCATATCCAAAGGATATGGTTCCCCATTCACTATTGTGAATGGATTCATCTCAAGGAATGTGAAATCCAGGTCTGCAACAGATAATTCTAATAAGTTACTATATGTAAATAGAACCCTCACACAATGGTAACATGGTGGCAAACAATGGCAAATATCAGTAACCAGATTGAAGCTACTTAGCCAGAAATCTGACCTCTTAATTTGTAACTCTTTTAAGATTTTAAAAAAAAAGAGAAAAAGTTGTCACTGACAGTGATGCCAAAATTTGTGTCAGGTATATACCTTGGAATACTGCCAAAATAGATACAAGTAGCAGTCAAAAGATTGATGCAGTGCAACTAAAACATATTGTCTAGTACTTGGAAACAACTAATGTAATCAATAATTGTCTATGACAAAGTGACTTCCCATGCAAATGGATACTAATGACTTAAGAATATGCCTCACCTCAAGAGGAAGAGTTGCAATTAACGGAGCACATGTGTCCAATGTCATTTTCTTATCGCTAGGCAGGAATAAAGTCTTCACCTGCATTTGCAAGAAATCACAGAGGTTTTAACATGGTCAGAATTAGCAAAAGCATGTACAAAAAGTCTTTAAGTACTTGCAACCAACCTTATCCCAGTTCTCTTCAATTTCAATCCCTCCACACTCTGAGTTCTGAGTTCCCTCCAATGCTATAATGACACATGCTCCTTGTTTTGTTCCTCTAATTTGGTATTACATAAAATTCACCACGTGGCAGTGGTGTGTCATTACACTATTGGGACCCACAATAAAGATGAAATATGCTCATATTGAATTTATTTGATTAGAACAAATTTTTCTGATGCTGTGATGTTTACTAATACTGTTCTGAAAGAGATGGAGGAGTTCTACCTTGAGCCCAGCCATTGTAGTTCCATACTCCTTGTACAGTTCCACGCACATTTCCGGGACCTTGCTTTCCTCAATTTTAAGATGGTGCAGCATGAAATCTGTATTAATATACATACATATATATATATATATATATGATTTCAGTATCAATAACACTATCATGAAGTACATAATTTACTTACTAGGATCTACTCTTTCAAAAGAACTTTAGTTGCTTGATTCTTGAAGGGAAGTTCATGTAGAAATATTAGGACTTGCTTAATTGTTGCTTTTCGACTCACCGATTATGTTCTTACGACACGCTAAGTTGAGGCCAGTGCTCAAGGGATACAATGTATCGTCCATGTCTGAAATACAAAACCACACCAACACCATGGTAAGTACTATAATAGATAATGTAAATTTGTTTCTGATAATTAATTAATTTAAAAAAATGTAATTTTGTTGGAGACTGATCATGCAGCTTAAACGTACTAAAGAGTAGGCAGTCATACTTGGCTCCAGTACTGGTAACAGAATCCATTCTTGAAGATGGAGCTGCAATAGAATGCCATAAGAAGAAGTTAACAACATAGTTACATGCTAAAACCTCAGAAATTGTATACCAGGAAAGCTTTTCGATCAACGAATTCAAAACAAAACATATAATGTGATAAATATTAGACCGCGAGAATAAAAAATAAGAAATAAGAAAACATCGAAATAGACGATGGGCACCTCTAGGGAAGATCACTTCAAACAAGGGAGTGCCGGATGGTTGAAGATACTACAAGCAAGCAAGCATATTTATACAAAACGAAAGGCACTTTAGCGTGGTCGATTGGAATATGACACATCCAATGCACCGGTGGGGATTAAAGTAAGCATATCCCTTTATTAGATAGAAGACGATGAGAAGTATAATAATCCTGAACAATATATACATCATTAATTGAAGCATAGATAGAAGACGATGATTACAGGTTCATCATTTGCAATCAAGCTCTTGTTAGCATCAACTATTTAGACATAGCTAATGGCCAATTAGCCAGTGATCATGTATAGCATGACAGGAACAATGATATAAGCCCCTACATACTAATATGCATATCTCAATTAAGCATGACATATAACGACACCCCACCTACTTTGTGTCATTAGACAAACTAAAGCTGCCCAAATTCATCACCCTTCTTTCCAATTACTGAGAAGGAAGAAAAGGAAAAGGAAAAGGAACGACACCCCACCTACGGGGACTCACCGTCGCTGCCGAAGATGTCGCTGTAGAAGTCATCCTTGAGGTGGCGCCTCCTAGCGGGGCTGCTCGTCTCCCCTCCGAACATCGGTTTCTCCCCGATCCCGGATCCGGGTCGGGATCAGGAGTCCATCGAGCGCTCCCGGCTCCGACGGAGGTCCGCCACGTAGGAGCGGCGCGGGGTCCACCGAAGACGTCGGCGAAGTCAACGTCGGAGGAGCTCCTCCGTTGTTGTTGCGTTGCGGGTAGCGATCAGAACGGATCTTGCATGAGGAGGACCCGATTGTCATCCATCGGGAGAGGGAGGAAGAGGAGGAGGAGATTGGATTAGGGTTAGGGTTAGGGTTAGGGCTGGGATGAGTGGATGGGAAGTGGAGGAGGAGAGAAGAACCTTGACCGATACCGCCAGCTCCCTCCCCATATCCTCCTCCATTTCTAACTAGGTTTAGGGTTTTGGATCTAGGGTTAGAGTTTTGGAGTTGGGGGAAAGGAAGAAGAAGAAGAGGAGGAGAGGAGAAGATCGACCAGAAAGAAAAAATTTTGTTGAAGCGCGGGGTGCAGCAAGGTTTTTGCCAAAAATTGAACTTAAAAAATATTACAAGTTTGCCACCGCTCTAAAATATTAATGACGTTTTATTTTATAAACGTTATAAAATGTCCAGAATTAGCCCAAACCATCATAGAAAAAAGGTATTTCGAACTTTGATGACGCTTCTTTATCAGCCGTCATGAAATCCACTTGTCAAGCGTCATTAAAAGGGTTTTTTTGTTGTAGTGGAAGACAGTTGGCAACAAGACATTTCTTATTTGCTAACTCGTCAACTCGATGTATATGGAGGGTGCCTCAGTGGCACAATATCTGAACGAGGTTCAGGGTATCATCAATCAGCTCTCTGCGATATGATGAGCTTCAGACCTTCTACTTTTGAGTTCTCTGTCGGAAAGCTAGAAGATGTTGGTGGTGTCGGGCAACTCTGAATGGAGTTGTCACGATTGAGTCAGTGACAACCGCTGCCGAAGATGTCGCTGTAGAAGTCATCCTTGAGGTGGCGCCTCCTAGCGGGGCTGCTCGTCTCCCCTCCGAACACCGGTTTCTCCCCGATCCCGGATCCGGGTCGGGATCAGGAGTCCATCGAGCGCTCCCGGCTCCGACGGAGGTCCGCCACGTATGAGCGGCGCGGGGGTCCACCGAAGACGTCGGCGAAGTCAACGTCGGAGGAGCTCCTCCGTTGTTGTTGCGTTGCGGGTAGCGATCAGAACGGATCTTGCATGAGGAGGACCCGATTGTCATCCATCGGGAGAGGGAGGAAGAGGAGGAGGAGATTGGGTTAGGGTTAGGGTTAGGGTTAGGGTTAGGGCTGGGATGAGTGGATGGGAAGTGGAGGAGGAAAGAAGAACCTTGACCGATACCGCCAGCTCCCTCCCCATCTCCTCCTCCATTTCTAACTAGGTTTAGGGTTTTGGATCTAGGGTTAGAGTTTTGGAGTTGGGGGAAAGGAAGGAGAAGAAGAGGAGGAGAGGAGAAGATCGACCAGAAAGAAAAAATTTTGTTGAAGCGCGGGGTGCAGCAAGGTTTTTGCCAAAAATTGAACTTAAAAAATATTACAAGTTTGCCACCGCTCTAAAATATTAATGACGTTTTATTTTATAAACGTTATAAAATGTCCAGAATTAGCCCAAACCATCATAGAAAAAAGGTATTTCGAACTTTGATGACGCTTCTTTATCAGCCGTCATGAAATCCACTTGTCAAGCGTCATTAAAAGGGTTTTTTTGTTGTAGTGGAAGACAGTTGGCAACAAGACATTTCTTATTTGCCAACTCGTCAACTCGATGTATATGGAGGGTGCCTCAGTGGCACAATATCTGAACGAGGTTCAGGGTATCATCAATCAGCTCTCTGCGATATGATGAGCTTCAGACCTTCTACTTTTGAGTTCTCTGTCGGAAAGCTGGAAGATGTTGGTGGTGTCGGGCAACTCTGAATGGAGTTGTCACGATTGAGTCAGTGACAACCGCTGCCGAAGATGTCGCTGTAGAAGTCATCCTTGAGGTGGCGCCTCCTAGCGGGGCTGCTCGTCTCCCCTCCGAACACCGGTTTCTCCCCGATCCCGGATCCGGGTCGGGATCAGGAGTCCAT
This sequence comes from Iris pallida, assembly GCA_029216955.1. Lineage (NCBI taxonomy): Eukaryota > Viridiplantae > Streptophyta > Magnoliopsida > Asparagales > Iridaceae > Iris > Iris pallida. The sequence goes on from JANAVB010043216.1 coordinate 11,323,442, forward strand.
CGAGCGCTCCCGGCTCCGACGGAGGTCCGCCACGTAGGAGCGGCGCGGGGGTCCACCGAAGACGTCGGCGAAGTCAACGTCGGAGGAGCTCCTCCGTTGTTGTTGCGTTGCGGGTAGCGATCAGAACGGATCTTGCATGAGAAGGACCCGATTGTCATCCATCGGGAGAGGGAGGAAGAGGAGGAGGAGATTGGGTTAGGGTTAGGGTTAGGGTTAGGGTTAGGGCTGGGATGAGTGGATGGGAAGTGGAGGAGGAGAGAAGAACCTTGACCGATACCGCCAGCTCCCTCCCCATCTCCTCCTCCATTTCTAACTAGGTTTAGGGTTTTGGATCTAGGGTTAGAGTTTTGGAGTTGGGGGAAAGGAAGGAGAAGAAGAGGAGGAGAGGAGAAGATCGACCAGAAAGAAAAAATTTTGTTGAAGCGCGGGGTGCAGCAAGGTTTTTGCCAAAAATTGAACTTAAAAAATATTACAAGTTTGCCACCGCTCTAAAATATTAATGACGTTTTATTTTATAAACGTTATAAAATGTCCAGAATTAGCCCAAACCATCATAGAAAAAAGGTATTTCGAACTTTGATGACGCTTCTTTATCAGCCGTCATGAAATCCACTTGTCAAGCGTCATTAAAAGGGTTTTTTTGTTGTAGTGGAAGACAGTTGGCAACAAGACATTTCTTATTTGCCAACTCGTCAACTCGATGTATATGGAGGGTGCCTCAGTGGCACAATATCTGAACGAGGTTCAGGGTATCATCAATCAGCTCTCTGCGATATGATGAGCTTCAGACCTTCTACTTTTGAGTTCTCTGTCGGAAAGCTGGAAGATGTTGGTGGTGTCGGGCAACTCTGAATGGAGTTGTCACGATTGAGTCAGTGAAAAGTAGTTTCTTGAATGAGGAGGTCCGATGTAAGCAAGTGGAATCGTCGCAGGAGTCCGCTCGGGTGGTACAGTAAATTTGTGTTTTCATATTGTTTGTTTGGCACAGAAATTTTATATTTTCATGTCATTTCTTTATGCATTATTTTATTGGTTTTAATTCGACAAATATATTATATATCTTGCTACGCCCCTCTGAGGATCTGGTATATTTTTAATTGAAGGTTATTATTAGTATTATGATTAATAAGTTAATTAATTAGTGATAGTACTTAAGTATCAAATTAGATAAATATTAATTTATAACAATTTACATAATCTTTAGTTAGAAACCACGGTCACTCAAAAAATAATTTAGGCCGTGTCATCAGATGCATACAAGAAATGTATCAGGCTTATCACGGACACTCTAAAATATAGTGAAGACACATCAAAATATTTACGTGTTTGTGTTTGTGTTTGTGTTTGTTTGTCTCGTCGTGGAGTTATAATGCATTGTGTCATATGTATGTTCATGCAGCGTAGGTGTCAAATATTTTATAATGCTAGTTAAAGCTAAATAATTACGATAATTAATAATTAAAATAAGTAACAAATAATACACAATACTATCGCATTCAATACAATATAATTATTAATATAATTAAAGAATAATAATAATTGTTAATATCAAATTAAAAATAAAATAAATAATTAGTTTTAATAAATTATTAGCAATTTATTTATATGTATAATTATTATTTTTCATTGTCATAATGCATTTTATTACTTTCTTTTCTCGTTCATATTAACATTAAATTAAAATATAAAAGTACAAATGTGTCCACTTTCAAAGTAAAAAATATTGAGTTTCAGAAGACATAACACACACAAAAAATTAGAGATATTTAGTAATACAATCTCACGTATTAGTGGATGTTATAAATTGGATTCTAAATTATTGTTGATTGAGAATTACATTTAGGTGTATGCATTATCTAGAAGATTGTTTGACCAGATTTTGTAATTCCATCAACAAATTTTCTTAGATTTTGGTAGGAAGACCCTCCGGCGCTCATGGCCTCTCTGGCTTTGTCCCTCCATAGCTCCACATTCTACTTAATCCTGACGCTGCTCTCCCCCTCCCCCATTACTAAATCCAGGCACCTCTTCAGCTCTTCACGTCCCAACACCCCCTCCCCGTTGACCTCGCCCCTCACTCCGGTCCCCCACCTCTTCTCCGCCAGCATGGCGTTCGTCCCCTGGTCCGTCCACTGCGGCACCCCGACCGTCGGCACTCCACAGACCAGGCTCTCGAAGGTCGAGTTCCACCCGCAGTGCGTCACGAAGCACCCGACCGAAGGATGCGACAGCACCTCCACCTGCGAGCACCACTCGACCACCATGCCGTTCTCGTCGTCGTCCTGCAGCTCCAGCCCCTCCCATCTGCACTCCCTCCGCAGCACCCACAGGTACGGCCGCCCGCTGTCCCTCATCCCGTTCAGGATCTCCTCCATCTGCTCCTTCTTCAAGACTGTCATGCTTCGAACGACACGTACACGACCGAGCCGTGGGGCTTCGAGTTAGGGGTGTAAACGGACCGGACGGACACGGGCAGTCCACTGTCCGTGTTCGGTCCGTTAATGAAAATGAGTTCGGACGGACGGACACGGACAGTTCATTGTTCAAGTTCGGGCCGGACGAACACGGACAACCATTGTTTGTTAATTCAATCGGACGGTCCGCGGACAAATTAAATATATTACCAACAGTTATTATTTTATCAAGATACCTTAATAGTTGGTTCAAAAAATCTAGTTGAAAGAAAATACAATTGAAGGTTATAGAATACAACAAACAATAGTAAAATGATAACAAAAATCGAGACGGGACAACAAAAACTTGATGCAAAACCAAAATATTTTGACATAATTGATACAAAACCAAAAGGAGTCTCCACTATCGGACTGTTCGCGGACGAATTCTGACCGGACATGGATATGACCGTGTTCGGGTCCGATTTTTAATTGGACTAAAAAAAATGTCCAAGTTTTGTTCGTTAATGAATCGGACGTTCCGCGGTCGAACCATTTATCGAACCGGACACGTACGGACACGTACGGACAACGGACTACTTTGTCCATTTTACACCCCTACTTCGAGTCCAGCCACTCCATGTACCCCTTCTCGTCCAGTTTGAACAAATCTCGTCCCGCGTCCGACGGAGAAAGGATGGGACCTATCGGGATCAAGGCGAGATCCTCGACAGCGGAGAGCGCGTCCTCCTCCAGCTCGGCGAACGTGTTCATCAGAACAATCGGTTTCGAACTCGACAGCGCGCGCTCTCTGTCGAGAGTGTCGAACGTGTCCTTCAGTATGTCGAGGATGACGGCGGACGGGTCGTCTGACGGAACGGTGAGGAAGGATGGGAGGTCGCGGGCTCGTATGGGCGGCAGACATGCGAATTTGATGGTGGACATGGGGTCGCAAGCGTTGTTTATAAGAGAGGAGTAGCTGTGGAAGTAGTGGTAGTAGATGGCGAAGACGGTGGCCGGCTGGATCCAGTACTGCGCGGACGGGACGCCGTTGGCGCGGGCGACGTCGGACGCCCAGGGGAGGAAGAAGGTGTAGACGACGCAGTCGACGGGGCGGCCTCGGTCGCGAAGGCGCTGGAGGATGGACGAGACGCTGGAGGAGCCGAGGGACCTGAGCTGGGAGAGGTACTGGCGGGCGTCGTGGGTGCCCGCCACGAAGCCCTCGTCGAAGCCGTCGGAGAAGGGGATGTGGGCGACGGGGCCGTCCTGGACCTCGTCGTCGGGGGCGGCGAGGGACGGGAACATCCTGCGGTGGGCGGAGACGGCGGTGGAGAAGGTGACGGCGGCGCCTGGCCAGGTGGAGGACGGGGTTGATGTGGCCTTGCGTTGAGTACGTCACCAATAGGAAGTGTTGCTTTTCTTGCTCCATTTGTTGTGCAAGTTTCCTGCTTTGATTTGAGTGGATTAAATATTGCGATGGAGACGAGGGAGTGACGTCTGTGGTGACGGCTGAGGGACTCTTTCTGGAAGAATTATTGCATGTTCCCTGCTCACCACATGATAATGATGAATGATGAGTCCGACCAATATTTTGTTGACAGTTAGACATAATATATCACATCATATATTTTTTTATTTTTTAATCAAATTTTTTAATAATTTTCAAAGAAAAAATATCTGTTTTTTTTAATTATATGCAAATAAATTTCTATATATATTATAACTTTTTGTATTTTTTTAAAGAATTTATATCAAATATTATGTCAAATATCAATAAATTATTGGCCGAGGTCACCGTGCACTGAGTCTGGAACAAGCAATAATTTCTCCTGTCTGTCGTCAATAATGATGTCGTGCGTACGTGTGGACAAAATTTCTCGCGGTGATGTTGTCACGACCCGCACCCGGATATACGGATACGAATACGTGGGCCACGCCCAGCCTACGCCGCAGTATCGGCGGTAGAACGCTGTCTAGTACCCAATAAATATACACTACATCTAGAAGGCCTACAACTATAAATATACTCTAGTCACATCACAAAAGTTAGGGATGATAAGACAAGAAAGATAACTAAAGCACAAGAACAACTAGAAACTACTAGAAGGAATCATAAGACAGAAAATAAGGAAGGAAAAATAAGACAAACTAAGGATAACTACCAGGCAACTCACATAGAAGAATAGTGAGATCCACCTCAGCTAGCAACATCATAAAGTCCACTAATGGTATAACAATTCCTAAAATATTATCAACGGTATCCTGTCAGGAAAATGAGCAAGTACAAACACTAACAGCAGTTCCATGTGAATTGACAAATTCTATAAGAGACAGTATAATGAACTACAAGACAAAGATATATGAAGACTTGGGAACCATTCGAAAGCCGAGTTACAACCCTTAAACCAAACAAGGACCGGGGTTGTAACAGTTCTCCCGAGCAGAACTTAGTCTCCAATCAAGGTACAATGTAAAGGCATGTAGAGCATGTGAGTAAATAAAATCATAGCATGGTGAGAAGTACAGAAAGTAAAACTGAACTGGAATATAAGATACGACAATAAATGTAAAATGTGATTTGAATTATTTGAGCGAAATGTGATCGGCTAGGGAGTCATGGTAGGGTTATCCACTTGGCCCGACAATCACAGGAAAATCTCTGGAAAGGGTCACGCCGGCCAACCTGGATAACCCGGCAAGGGGTGTCTGCTACACCCTACGTGAGGTGAGGGTGGCGCTAGCAAAATAGTGACAGGGAGGCTTTGATCACATAACCCCTAATAATTCCCTATCCCCGAATAGTATAATGGACCTGGACATGACACGTCATGACACGGGATTCCCTAAGAGGATAGCTACTCCCTCTCAGGAATCAGTGTCTATACAAGTACATGGAACAAGGCAGGAAATGTACATATATACCAAGAAAATCCAGGAACAACATCTCATGTCATGATCCAACATATACTAGTCCGTGAACTATCGTGACTGGGAATCAAATAAGACATTACGACTGAATCGGATATAGCAGATATCAAGACAATGAAAACTATCAGTGAATGTACTCGCCTGCAGTCCTGAGCTGTCAAATGGGGTCGATGCTCAGAGTGATGCCACAGACCTAAAGATAAGATATATATAAGCTAATTAGGGTTCAACAGTGTTAGGCTTGTTTCTATAGTATAAGCTACGTAATCTAGGTCAGACTCAGTCAACTAAGTCAAACTAGGTCACACTGAGTCACACTAGGTCAAACTAGGTCACAGAAAGTCAAACCAAGTCAAACTAGGTCAAATTGGGTCAATGATTGACTTATAGTTGACTTTTGGTCAACTGGTCAACTATGGTCAACTCTAGGTTAAACTAGGTCAAATGTTGACTCTACTTCGACGTTCAGTCAAAGCAGTCAACCATGGTCAAACAGGGTCAAGGCTAGTCTCTATAAACATCTACAAGGTCAACACATCAATTTCAGTGATTGTGAAATCACCGGAATCGATGGAACTCAAAATACCACAAAAGGAGAAAGATTAAAATAATAGGGTAAAAACCTACAGATGTTGTCGGATGATAAAATAAATATCACCAACGTGTCCAGAATGGTCAAATCAGCTAGGATAGCCTGTCTAAAAGTCCAATTTGGACACAGGAGCAAAACGGTAATTTTGGGCCAAAATGATGTCCGCCGTTGGACACACTTTGCACCAAAAAACGTGTCAAAATAAAAGTGCACAAAACCTAACAAATTATATGTTCACGAATCCAGAATGACGATACGAACCCAACGGTATATCCAGAATTGGATTCCGTTGACCCGATCTCAAATTGGTCCGTTGACCAGGACATTAGAAACCGATTTGTACGGAAAAGCGTGTCGGAGCTAATGTCCTCAAAACTCAGCAAATTATATTTCAACGAGTTCAGAATGACGATACGAACTCAACGGTATATCCGGAATTGAATTCCGATGAGCCGAACTCAAAATGATCCGTTGACCCAGAAAGTGGGACCCGCTTTGCACCGAAATACGTGCCAGGGCCCACGTTCTCCAAATCAAGCAAAATTTATATGAAAACATGCCAGAATGACGCCACGAGTCTACTAGTGGTGTCAGAAATTGAATCCGGAGTCCCGGGTTCAAAAATAGAATTTTACAAGTGCAACACTAAGAATTCGAACGGCCAACTTTGACGTCAAATTCGACCGACCTAACAAGCTCAAACTGAAATAAAATCTAAAGGGGGCAGGAAGAGGGTTATACCAGCTGTGCACCGAAACAGGTGGCGCACAAAACGGAGCTGCGACGACGAAGATACGAACCCGCGAAGTTGGCGTCGCAAAACTGTACAAAAACAGTACAAATTAAAACGTCAACTTAGTGGCCGATTTTGATGTATCAAACGACGAAATTAATGGTTCAAACTTGACAGAGGTGAAGAGGGATATACCGAGATTGAGACAGAGCAAGGAGTTCGCCGATCCAACGGTCGAATCTCCCAGAAAATACGTACGAAGTCGCTGCGACGGAGCGCGAATTCTGGAATTTCTTCGCGCGCGCGTCGACGGAACTCCGAGTAAAACGCTGAAATCGCCTAGACGGTGCGTTGGGGAAGGAGGCGCACACCACGGGGAGGCCGCCTGGTGTTCGCTGGAGTGGGGGTGGCCGTGTGGCAGCGCCACGTGCGGTGGTGGCGCGACGGATGGCCGGATGGCCGCGTGCCACGCGGCTCACGCGCGCGAGGGGTTGTGCAACCGCACGACGCTGCTGTTGCAGCTGCATGAGCAGCTCGAGACCGGCCAAGGGTCGGCCACGACGGTGCGTTGCGGCGTGCAGCAGCGGCGCACGGTGGCACTGCTGCCTGCTGCTGCTGCAGCGCGCGCGGCCGGCGACGGCGCGGCGGCGGCGGTCCAGCGGGGGAGAGAGGAGGAGGAGAGTGGTTCGGGTGGTGGAGGTGAGCATGGTGGTGGTGTTGGTGATGATGATGTGGTGATGGTGGGGATGATGATGATAATGAAGAAGGAGAAGAAGAAGAAATGTGAAGAAGAAAATGATGGTGATGGTGGTGTTGAGTAGGAGGAGGGGGAAGGAGCTCGGGAAGCTTGCTGCCATGGGGAGAGGTGGTCGGCCATGGGTCGGCCAAGCATGGCTGGTGGTTGGGGAAATGAGTGTTGGAGAGAGAGAGAGATGGAAATAATTGTGTATGTGTGTGTATATTAATATATATATAAAGAGAGTGGGAGAGAGAGAGATTTAGAGGAGAGAGAATAGAGAAAAAGTAGAGAGATATTTTAGAGAGAGAGAGAGTTAGAGATGGGGGGGTGTGCTGGTCGGGTACAAGGGGGTGAGGTGAGTGTAGTAAAGGAAGAGAGAGAGAGAGTGATGTTTAAATGAAGAGAGAGATATATTATATATATATATATATGTGTATATATATATATATAATAGATAGAGAAAAAAAAATGAGATATTTGTATATATAGAGATATTTTTGAGTAGGAGAAAATACAAATACAATAGTGGGGTGATATGGGTAGACATGGTAGGGTCCATGCCAAACTGGGTCGGACGTTGGGCCAAGTTTGGACAATGTCGAAGCCAAGATTTAATTAATTTATAAATTAAACCAATTAAAATCACGGATGGAATGGGAGCACAAGGGAGATCAGATCGGTGGCACGCAAGTGGCACGTGCATAGTAGGCTCAAAACAGGCCAGGGCCATATATTGGGTCGACTAGATTGGACCGATGTCGGGCCCGAAAATTAAGTTGAAAATTAAATCACGAATTACGGCAGACGATAAATTGGTCTAAATTGACCCGAACTTGCGCGAAGCAAAAAGAGTACAAGGGAACAAGTTCGAGTGGGACACGAAATATCACTGTGAAGATAATCTCGTCTACTACAAACTCCAAGAAGGAAATTTCCAGAGACTGGCATCCTTGATGCTCTAGAATTCCAAGTCACGGTAAAGAGCATTTAAAGATCAAAATTAATTATATAGAAATGAATTATTGAAAATAATTCATTAGAAATTTTGAAAAATAATTCGAGAAATTCAGGGGGCTTACAGATGCATAGGTGAAATTAGGCCTGTCAATGGTAGATCGAAAATCCGTATCCGATCCGTATTCGAACCGAAAATATCCGAAATTTCGGATACGGATACGGATTCGGATATCATGTCGGATATTTATCGGATATCGGATGCGGATACGGTAAGTGTCATATCCGAACCAATAATATCCGAACCAATAATATTTAAATTATTTAATAAATTTAAAATGATATTTACTACAAATTATGTTTTTCAACCAAAACTTATTGGAAAGTGTAGATACTTCAAACTATATTTTTCAGCCACTTTAAGTGGGTTAGATCGGTACCATAGGGTTGAACTTAAATTTCCAGCAACGTATATGCTATAATATATTTGACATATCATATCTAAAGAGTTCAAATGTTTTGGTTGTCACCTAGCAAGCGGCTGAATAACATAGTTTGAAGTATCTACCTGATCTAAACCAGCAAGGTGACAACCAAAATATTTTAACTCATTTTTTTCTTCCCTTTTTTTAATATTTTTTTAGTAATCTTATTGGTTCGGATATTATCCGATATCCGTTAAAATTATTGGTAACGGATATGGAAGCCAAAAATTATATCCGATCGGATATCGGATAGTTATCGGATATATCCGATAGTTAATGGTTTGGATATGGTAATGCCAATATCCGACCAATAAGCTACCATTGACAGGCCTAGGTGAAATCCCATCGGATCCACATGATGCTCCCGTTGCTGTTCGTGCGAGATAGACCAAGTAGATATTAGGAATTAATTGTCTTCCTTTTTTTTCTTTTCTTTTTTTTGATTGGAGATTGCATGATGCTGACCAGACTCTACACAAAACCAGTGAAAAGATCTCACTGGATGTGGTGTTCGGTTTTCTGCGTGCTTCCTTCGTACCGAAGTAGGAATAATAATTGAAAAACCTCGTCAAAGTTTTAATACAAAACTTGTATGACAAGTGTCTCACTTTTTCTTCCTAAATTATGTGGTCAAATTTTATGGTGGAATTTATTTGTCATACAGGTGGTTAGGTGGTTGTATCAAAACTTTTAGTCCATATCAAAACTTGTCATACTCTAATAACAATTGATCACATATGCCAAGGCCCAAGGGATAGGTCTAAGTGCTACTTTTTATGTGTTTCGGCTCAGATTTGGACATAATAAGATGTTGACGATCAAAAAGAGAGTCAAACATATTTGCTAGTGATTTCATGAATATCAAGTCATCATGGTTAAACTCTAATTTGGCATCACAGTAAGAATTCAGAGTTGTCTTTTGGCTAGCTAATCTAACTTGAGCATCGTTGTTTCCTGACGCATCATGTAAACATGAAAGTAAGGAGAAGAATAGGATCAAGGGGTTATCGCCAGTAGTAGAAGGAGAAGTCCATCGATACGATCTACGAAGCTTTCAGAAAAATCCAGTAGTAGCAAAATATCATCATATTGGTGTCCATTATGGAACCTAACTTTCTATGGCCTCGAACTGTTGGCTCTGGAGTAAACTATAAAAGTTTATGGGATTCTATATGATATACTACAACTAGTGGTTCAGGATATAGAAGAGGAAGTAGAAGTATATTTTTGAGAGGGAGACTTACTATCAAAGAGAGCTGCTACATTGTCCGACCGGAGGGCTGGCCCGTGCTGGCCCGCCCTCACGCGGTAGGCGGTCATTGGCGGAACATTACCGGAATGATGGAACATTACCGGAATGGAACATTACCGGAATGAAGGGTTTAGCAGCATGAAGCATACATGAATAGTGATGGATTACATAAATAGTGAAGGGTTTATGAGGGTTTAGCAGCATGAAGCATACATTACTGGAATGAAGGGTTTACCGGAATGGAACATTACTATCAAGTTTATGTGCAGCAGTCCGAGGATTCAAACCTATATATAAAGGATAGGATGGACCATTACCGGAATGAAGGGTTTAGCTCCCTAAGACCATCTCTAATGGTGATTTCTAAAATTGAGTTCTTATCCTACTTGGAATTGTACTTTAAGGAGATTATTATCCTAGTTGGAAGAGTTTTTACATAGAAATTATACACATACAAAAAATGCTCTCCAATGGTTCTCCATTTAATGGTGTGGGGCCCAATAATAATTGTCATGAGAGATAGGATAATTTGTATAAGAGTTTCTACATGTAGAAACCCTCCTAGAAAGTTTTCATCCTACATCATTGCCACCTAGGATAGAAATGGTGATAGAAACCATCATTGGGAGAAGTTTTTTTTAAATAAATTTCTTGCATAGAAATAGGGAAGATAGAACCCCCATTGGAGATGGTCTAAGGTGACCATCCTAATCAGCAGCGGGAGGTATCTTTTCTGTTGCTGTAACGCCCCAGTCCCAATATACGTAGGACTAAGTACGTAGATATGCCAGCTGTATACATACGAAGTACAGGGCCTTGTATGTATACATAAGCTGTAAACTGTAGTAATCCAAGACAAACTAAATCTCATCCACAAAATAAAGGATAAAAGACATCACATAATCATCTATGAAATGTATTTGTACAATATGTTGGGTGGAGACACATCTACTACCAACCAAATAAAAGAAGTACAAGACATGGAATAAAATGGCGGAAGTAGTAAGAAAGATCCAAGGCACGCTATCTTCGAAAGAATGGAGAAGACCACGACCTCAGCTAGGATACCTGTGGAAGACATGAACACATGACACCTGGGAAATAACCAGGTTGTCAGACGGACGTAGCAAGATACAGGAAGAACATGCTAATATGAACTGTCAGAATAATAGAATAATAAATAAAAGACTATTTTAGACACAAATATGCAAATGAGATTCTAACCGCCTAACGTGCAATTTAGAGGACAACTTTCACGCGCATGGGTGAGATTTTAGGCTATGTGTACGTAACTGGCATCCAGTCATCTGTATCCGGCCGTAACGTCCAAAACGTCAGAGGGTATCTGCAAATATATCGCTACAGTTCCATTCGGAGACTGTGGTTTACCTGTTTGGCTTTCCATACGCACTAGCGACTGTCCTCCCCCAATATTTCCCACACTGTTCAAGTCATGTCCATGGCTCGTCTAGTTTTGTAACTGCTTGAGTCTCTAAACCCTAGTCATAGCAGTTACGATCATCTATCCGTCACACGACTTTAGAGATAGCTAGTCAATAAGTCGTGCCCCTAGCAACATGTCTCCAACCGTGTAGTATGTGTGTCATGGCCAAAGGAGATATAAGAATATCCTCCAACAAGAAGGTAGCCCGCTAACACTAAGTCAACATACATAAAATAAAGTAACGACTAATAAGTCGCTTGCACCCAAGTATGGCTTGGACGCGCAGTTTATAACAAAGAAAACTAACAATATGAAACAAAATAAATAATACAGAAAATAAATAATTTGACAGTTAATTAGCAAGGTATACTTGCCTGGTAGGCCGCCTGGTGTGCTGTGATGATCAATGTGCCACAAAGTTTGACTTTGGTGTTACAACTACGCAAGGGAGTCTCTGTTGACGACACGGAGTATTCCATCGGGTCCAGAACGGTCAACTTAGTTAGGTTCGACATAAGGTAGTCTTGAATTGGCGAGGGAACATGAATAATGGGATCTAGTCATGAGCGAAAGGATAATCGAAGGAAATTTAAATAAATAATATATATATGATTTTTGAAGACTAAAAATAAGGCTTTATTATCCCAAATTATTCATAGGTAGATATGAAAATCGCTTTATGACAAAACGAACTTACTTAGTAAAATGTTTTATATCAATATTTAAAATATATAAAAAAATTATTATTAGTTCAAAAATACTTTTAGTTTAAATACTTGAAAATATTTGTACTAGTAAAATAAATTGGTAGATAATACTGAAAACATAAAAATCGTTTTAAAGCAAAACTCCTTTATGAAAATATCATTTTTAGGTAGAAAGCTATATTTTTATTAGTCTAAAAAAATAGAGGTTTGAAAAGACTGGAAAATAATTAAATATAAATATAATAATATAGTTTAGTGAATATATATGTATATATATATATTTACACTAATAGTAATTAGCACTATAATACTAGTAGACCAATTGAAAATAATAAAGAATATAAATAATAAATACTGCAATTATAACATACTAATGTTAATACTGATAGAAACTAGTATACATACATAATATAATTAGTACATAATACAGTATTTTATAACCACAATATATAATAATAATAATAATAATAATAATAATAATAATAATAATAATAATAATAGGTGATAAAAGAAGAAAACAAATAATAATCAAACTAAAAAAAAGCAACAAATAAAAATACAAAATAAAATAAAAGGAAACAAGTGCAGACTGCTGTTGCTCTGCCAATAAAAGGAGAAGGAGAGAGAGAAAGAGGAAAAAAAGAATTTGGGGAAAATAATCGAAGGAGTGGTGGAGTCGGACGGCAAGGGGCGGAGTCGGGCGGCGAGGGCAGGCGCAGAGGAGGAGGAGGAGTATAGCGGAGGGGAACGGCGTTCGAGAGGGGGGTCGGCCTCAGCGTACGGAGGCGGTGGGTCCAGAGCAGGGCGGTGGAGAGAGAGAGGTGCGGGCGGAAGGAAATTCGAAAGGGGAGGTCGGCGAGGCGCAGGCAGCGGAGGGAGAGCGGTCGGAGGGTTCGGAGCTGCGCCAGTGGCAAGGGGCGGCGCGCGGCGCAAGGGGGCAGCGGCCACGGCGACTGCACGGTCGCGGCGCTGGAGTGAGGGTGGCCGGCGAACGGAGATCGGAGAAGAGGCTGGGGAACGACGGAGTAGCGGGAAGTCTTCCGGGGACGGGGGTACTACTGCGCGGAGGTCGGAGCGGCGGTCGATCTAAAGGGATGACCGCGGTGGAGGCTAACCTGAGGTCGGTGGCGAACACCGGAGGCGGTCTGTGGCCAAGGACGGGCGTGGGTTTCGGCTCCGGGCGGAGCTTGCGGCCAGGAATGGGCGGCAAGGGGGTTTTCACGGTGGGGCGGACGCGCCGGGCGCAGCGGCCAAGGCGGTCGCGGCACGGTTGCTCGGCAAAGGCGGATAGAGGGAGCTGGAGATGCTCGGTCGGGCATCGGCGACGCGGCGACGGTGCTTATTTAATTTTTGTTTTGTTTTGTTTTCTGGGGTTTCAGGTGCGACGGCGCCAGGCGCAGCGGGTGGTCGCGGCCTGGGGATGGTCGGGATGTTGCCGTGGTTACAGAATTAGGGTTTATGTCTAATTTTTGGTTTGGGATGGGAATAGTCGGTCCAATGTGGTTGAGAAGGCCGACCGTATTAGTGGCGTTCCAGGTGGTGGTGCAGTTTGTGGTAGTCGCGATGATGGTTGGCAGAAGTGGTCGTGGTGTTGCTGTTGAAGGTGGTGGCTATTATGCCGGAGAGAAGCAGGGTCATCTATGGAGGTCGAGGGCAGTGCTGGGGTCGCCGGTTCGGGCTTTGCCGGAAGTAGGAGTTTTGTGGTGTTTTGATGGCAGGGAGGTTTGGTTGCAGGGGTGGGCCAGAGCTGGTGGCATTGGACTGGACTGTGGCGAGGAGAGGACAAGGCGGCGCGGAGGTGGCACTAGGGAGCTTAGATTAGGGCTTAGGGTTAGGGTTCTGCTGTAATTGTGTCATACATGACACAGAAGGTGTCCGGTGTGTCGGACACGAGAAAAAATAATGTATTTGTAAACAAAGAATAGTGGAAGAACTTTGGGTGGACACGGACACGATGCACGCACGATAGAATGTTTGTGGTGTTGATGGAATTAGTGGAAGATTTATTTGTAGAGATTTCCAAAGAAATAGAGGGCAAGTACCTCTCCTTTTATAGGAGGTGGGAATCCCATTAGGATAAGGATTAGGAATTATTTAAACCCAATTAGATAATTAGCTACTAATAAATTTAAATCCAAATTCAAATCCAAATTAAATCCAAATCCAATTTAAATCCAATTAATTTCCAACCTTTAGCTTAAAATTACATAAGATAAATCAAATTTCAAAATATAAATATTGTTTTAACTATTTTAATAAATCCATAGAATCAAATCAAGATTTAAATCTTCATAATAATTCAAAAATATATTTTCCATAAATACTAATAATATTAATTTCGAAAATAATAAATATTATTAAAAATAAACTAATAAAATATTTATGAAATATATATGTATGTACAAAGAATATTATTTACTATTAATAACTGTATAAACCAAAGGCTGTTTTTAAATAAATTTATAAACTTGAAAATTTTGATACGATAGCTTAAAATAATTATTATATATATTATTTTGAAACGATACAAATAGAGAAATGTTTTTCAAAAAAAAAATGTACGCTCGCACATATTCGCACTAGTCGAGCAATTTCGAAAATCGAAATTTCGTACGTGAAGTACAATACGTTATTGAGACGTATAAATACAAAAAGAAAAAAAAATCAGTACAAAAATATAGTAAAAATTTAGGGGTTTTACATCCTACCCAACTTACAAGAATTTTGTCCTCGAAATTAAGAATAAGTAGGGGGTGTGAAGGTACAAGGGTATATCAATGAGGAACAATCAAATCACGACGTTCAAAACATGCATTAGAAAATCATGACTTCCATAACTACGGAAATAAATCACGAATTTAATTTAGGGAGTGAATGATGGTCGCGACAATGAATCTAGGGTTAAGGAAAAGGACTAGTAACTCGAGATGGGGATATAGTCCCATTGGTTGGTCGGTGGCCAACTATTTTGGCAATAGATGGGGGGATAACTAAAGGTGTTACCTTGGGTCTATCTATCTGGTACGAGTCTTCGTCTAAATAAGTGAAAGATGAGAACCAATATGAGTTCAAAGAAGTTGTTTTCGAATATCAATATGTGGTTCAAAGGCGAGGAAGTAATTCAAAAAGAATTGTCAAGGCTGTCGCAAATAGGACCCTAGAGGACAAGTTTAACTATGTCCCCATCCACGTATAACGATAGACAAAAGCGAACCAAAGTGCACTTGGTTGATTAGACCATCATGTACCGGTTCTAATTAGACAATATACTAGTGAGCGCTCAATAGCATATGCCATGAACAAACTTGATAAAGAATTGAGCTTGCAAAAACATGGCTACATTAGCATCATTTAGTCAAGATGGTAAAATATAAGCACGTGAGATTATTATTGAAAGGGACTAGAATTAGTTCGAATTCTCCTTAAGAATCAAAGTCTTGTTTGGTGCCTATACAGTCGACCTGTTGTATCCTTGTTTAAGGCTTTGGTCAACCAATAAGGTATGGTCCTTTAAAAATTTATAGTCTAGGCAATCCACTTAGTATCTTCTATAATGAGTCATATGGATGAAGGCAATGCAAGGTCATGAGGCATTCTACCCAACTTACAAGAGCTAAACTAGTAGGGTGATGGAACAATGGGTCATGTCCACCTAGTATGGGTTACCCTATTAATCTCTATCAAGCACGAAAGGAGGGCACGAATCACGATAGAAGGGATCAAGCAGGATGTAACTCGAGGAGAAGGCGGTCAAGTATGTGGATGGGATCCTAGACTCTAATCCTATACGCAGGCTTGCTTGGTACGATAAAGTAACCAAACAATTTATCTTGACCTGCATGGGCCACCACAAAAACATGTAACGCTCTAGTCCCAATATACGTAGGACTAAGTACGTAGACATGCCAGCTGTATACATATGAAGTACAGGGCCTTGTATGTATACATAAGCTATAAACTGTAGTAATCCAAGACGAACTAAATCTCATCCACAAAATAAAGAGTAAAAGACATCACATAATCATCTATGAAATGTATTTGTACAATATGTTGGGTGGAGACACATCCACTACCAACCAAATAAAAGAAGTACACGACATAGAATAAACTGGCGGAAGTAGTAAGAAAGATCCAAGGCACGCTATCTTCGAAAGAATCGAGAAGACCACGACCTCAGCTAGGATATCTGCGGAAGACATGAACACACACCTGGGAAATAACCAGGTCCTCAGACGGACGTAGCAAGATACAGGAAGAACATGCTAATATGAACTGTCAGAATAATAGAATAATAAATAAAAGACTATTCTAGACACAAATATACAAAGGAGATTCTAACCGCCTAACGTGCAATTTAGAGGACAACTTTTATGCGCATGGGTAGGATTTTAGGCTATGTGTACGTAACTGGCATCCAGTCATCTGTATCCGGCCGTAACGTCCAAAATGTCAGAGGGTATCTGCAAATATATCGCCACAGTTCCATCCGGAGACTGTGGTTTACCTGTTTGGCTTCCCATACGCACTAGCGACTGTCCTTTCCCAATATTTCCCACACTGTTCAAGTCATGTCCATGGCTCGTCCAGTTTTGTAACTGCTTGAGTCTCTAAAACCCTAGTCATAGCAGTTACGATCATCTATCCGTCACACGACTTTAAAGATAGCTAGTCAATAAGTCGTACCCCTAGCAACATGTCTCCAACCGTGTAGTGTGTGTGTCATGGCCAAAGGAGATATAAGAATATCCCCCAACAAGAAGGTAGCCCGCTAACACTAAGTCAACATGCATAAAATAAAGTAACGACTAATAAGTCGCTTGCACCCAAGTATGGCTTGGACGTGCAGTTTATAACAAAGAAAACTAACAATATAAAACAAAATAAATAATACAGCAAAGAAATAATTTGATAGTTAATTAGCAAGGTATACTTGCCTGGTAGGCCGCCTGGTGTGCTGCGATGATCAATATGGCACAAAGTTTGACTTCGGTGTTACAACTACGCAAGGGAGTCTCTGTTGACGACACGGAGTATTCCATCGGGTCCAGAACGGTCAACTTAGTTAGGTTCGACATAAGGTAGTCTTGAATTGGCGAGGGAACATGAATAATGGGATCTAGTCATAAGCGGAAGGATAGTCGAAGGAAATTTAAATAAATAATATATATATGATTTTTGAAGACTAAAAATAAGGCTTTATTATCCCAAATTATTCATAGGTAGATATGAAAATCGCTTTATGACAAAACGAACTTACTTAGTAAAATGTTTTATATCAATATTTAAAATATATATAAAATTATCATTAGTTCAAAAATACTTTTAGTTTAAATACTTGAAAATATTTGTACTAGTAAAATAAATTGGTAGATAATATTGAAAACATAAAAATCGTTTTAAAGCAAAACTCTTTTATGAAAATATCATTTTTAGGTAGAAAGCTATATTTTTATTAGTCTAAAAAATAGAGGTTTGAAAAGACTGGAAAATCATTAAATATAAATATAATAATATAGTTTAGTGAATATATATGTATATATATATTTACACTAATAGTAATTAGCAATATAATACTAGTAGACCAATTGAAAATAATAAAGAATATAAATGATAAATACTGCAATTATAACATACTAATGTTAATACTGATAGAAACTAGTATACATACATAATATAATTAGTACATAATACAGTATTTTATAACCACAATATATAATAATAATAATAATAATAATAATAATAATAATAATAATAATAATAATAATAATAATAATAATAATAATAATAATAATGATAGGTGATAAAAGAAGAAAACAAATAATAATCAAACTAAAAAAAAGCAACAAATAAAAATACAAAATAAAATAAAAGGAAACAAGTGCAGACTGCTGTTGCTCTTCCAATAAAAGGAGAAGGAGAGAGAGAAAGAGAAAAAAAAGAATTTGGGGAAAATAATCGAAGGAGTGGCGGAGTCGGGCGGCAAGAGGCAGAGTCGGGCGGCGAGGGCAGTCGCGGAGGAGGAGGAGGAGGAGGAGTACAACGGAGGGGAACGACGTTCGAGAGGGGGGACGGCCTCGGCGTGCGGAGGCGGTGGGTCCAGCGCAGGGCGGCGGAGAGAGAGAGAGGTACGGGCGGAAGGAAATTCGGAAGGGGAGGTTGGCGAGGCGCGGGCAGCGGAGGGAGAGCGATCGGAGGGTTCGGAGCTGCGCCAGCGGCAAGGGGCGGCGTAAGGGGGCAGCGGCCACGGCGACTGCGCGGTCACGGCACTAGAGTGAGGGTGGCCGGCGAACGGAGTTCGGAGAAGAGGCTGGGGAACGACGGAGCAGCGGGAAGTCGGCCGGGGACGGGGGTGCTACTGCGCGGAGGTCGGAGCGGCGGTCGATCTGAAGGGACGACCGCGGTGGAGGCCAACCTGAGGTCGGTGGCGAACACCGGAGGCGGTCTGCGGCCAAGGACGGGCGTGGGTTTCGGCTCCGGGCGGAGGTCGCGGCCATGCAAGTGCGGCAAGGGGGTTTTCTCGGTGGGGCAGACGCGCCGGGCACAGCGGCCAAGGCAGTCGCGGCACGGTTGCTCGGCAAAGGCAGAGAGAGAGAGCTGGAGATGCTCGGTCGGGCATCGACGATGCGGCGACGGTGGTTATTTGAATTTTGTTTTGTTTTGTTTTCTGGGGTTTCGGGTGCGGCGGCGCCAGGCGCAGCGGGTGGTCGCGGCCTGGGGATGTTCGGGATGTTTCTGTGGTTACAGAATTAGGGTTTTTGTCTAATTTTTGGTTTGGGATGGCAATAGTCGGTCCAATGTGGATGAGAAGGACGACCGTATTGGTGGCGTTCCAGGTGGTGGTGCAGTTTGTGGTAGTCGCGATGATGGTTGGCAGAAGTGGTCGTGGTGTTGCTGTTGAAGGTGGTGGCTATTTTGCCGAAGAGAAGCAGGGTCATCTATGGAGGTCGAGGGCAGTGCTGGGGTCGCCGGTTCGTGCTTTGCCGGAAGTAGGAGTTTTGTGGTGTTTTGATGGCAGGAAGGTTTGGTTGCAGGGGTCGACCAGGGCTGGTGGCATTGGGCTGGACTGTGGCGAGGAGAGGACAAGGCGGCACGGAGGTGGCACTAGGGAGCTTAGATTAGGGCTTAGGGTTAGGGTTCTGCTGTAATTGTGTCATACATGACACAGAAGGTGTCCGGTGTGTCGGACACGAGAAAAAAAATAATGTAATTGTAAACAAAGAATAGTGGAAGAACTTTGGGTGAACATGGACACGATGCACGCACGATAGAATGTTTGTGGTGTTGATGGAATTAGTGGAAGATTTATTTGTGGAGATTTCCATAGAAATAGAGGGCAAGTACCTCTCCTATATAGGAGGTGGGAATCCCATTTGGATAAGGATTAGGAATTATTTAAACCCAATTAGATAATTAGCTACTAATAAATTTAAATCCAAATTCAAATCCAAATCCAATCCAAATCCAATTTAAATCCAATTAATTTCCAACCTTTAGCTTAAAATTACATAAGATAAATCAAATTTCAAAATATCGATATTATTTTAACTATTTAAATAAATCCATAGAATCAAATCAAGATTTAAATATTCATAATAATTCAAAAATATATTTTCCAAAAATACTAATAATATTAATTTCGAAAATAATAAATATTATTAAAAATAAACTAATAAAATATTTATGAAATATATTTGTATGTACAAAGAATATTATTTACTATTAATAACTGTATAAACCAAAAGCTGTTTATAAATAAATTTATAAACTTGAAAATTTTGATACGATAGCTAAAAATAATTATTATATATATTATTTCGAAACGATAAAAATAGAGAAATATTTTTCAAAAAAAAAATGTACGCTCGCACATATTCGCACTAGTCGAGCAATTTCGAAAATCAAAATTTTACGCGTGACGTACAATACGTTATTGAGACGTATAAATACAAAAAGAAAAAAAATCAGTACAAAAATATAGTAAAAATTTAGGGGTTTTACAGTTGCAGCTTATTTATATGTAACAAAAGATGTATATAGTGGCTTTGTGTATATAACTGCACGTTTGTATGAAAATTTGATATAGTAAATAGAATATGCAGTTTCTTATTTTTAGTAATGTATTAGTTATACAAAATTATAATAACAATGCAGTCCTAGCTAGGTACTACGGCATATATTAGTGCTACAAAACAAGGACACCTCAGTGCTAATAGCAATGTCAATACCCTATAGGGTATTAGGAAACAATGTAGTCAGATCAGGAAGATGGGTAATAAGTAATCAGTCATGTATTCAACTTCTCTGATAAATTCCTCGATCCATTGTGTATCATGTATATTAAGATCAAGGATAGGTCTACTAGATACTACACCACCCAACACATTATTACTAGGGCCTACTGGAATATACAGGGGTGCCAGATTTTGGGTGTTGGGAATTCGAATAAAAATCATATACATATATGTCTAATGCCTCCCTCAAGTCAATGGGAGGAGCTGGAGCTGCAGCACGATGACGAGCGCGGGATGGCGGTCGAGTGGTGCTCGCAGGTGGAGGTGCTGTCGCATCCTTCGGTCGGGTGCTTCTTGACGCACTGCGGGTGGAACTCGACCGTCGAGAGCCTGGTCTGCGGAGTGCCGACGGTCGGGGTGCCGCAATAGACTGACTAGGGGACAAACGCCATGCTGGCGGAGAAGTGGTGGCGGACCGGAGTGAGGGGCGAGGTCAATAGGGAGGGGGTGTTGGGACGTGAAGAGCTGAAGAGGTGCCTGGATTTAGTAATGGAGGAGGGGGAGAGCAGAGTTAGGATTAAGAAGAATGTGGAGCTATGGAGGTACAAAGCCAGAGAAGCCATAAGCACCGGAGGGTCTTCCTATCAAAATCTAAGAAAATTTGTTGATGGAATTACAAAATCTGGTCAGACAATCTTCTAGATGGTGTATGAATCTGATGCATACACCTTATGTAGTTCTCATTTCTGATCTTAGGATGTATGCAAGAGGGCCGGGCTGCATGGATTGCTGTAAGTAATTATAAGAATAAGTCCGGACTGAGTTCAGTTATTCAAGCTCGCGACCCAGCCCCGCCCGAAACATATTTTGTAATTCCAAACCAATATAGGAGTGGGGGCTTATGAAGCCAGGACCTCCAAAGTAAATTCTTATGAGCCATTCTGTTATCCAGTGGTTCTAAATTGATTTGTGTTAAAAGTAGAAACAAGTAAAGTATAAATTCAAAACTGAGGCAATTTGTTTTTTTAAAGTTGGTCAGCCTACGGGCTAACCCGGGCCCGTCCCGGACCCAGTCGGCCGATCCTATCCGGGACTCGGTTCCAATTTTTTACTTCCAGGTCGGCCTGGTCCGGCCCGCTCCTCCATCCGGGCTAACCCCGACGCAACCCAAGCTCGGTCAAACCTGGTCAACAATGGGCCAGGCCCAACCCAAGTCCGGTCAAACCCGGCAAACAATGGGCCCGGCCCAGCCCAAGCTCGGTCAAATCCGATCAACAATGGGCCCAGTCCGGCCCAACCCGGCCTACCTCACACCTTAACTAATATGTGAGACCCTGTTACTAAATATCCCCAACTTTTTTGTCAGATATGTCTTCTGAAACTTAATATAAATTTTTTACTTTGGAAGTGGACATATTTATACTTTTATATTTTAATGTTAATACGAAGGAGAAGAGAAAGTAAAAAAAATGCATTATGCCAATAAAAATAATAATTACTCATATAACTAAATTGGTAATAATTTATTAAAACTGATATTTAACTTATTTTTAATTTGACATTAACAATTAATAACATTGATTAATTATATTAGTAATTAAAATGTATTAAATACTACTAGTATTGTGTATTATTGGTTACTTATTTTAATTATTAATTATCATAATTGTTTCATATTAAGTAGCATTATAAAGTATTTGATACTTACGCTACACGAACATACATATGATACAACATAGTACAACGCCGCAACACGAACACGTAAATATTTTGATGTGTCGTCACTATAATTTAGAGTGTCTGTAATATGTCTGATGCATTTTTTGAAAGGTAATGAAATTTTCATTCAATAGAACAACTGTTGGCCATATATTTTTGAATATGAGCGAATATACAATACAAAGGCTTTCTATATAGCCTTGATGATGCAGGTAAGTCTAAACATATAAACTCGTTTGCTAGATAGTGAGCGGCCATGTTGGTTATCCTAGGAGAGTATACAAAGGAGATGTTGTGTCACATTCGTTTTCAGATTTCGTATTTCTGAAATTTTGGTATTAATTTTTTTTTCTTCTGAAAATCAAACTTATGATGTGTTTGTATTTTTGCGTATTATGTTTGCTGTATTTTCGTGATTATATTTTGTTTTGATATGAGAGACCACCCTGGACTTGTAGAATATCCATTGACATTGCGATAGATCCGTGCTAAGTCCCGTGCGTAGAACGGATACCGTAATTTTTTTCGATATGTGAATTAATTAACAGTCAGACCGATGTACCATCGGTATATTGCCCTGCTGCTATTGACTTTTCCATGGTTAATAACCAAGTCACCTTTTATCCAATGCACCGCACTATCTTCCTTCTCGAAGACTCGTGCAAGCCTTCCCAATACGACTTAGCTAAATCTCTAAGGAAAATAAGAAGAGTGGAGCAAAGATAGGACTCGTAAGATTTTCTTTATTGCTTGGAGAATGCTTACAAGTTTTAGGTGGTGAGGAACAAATGAGGCCTCCCCCTTATTTATAATGGCTCATAGAGCTTTTCCTGGAATTTTTTGGAAGGAATATTCCAGGTATTATTCTTCCTACCATAACTGGAACGACATATTCCAGGATTATTCTCTAAGGGAATAAAAAAAACTTTATGGGCCATACAGAAGGGTCTTGGGCCATCTATAATGATCTTGGGCCTTCTGGAGAGATCCACCATATTCTCGAATGTTCTGGAAGCTTCCCGCATAACCCCGACCCGTGGGGAGTTATGCAAATCCGTCTCGGTGGTGCGCAAACTTTTGTACGTGACATTCTCCCCCACCTGTTTCATCGACGCCCTTGTCGATGGGTGCAACAAGTCCTGGAATGACGTCCACCCTCGTAGGCATGGTCGCTGCTCGTCGTCCCTTCTTTGTGCGACTCCTGCGGTGCTTCCCTTTGCCCATCTTCTCCTCAAGATCGTAAGCAAACTGGTTCGTCGTACCAACTCTGGCCTCGGTCTGTGTCCTCCTCGGCACATGACGAATATCGTGCAGGCTATCGAGTCACAGATCCCCCTCGTCTCGTGGCTGCACATGGTTCTACACACCATCGCGCATGCGAGTTCCCTTGCCATCCTGTCGACCCGAATGTCCCCTACGAGTTTTGAGCAACTCATTGTGCGAGTTACTCCGCCTCGTCGCTTCTGCCTCCGCACATCTTGCGACATAATTCTCTCCCCTCGTGCCCAGCCTGGTAGCATGGTCCACCTCCCTCCGCGAAAGTGGTTCCTCGGGACGCCCCTTTGCAACACCCTTGGTCTCGCACGAAAGACCTTCCTCTTCGAAGCCTTCCTTCTTCTCGAGCACCGCTAGGTATGCCGTCCCCCTTTTGCCACCCTTCTTGAGCTGAGTAGCGAAGATAGCTTTCTCCTTCGAAGGCTTCTTTCATGCAGCTTTCACCATGCACGATGAGCCTTCCTCCATAAAGTCGACAAATCCCAAGTGTGGCAGCGGAATCGTCATAGCCGCGATAAGGAACTCCATGCCCAATTTTATCTTGAAGTCATCCAGCGACGTAATGATAAAATTGGCAATATCTGACCAATTTTCTACTGCTATGCAGACCACCTTGGCTACCCCCTGCACGGGGAGCGCCTCTGCATTGACTGCCTTCATCATCTCGGATCTTCCGCCAAGGCTAGACCCAAGCGACGGGCCTCCGCGCCCGCGATGAAGTTATGAGTGGCGCCCGTGTCAACCAACGCCCATGTGCTCATGCCATTGATCCTCACATCAACGTACATGAGCCCCCTGCTCGGAGCCTTCGACACAGCATACTTGGTTTTCACGGCATTGAGTAAGCGCAACGCTCCCATTTGCGCTCCCACTTCGCACTCTTCATCCTCCACCTCCTCGCTTTGGACGACATTCACACGCATGCTTCTCATCGGATAATCCCGAGCAAACTGCTTCTCTCTGCATATGAAGCACAAAATAACTCGCTCGGGTTGGGCCTTCTCGTGCTTCTTTCCCTCGGATGGACCCTCCTTAGGAGAGCTCTCCTGCTCTCCCCCACCATTCCCCTAGGTGGACTTTGGTTTGGCTTCGACATTGTTGTCGTCCTACATGTACTCGACGAGCCGCTCAGCTGTTGCCACGGTGGTATTCAAGTCTTGCACCCTCTGTCGCTGTAATTCTTGACACTACAAAAATTTGTCAGATTAGCGACAGCTAAATACGTCGCTAACTTCGGTGAAAATGTCGCTAAATCAATTTAGCGACGTTTCGGGAACGACGGAAAAAAATGTGTCGCTAAACGAGAAAACGTCGCAAAACGTCGCTAGGGCGACGTTATTTGGCGACGTTATTAACGTCGCTAATTAGCGACGTAATTTGCGACGTTTATTGATTGACGCTAATTAGCAACGTAAACAGCGACGTTATTGTGTTGTCGCCGTTTGGCGACACTGTTGCGACATTTTGGCGACGGCTAGCTGACATCAGATTATGGTGCCACGTGTTGCCACGTCTGCATGTAGCGACGCATTTAGCAATATTTATTAACGTCGCTAATATTTAGCGACTAATGTTAACGTCGCTAAGTTAAAAAAAATATAAAAAAATAGGTTCCAGAATGCAAATGGTGTTGGAGCCTGAGCCAAAATACAGAATACGAAATACAAAATACAGAATCCAATCCCTGGGTTCGCCGACCCCCTCGGTGGAACACTCAACACCGGCACGCACAATACATTCCAGAATATACAAAAAATATAAAGAAAAAAATACTATCCGCAACGAACAATGTCAATATATAATATCCTCAACAAACCAAATCAATATCCGTAAACACGTACAAACTCAGTATCCTCAACGAAAAAACTGAATATCCCAAAACACGTACAAAGTCAAAATACAAAATGCAGAATCTAATCCCTGGGTTCGTCGAAAATACAAAAACAAAGATTGACACACATTTCTAATTCATATGTGTTTTAAGTGTGAGAACGGATGCCTCAGAACACAACCCAAAAATCATTCTAGCATACATTAGTGTGAATCATCTATGTTCTGTACATATGGTGTAGTATACGTTCTTATCGAATCTAGTATCTAGTATCTGAAGAATGTAACAGAATCAAGATGAACTCACATAATGTAATACTAAAATATCATCTACTACTATATAAGATATAGTGATAGGTTGTCGTATCATCATTGCCGAGGGATGAGGGTCGGAGGACAGTCAACTTTATCTACGGCTGCATAGTTTCTGCCTCGCCAGTCAAATGGCTGCAGGGACTATGTCCTGATCACCATGTCGTACCATAGTTTCTGCCTCGCCAGTCGAATGGCTGCAGGGACTATATGTCCCGATCACCATGTTACCAATTAACTAACCAACAAAACTACTTGTTACAAATATCGGCACTATATGTCACGAAACGTCGCTATGACGTCGCTAATAGCGACTAATTAACCGACGTTAGAATGAACGTCGCTAAATTCTAATTATATTCCCCCACCAATTCATTTCCCCCCATTTTACTCTCTTTCCTCCCCCCTCCGGCGCTCTCACTCTCTCCGGCGCTCTCACAGTACTTAAGTGTGAGAACGGATGGCTTAGAACACAACCCAAAATTCATTCTAGCATACATTAGTGTGGATCATTATGTTCTGTATATATGTTGTAGTATATGTTCTTATCGTATCTAGTATCTGAAGAATGTAACAGAATCAAGATGAACTCACATAATGTAATACTAAGACATCATCTACTACTATATAAGATATAGTGATAGGTTGTCGTATCATCATTGCCGAGGGATGAGGGTCGGAGGACAGTCAACTTTATCTACGGCTACATAGTTTCTGTCTCGCCAGTCGAATAGCTGCAGGGACTATGTCCTGATCACCATATCATACCGTAGATTAATGCAAATAAAGCTGGAGCCTGTGCCAAAATACAGAATACAAAATACAAAATGCAAAATCCAATCCCTGGGTTCGCCGACACCCTCGGTGGAACACTCAACACCGGCACGCACAATACATTCCAGAATATACAAAAAATATTTTAAAAAAATACTATCCGCAACGAACAATGTCAATATATAATATCCGCAAATACGTACAAACTCAGTATCCTCAACGAAAAAACTGAATATCCCCAGATACGTACAAAGTCAAAAATATAGTACAATCCAAAAATACAAAAATGAAACTACTGATCGCTTGGAGCTGGAGCTGGACACGATCCTGGAGCCGGAGGAGCGCCACCAGATGACGCACAAATACCGCACGAGTGAGCCAAAGGCATGTAGCCACTTCCCTCCCTCCATTCCCCCAACTCTTTCCTCCTATGTAGTAATCTTGCATTTCTTAAGATTACTAAGAGTTGGGAGGATTATGTCAAAACACACGGCTTAGAAAATTATGACATGTTAGTCTTCCGACACCGCAGTAACATGATATTCATATTAACGGTATTTGACAAGGTGACATGTTGTGAAAAAATATATCCTTATAGTTCTCCTACGGATGTTTAAGAAAGCCTCTGTACTTCCTTCAGGTCATGCCGCCGGCTGTGCTGCTTCCCCCTCCTCTTCCTGCCCACTTCTTCTCTCCCGCCTTTACACTTGAGCTGGATATCACATGTGGAGGCTTGATCAGAACGGAGGAATGGATGGATGGAAGAGAACTAGAAAACACTGATCCTTCCTGTTGTGAGAACTGTGAAGAGTGAGAAAGGAGAGGGGGGTCTTTGATTTTTGCGTTCATCATCATTAGAGGGAGTAACACTGGAAAAGTTGCGACGTTGATAGCATGAGAGAGGGAGAGGGAGAATGGAGGGAGGGAAGTGGCTGCATGCCTTTGGCTCACTCGAGCGGTATTTGTGCGTCAGATAAAATACAGAAAATTCAATTTTTCTCCAAGTATGAGAACGGATGGCTCAGAACATAATCCAAAATTCATTCTAGCATACATTAGTGTGATTCATCTATGTTCTGTACATATGGTGTAGTATACGTTCTTATCGAATCTAGTATCTAGTATCTGAAGAATGTAACAGAATAAAGATGAACTCACATAATGTAATACTAAAACATCATCTACTACTATATAAGATATAGTGATAGGTTGTCGTATCATCATTGCCGAGGGATGAGGGTCGAAGGACAGTCAACTTTATTTACGGCTACATAGTTTCTGCCTTGCCAGTCGAATGGCTGCAGGGACTATGTCCTGATCACCATGTCCTACCATAGATTTATGCAAATGGAGCTGGAGCTGGAGCCAAAATACAGAATCCAAAATACAAAATATATAATCCAATCCTTGGGTTTGCCAAAAATACAAAAACAAAGATTGACACACAGTTCTAATTCATATGTTTTAAGTGTGAGAACGGATGGCTCAGAACACAACCCAAAATTCATTCTAGCATACATTAGTGTGAATCATCTATGTTCTGTACATATGGGGTAGTATACGTTCTTATCGAATCTAGTATCTAGTATCTGAAGAATGTAACAGAATCAAGATGAACTCACATAATGTAATACTAAAACATCATCTACTACTATATAAGATATAGTGATAGGTTGTCGTATCATCATTGCCGAGGGATGAGGGTCGAAGGACAGTCAACTTTATCTACGGCTAGATAGTTTCTGCCTCGCCAGTCGAATGGCTGCAGGGACTATGTCCTGATCACCATTTCGTACCGTAGATTAATGCAAATAGAGCTAGAGCTGGAGCCAAAATACATAATAAATAAGAGAACTATCAGATAATCACATAAAACTAACTAGAACTGAAATACAGTAATTGATAAATAAATGAGAGAACTATCAGATATGAGGGGGAATAACACAATAGCGTTGATAGCGAGATAGATAGAGAGAGAGACACAACTAAGTAGCACTTGAACTTTAACTAAGTAGCACTCGACAACCAACCGGAGAGGATACTCTGGGAGATCCATATGAGTAGGACGTATACTCTGAGAGATCACCTTTACAAGAATGATATCAGTAGTGGGATTGAGTGTTGGAGGAGATATTATCAGAGTATACGTCCTACTCAGATGGGTCTCTCACCGTTACTATTTTTTTCTGACAGCATGGTGGATGTGCTCCGTCAACAGATTCTTGCTCTGAGCCAAAACTTTGCCCCGGAGCTCAAGTAGACATCCTTCGTGTAGAGCTCGAGCAAGAGGTTCCTGACAGCATGGTGATCTCCTTTGTCAAAGGATTCTTGCTCGTCCCACAACCAATTGTGGGACGAGCAAGAATCCTTTGACAAAGGTGACCACCATACTGTCAGGAACCTCTCGCTCGAGCTCTACACGAAGGATGTCCACTTGAGCTCCGGGTCAAAGTTTTGGCTCAGAGCAAGAATCTGTTGACGGAGCACATCCACCATGCTGTCAGAAAAAAAATAGTAACGGTGAGAGACCCATCTGAGTAGGACGTATACTCTGATAATATCTCCTCTAACACTCAATCCTACTACTGATATCATTCTTGTAAAGGTGATCTCTCAGAGTATACGTCCTACTCAGATGGATCTCTCAGAGTATCCTCTCCGGTTGGTTGTCGAGTGGCTGCAGGAACTTTGTCCTGATCACCATGTCGTACCATAGTTTCTGCCTCGCCATTCGAATGGCTGCAGGGACAATGTCCTGATCACCATGTCGTAGTCCAATAAAATCCAGAGATTGATACAGTACTAATTCATATATGTAGTCCAATACAAATAGTCTAATACAAAAACAACCCAATACAAATAGTCTAATACAAATAAGTACTAATAGCTAATGAGAACCACGCAGCTCACGCAAACGCTCAGTGATACGATCACGCAACCACCTCGAATAAGTGGGATCGACGGCGGCAGGAGAGATGTAGTCCCTTGCAAGTGCTGCATGAATATAACTCCCGGTCTCACCAGGTACCGATGCTGGATGAATAGAACTCCCGGTCTCACTAGCTACCGGTGCCACTTCCTCCTTAACAGTATGAGGAGCCACCTCAGCATTCACTGTTTCCCTCAAACGACGTGCCGCTCCTCGGGTCATAGGTTCCATCTGGAAAGATCGATATTATAAATAATATAATTGTAACATAAGCAAGCTAACTAAAGGAATCATCATGTAATTTGAGTACATTTTTGAAAGAAGATAAAGTACAGAAAATTTGATTTTTTGCCATGTGTTAGAACGGATGGCTCAGAACACAACCCAAAATTCATTCCAGCATACATTAGTGTGAATCATCTATGTTCTGTACATATGGTGTAGTATATGTTCTTATCGTATCTAATATCTGAAGAATG
The DNA here is from genome assembly GCA_029216955.1 of Iris pallida. Classification (NCBI taxonomy): domain Eukaryota; kingdom Viridiplantae; phylum Streptophyta; class Magnoliopsida; order Asparagales; family Iridaceae; genus Iris; species Iris pallida. The sequence continues at coordinate 11,353,218 of JANAVB010043216.1, forward strand.
TAACAGAATCAAGATGAACTCACATAATGTAATACTAAGACATCATCTACTACTATATAAGATATAGTGATAGGTTGTCATATCATCATTGCCGAGGGATGAGGGTCGGAGGGCAGTCAACTTTATCTATGGCTACATAGTTTCTGCCTCGCCAGTCGAATGGCTGCAGGGACTATGTCCTGATCACCATGTCGTACCATAGTTTCTGTCTCGCTAGTCGAATGGCTGCAGGAACTATATGTCCCAATCACCAAGTGTGAGAACGGATGGCTCAGAACACAACCCAAAATTCATTCTAGCATACATTAGTGTAAATCATCTATGTTCTATACATATGGTGTAGTATATGTTCTTAACGTATCTAGTATCTGAAGAATGTAACAGAATCAAGATGAACTCACATAATGTAATACTAAGACATCATCTACTACTATATAAGATATAGTGATAGGTTGTCATATCATCATTGTCGAGGGATGAGGGTCGGAGGGCAGTCAACTTCATCTACGGCTACATAGTTTCTGCCTCGCCAGTCGAATGGCTGCAGAGACTATGTCCTGATCACCATGTCGTACCATAGTTTCTGTCTCGCCAGTCGAATGGCTGCAGGGACTATATGTCCCGATCACCATGTTACCAATTAACCAACCAATAAAACTACTTGTTACAAATATCGGCACTATCGGTGCGTTCGAATCAGAGTATCACATTTTTCGGTGTCGGAAAACAAATAATTATTACTAAATTATCATATTTTTTGGCACTATCAGTACCCCTGACCAAGCCCCCCCTACACCACCCCTAACCCGAACCCTAACCCTCTACTCCCCCCCTGCTCCCCTCCCCCAGCCGCCCCCACCCCCCTTCTCCCCTCCCCTAGCCGCCCACACATACCCACCCCTATTCCGAACCCTACCCCTAGCTCCCTTCCTCCAGCCGCCCTCGTACCCCCTGTCCCACCCCCCAGCCACCCTCCAGCCACCCTCGAACCACCCACATCCTTCCTGCCCCTCCTCCCGAACCACACGCACCCCCCCAACCACCAACAACCAAAACAGCCGGAGAGAGAGAGAGAGTCGCCGGAGAGAGTGAGAGTCGCCGGAGAGAGTGAGAGCGCCGGAGCGCCAGAGAGAGTGAGAGCACCGGAGGGGGGGAGGAGAGAGAGTGAGAGAGTAAAATAGGAGGAAATTGACCCTAACCCTAGCTCCCCTCCCCCAGTCGCCCTCGTCCCCCGTCCCACCCTCCAGCCACCCCCAGCCACCCCAACCACCCGCATCCCCCCTGCACCTCCCCCCGAGCCACCCGCACCCCCCCAAACCACCAACAACCAAAACAGATAGAGAAAGAGAGAGAGGAAGGGAGAGTCACGTACCGGAGAGGGAGGAGAGTCGTCGGAGACAGTGGGAGTCGCCGCCGGAGAGAGTGAGAGCGCCGGAGGGGGGAGGAGAGAGAGTAAGAGAGGAAAATAGGGGGAAATGAATCGGCGGGGGGGGGATATAATTAGAATTTAGCGACGTTCAAACGACAGTCGCTAAATTAGTCGCTATTAGCTACGTCATAGCGACGTTTCACGACGACTAGCTCATATAATTAATATACGTCGTTATTTCATCGCTTACTTCGTCGCTAGTAGCGACGATTAGCGATGCTTCACTAAAACGTCGCTAATGTACACAATTTAGCGACGTTAATCGAACGTCGCTAAATTTATGTCGCCAAATGTGCAGATTTTAATAGTGTGAGCAGCCTACCGTTTGAGTCCATCGAGGAAGAAGAACAAACGATCCTTCTCGCCATGCTAGATATCGCGAGCATCAAGCGTGTGAACTCTACAATGTACTCCTTGATCGACCCGGTATGCTTGAGTTGTCGCAAGCTCCGCCTCGCTGCAAACTCCACATTCTCTGGATAGAACTGAGACTTGATCTCCTTCTTGAGATCCTTCCAAGTCTCTATCGAGCACAAACCCTTCTCGGCCTCCATACACCTTCGACGCAACCACAGCATCACATCGTCTGTGAAGTAGAGTGAAGCAACATTCGTCTTCTCGGCGTCATCGTTGATGTACAACGACTTAAAGTATCGCTGCACGTTCCACAAGAAGTCCTTAACTTCTTTGGCATCCCGCACCCCGGTGAAGGATTTTGGCTCGGAGATCTTCCTTCGTCTTGGTGCCTCCCTACTCGAAGGTCCACCGTTCGCAACGGCCTTCTCCAAGATGACAACTTTGGTCATGAGTTCTCTGCAACTCTCGACCATGGTCATCAGGTCCTCGTAGCCTTAGACCTTCCTATGTAAGTCCTCAATCTCTGTACGATGCCCCTTGAGCTCCTCCCCAAGTACGGATCAGATCTCGTGAAATTGCTCCCGGAAGATTGCCATAGATGAAGCGACACGCTCTCCAACCCATCGAAGTACTTATCTAGCCTCGTGTTACTTTGCTCCACGGAGCCCATACGCATCTCCATGTCCCTCGAACCTGTCTCTAAGACTCCAACGTGCTCGGTAAGATCCACAAGGCTATGCTCCACCGCAAACTTCTTGCCCTTGCCCTTCTTGTTGGTCTTGGTGTGTCCCTCCCTAGGCGATGTGGGTCCCTCCTAGACGTTCTCAGATGTCGACATGGCACCAACCGACCTTCGCTCTGATACCACTTATCGCGGACTTAGTGTTTTTGCTAGCACTTTGTCCCGTACGGCACATTATCTTCCTTCTCGAAGACTCGGGCAAGCCTTCCCAACACGACTTAGCTAAATCGCTAAGGAAAATAAGAAGAGTAGAGCAAAGATAGGACTCGTAAGATTTTCTTTATTGCTTGGAGAATGCTTACAAGTTTTATGTGGTGAGGAATAAATGAGGCCTCCCCCTTATTTATAATGGCTCATAGAGCTTTACATGGAAATTTCTGGGAGGAATATTTCAGGTATTATTCTTCCTACCATAACTGGAACGGCATATTCTAGGATTATTCTCTAAGGGAATAAAAGAAAACTTCATGGGCCATCCAGAAGGGTCTTGGTCCATCTAGAATGAACTTGGACCTTTCGGAGAGATCCACCATCTTCTCGAATGTTCTGGAAGCTTCCCGCATAACCCCGGTCCGTGGGGAGTTATGAAAATCCGTCTCGGTAGGGCACAAAATTTTGTGTGTGACATTCCAGAAATTATTTTTCTACCATAACTGGAACGGCATATTCCAGGATTATTCTCTAAGGGAATAAAAGGAAACTTCATGGGTCATCCAGAACGGTCTTGGGCCATCTAGAATGATCTTGGGCCTTCCGGAGAGATCCACCATCTTCTAGAATGTTTTGGAAGCTTTTCGCACAATCCCGTTCCGTGGGGACTTATGCAAATCCGTCTGGATGGGGTGCAAACTTTTGTGTATGACATACGACTTGCTAACATTAGCTAACTAGGGTTATCACATGCCTAGTACTAACAAGATACAGTTGAGATATTTTCGCAGTCACAAGCCCTGCAGATTATCCAGGTTATCCAGGAGAGGTTACAAGAGTTTATCAAGATTTAAGAGTACTTTTAGTTTACAATGAGTGCAACACATGACAGTGTGCTGAAAATGCGCCATATTCGATGGCAGGCTACAAGTCCACAGGTTTGGCCGGGATAACAGGATCTCCTGTAAAAGGAAAATCTTTCTATATAAACTACTTGATCAATCTAGTCGCTAATATAGTCTGATTCATTATAAATTCCTGACCGTGGTAACCAGAAATCCATGTCCTAAACATGATGCAAGACGAGACAGTTAGCTTGTACAGTCACAATCAAGAAAAATCAACCACGGAGTCAAGACAAGGGTTACACTTAGCAAGACAGGTGTAACGACCAGTCTGCCCTAGCGGAATGCCGATTCAAACGGCAAGTGCAATGACTCATTTGAATCGTTGACTTGAACAGTTGTGTTAACCCGATGAAGTATCGATGCGAATCGATGTAAGAGTTACGTTGGCCCGATAGAAAGCATTGAGTCGGCTCGAAGATTCTAAGAAATCGAATCGATGCAACGCACAAGTCCGATTTGAAATAAATATTAATTTTGGTTAGTTTCTTGTGCAGGCTACGCTTTTATGCTGAGTTATAAGAGGTCGGTATTTTACCTTATTCACAACAGTGTCGGTGAAATCAAAAATATTGCTTTGCAATGAACTAAGGCAAAGTCATTGGACTTGGCCCTTCAGAAGAATCCAGACTTAGACTTTCAATGACGCGTTCAGAATCTCGCTCGACCGATGCGATCATCGCTAATGTGGGTGGCTTCGATAAACCTGTCTTTGCTTAGCCTAGACATATAATAATATGAACAATATTTGCTAGATCACTAGGCGATAGCCTCCTACATGCTAATAAGAGAACTTAACACACCTAGCTAAGAGAATAATCCCATCTTATATGCTTGTGTAGAACATGTAAATGAACTTGGAAAATTACTTGAATCCTCACACCGCACTCCACGCTCGTGCTAAGGCACAGCTTACTTTTTGAGTAGAATCGTCTATGCGTTCAGTTATGAACGAAATGCTTGTCACTTAGATTGTACCACAACTTGATGCACAAAACAAATAATGGTCCACGAATTGAGGTAGGAAGACTATCAAAATAGTAGTTTCGAGCAGAGTAATAGAAACATTGAAAGGCCTCGGGACCGATGGGTCACCAAGGCGGTTCCCGTACAAGGAGCTACATAATGAACGAATGAATGAATGAACAAATGAATGAATAAAAGAAAGAAAAGATGGAAATAATGATTAGCGACAGGTATGACAGGGACGTGCAACGGGGCTCGCTACCGCGCTGTACGGCCGCTGCCGCCAACCTAGTCGATAATCTATTATGGCTTTAGACAGCCCGGCAAGTTAAATCATTTGGCCCAAGACAGCCCGATATGTTAACCGATTATGGATCATGACAGTCCGAAAAGTTAAACAAGAAATGAGAATACGAAATGGTCACGAACAACTCGTACACAAGAGACGGGATAAAGGATTCCAAGGCAACGATCAGAGACATCGTAGCTGTCCTAGGCAGAATCATGGCTTACGGGCAGCTTGGGTGAGGGCTCGGTCAGCTCAAGCGACGTAAGGTCGGTTATTATGTACCCTAACAGGGTGTACCAGCCATCACGCTTGATAGGTAACATCACTACGAATACCATAAGAAATGTCCAAATGGCTTGTATAGCCAGCTACCGGTACATATAGATTAAGTGGGCTCGCCGGTGGCAATCCACGTGCGAGTCCTTGTATTGAAACAAGTAATCTGAGTAAGCTGAACAATTGAGTATATGAGAGAAATACATTGAACTAAACTTGAGTATAACATATCTTGACAAAACATATATACTTCGTTTACCTGAGGCAGGAACACGCCATCGACACTCTTGAATGCTTATACAAATTTGTTAAGTCTCTACATATAAAAATATTGCCTAACTTTGTTTACTTCGGGTAGGGAAGATCGGATGGTAAGTATGGTAAGTTGTGCATGTATTTTCTATGCGACACTTGATATTGTAACACGAGATAGGTTTTGGACTATGCTATAAAACTGATCCTAAGGCAAGATTACTAAGATAATAAATGATAGATGGTGCACAAAAGTAAATTAAACGTATTTGGTAATGATAGCGAGTGGGCGAGCTAGCCTCCCCACTAGTTCATAACAATGTAATGATAACCACATAGATTGTTTGTAGGGTACGGGAGAACCTCGTCTGGTGCGGAGTCTTTCCTCGATCTTGCTAAGGCACGGAGCTAACTCTGAAGCCTTGGAGAGTTGCAAAGGAACTTAAGCACCATATATGTCACGCCCCGCTCCCATAGGAGCGATCGTCCTCGCTAAGGCGTGATGCCGTACGGGCCTAGGTTGCACCCGTGCAAGGCTAAGTCTAAAAACGGCCGATTTGAGCTAGGCCACAGAGTCGCACAGAGTGTTCCCATTTGCAGCGGAAAGTAAATGAACACAAGTTGAAGCAAATTCAAACTCTTTATTAATTTTCAAAAAGTTACAGGCGGCGCTAGGCCAAGTTTACAAGTCTCTCAAGCTCTCTCTCTCTCTCTGAAACATAAGAGACGTGCCAAGTGGCTTACAAGATGGAATGATTCATGGCGATGTTTCGATACATTATGTCATGTATATGGTGCTTCAGCTCCTTGCAACGCTCCAAGGCTCCAGAGTTAGCTCCGCGCCTTAGCACGTTCGAGGAAAGCTCCGCACCCGCTGACTTCTTCTGCTTCCTGCAAGCAATCTGTGGGGTTATCAGTACATTGTTATGCACTAATGGGGAGGCTAGCTCGCCCAGAATGCTATCATTACCAAACACGTTCTATTTACTTTTGTGCACCGTCTATCATTCATCGTCTTTTTAATCTTGTCTTAGGATCAGTTTCATAGCATATTTCATAACCTATCTCGTATTGCTGAATTCGAGTGTTCGCATGGAAATACATGCATTACTTACCCATACTTTCCGTCCGGCCTTCCCTGTCCAAAGTAAACCAAGTTAGTCAACAATTCATATAAACTTTCAATGTCGAGTGCGTGTCCCTGCCTCAGATTTTAGCGCGTTGTAGGCACATTCTCTAACTCATTTGCATGAAGTACTCTTTATCATTTGGTGTGTTACATTTCAAGCATGTACAGAAGGCATTTTATTTAGTTAATTTAGACTACTTTGTTTTAATACAAGGACTTGCACATGGATTGCCACCAGCAAAGCCCATTTAGTCTATATGCACCGGTCGCTGGTATCACAAGCCATTTTGGACACATTCTCTTTGGCATTCTTACCTATCGAAGCGTGATGGCTTGTATACCTTGATAGTCTCTTGAAATGCCTGGCCTTACGTCTCCTTGAGTGGCCGAGCCCCCACTCAAAGTAGCCCGTAAGCCTCCTTTTTGATTCCGCCTAGGCCGGCCACGATATTCCTCCCCCTCGATCGTGCCGCGAAATTCCTTCTTCTTCACGGCCACGATATTCCTCCCCTCGCTCGTGCCGATTGTCTGTGACCATTTCGTATTGACTTGTCATTTAACTTAACGGCTGTCTTTGAGCCATAGGCTATCTCTGAGCCATAATGCGTTATCGACCAGGTTGGTGTCATTGCAGCGTGGGTAGCGAGCCCCGTTGCACGTGCCCGTCATACCTGTCGCTAACCATTCTTTCCTTTCTTATCTTTTATTCGCTCTTTTATTTCTTTCTTTTACTTATTCGTTCATTCATTCAATCTTCACGTATTCATTCATTCATTCGTTGATTCATTCATTCACTTATTCGTTCATTCATTCATTTACTTATTCGTTCATTCATTCATTCATTATGCAACACCCCGTACGGGAGTTGTCTTGGCGATCCATCGGTCCCGAAGTCTTCCAATGTTGCTATACTGTACTCGGAACGACTATATCGATAGTCTTCCATTTCTTTGTTGTAAACCGTTTATTGTTTCATTGTTGAACGCATAAGGGGCTAGAACGTAAGCTTGTGCCTTAGCACGAGCGTGGAGCGCGGTACGAGAGTTCTCACATTTTCTATGTTCTTTTTCATATTCTATACAAGCATACAAGATGGGATTATTCCCTTAGCTAGGTGCGTTGAGTCATTTATTAGCATGCGCGGTGTTACCGCCTAGCGATTCTAGCAATAGTGTCCGTATTGTTACGTGTCTAGGCTAAGCAAAGACGGATTCATCGGAGCCACCCACCTTAGCGATGTTCGCATCGGCCGAGCGATACTCCGAGCGCGCCTTTGAAAGTCTAAGTATGGATTCATCTTTGACGGGCCAATGTAAGCCTTGTATCGATTCTTCATCTGGTCGATGCCAACTCTTTGGGTCGACGGCTCGTTTGAGTCGTTGCACTTGCCGTTTGAATCGGCATTCCGCTAGGGCGGAGCGGGTCATTACATAATACACCACTCAAAATAAGTCTCGTTCTCGAGACTTCTTGAGTGCAGGTCATCCTACCATTCCTTAACTCGTGTCGTCATGTTTCTTAGACAATTCTATCGAATGGCTTTACCTTTCGATGACAACGAATTATACTCGATACCTTTTCAAGTTTTATGTTGCAAGCATTTGGTGAATTTTATTGAATGTCTGTTCACACATTTTAGACCTGGTGATACTTATTCAATTAACGTATTTCTTTGACTTGGTTGCTATTTTGTCGTGCCATGGGACTGAAATGGTCGCACGAGGTACATTGTAATTTATCAAATACGAGGGTCGTAGGCGAAGGCAACTCACTTTCGTTTACGCGCATCTCAATACCCACTTGCAGCTGCGGTCGACTTCATCATATCGTTGAGTTTGGATCATACACATATTCAAGGCGTCCCCCGAATACGTATATTTCAACCAAGCTTAGCGATTAGCGAAGTCGGACAAGCTACTCGTGATAGTTTTGATTTTGTCGATCGTTTTTACTAACTTTGATTAAAATCGAACTCATGTGCGTCTCACTATCGTTTATCTCGATCATCGAGATGACCCGATTCGCTTCTCAAGCGTTCTTGTCCACAAAATCAGTATGATTCTTCTTAGCAGAGTCGACCAAGTCTAAGTAAATTTCTGTCCGATTCAAAACCAAGTATTGTACTATCGTCGAGTATATCTTCCTATCAATGATTTAATTCGTTATCCCAACTTTACTTGCGCATCATCCATTCCTATCATTCCTTTCATTTGGGGCCAATCTCGTCGTCGTTCCCGCACTCTCCGCCTACACGTTTCTTTGATTCCGAGCCACGCTCGTAATAGTATCATTCCTTTCTTTTAACACGATCTCAATCCCCGATACTTTCCATTCCTCAAGTCTCGTTTGGAATTCAACGTGTCACTTGGTTGGATTGTGCACGTATTCCAGGCGTCCCCAAAATATATGCATTCACTAAACCGCGTGATAGAGAATTCATCATTCTCACTCGAGTCGTATCGTGCACATACTCCGGCGTCCCTGAAATATATGCATGTTAGCCGAATCTCGTGAGCAGGGTTTCCTATTCTTGAACTATTTCATCCATCCACACCAATCCCTAAGATCAATCTTTCGATTGCTAACTCTAGAAACAGGGGCGTCTCGCCTAACCGCTAGGACATTTTTCAAGGCTAAGCTAATGTCAAGATTGGAATCATAGTTCCCCAACAATAATGCCAACACTGACCCCAATCCTAGGGTCAAACCAAAGTCGGTAGTACAGGATTTTCTACCCAAGCTCGCGTCACTCAGATTTCTAAACATCGAGCACGATCACCTATTCGCATCAATGCATTCGTTGCGCGTATTCAAATCACCAATTCTAACCAATTCATATATTCGATCACGAGGTCGTCTAGCTTTGACAATATATTATGCCCCAATCTCACGTGAGTTCGATTATCTACGGTGGTTCATGAATCACCATACAACGCTCCCGCGAAATAATCATTCTCATCGGGGCATAACTCTTGCTTGCGTCTAGACTAATTCATTCTCGATACGCGAATTAGACCTACGTAATCCTCAAATTCAACCGTCACGCACGCTAAGTCATTCTCGAGTCCACATTCGCATCATACCACAAGTCAATGTATCAAATTTGCCATGCAAGTTCTATCACCCCCGCTGTATGAATCACCATACCAGCGCTCACGCAGAGTGATCGCCCTAATCGACGTGACGTATGTGCGAGGCTGGAGTCACGCTCGCATAAGACAAGAATGTCAACATTGTGGTTGTCAATGAAGCATATCCAAACATTTTTATTTTTCATCCAGGCTAAGATCTCGGTTCGATAGTCTGACAGTCATTCGTTCAACTAGAAAATCGTCAAGCCATGTCTATGTTTTCCTCGACACGTTTCAATATCCCGAGTATAGCATCCATCGGAACAATGACATTTGTACGACCGTCATTCGCCGAGTCAGAGTACCCCCGAGTTATCACATATCGATCTTTGATATGCCTCAATACCATCGACGATATGCGTAACCTGACGATCTTCCTTTGCAACCAATTTCGAGTCGTGCGACTGATGCTATTGTCCGAACTAGATATACCACAATTCCATTCGATTCACTCCAAGATCAAGTTCGATCGCTATTCCTCAAGCTAGTTTCAATATCGTTCTCCAAAACTCAAGTCACATTTTATTTGACCCAATCCGAAATCACAAGTGCTATTCTCTAGCTTCCTCGATCAAGACATACATCTTTATTCATCGTTCCGAGTCATTTTCTAACTTTGCGTTGCCCATCGACAAGTTGTCCGGACGACATCTCGTTCGGGACATTCAAAGTCACGACCAACTAAGCGTGACGCGTTCTAAGGCTTTGCGTGATCGCATTGCCTCGCCAACATACTCGCCGTTACTCATAATCCTCAATTTTGCTCGAATAATTTCCAAGAAAATCCATACACCACTCGGATTCGAGCCATCCTATTTAATCCATAATCACATTCGCATCATTTGCTAAGACATATTTCAGATTCGTTCGACGAATCTCTAGCATAATCGCTCACGTTGTATCGACGTACTAAGTCATCCGCACTATTCTTCAAAATCCAAATCAATCTTCCGTGCACGCCTAAGCGTTAGTTTGATAGCATTCCTATCGATATACACTCTAAGTATAGCTTCGTTCCCGACCGAGCGGTACTTGATATCGCTCGCAACTCGATTGCACCCAAAAAGTCGAGGTGTGCGACACGCGGCACAACTTAGCCAAAGGCCATGTGCATAGTAATCCCGTGCGGACTATATTCAAGTTTGCATGCTCACTTATTCTCGTTCGAGCGATAATCGATCTCACTCGCAACTCGTTTGCACCAGAAGGTCTAGGTGCGCGATACTCCGCACAACTTAGCCAAAAGGCTTCGTGCATAACCATCCCGTTCGAACTATACTTTGGTCTCGTGTACTCGTTCGCCATTGTCAGCGTAAGGTTATTCAAGCACTCCTTGCGTTTGCTAACTTCTAGCATTTTGGTTTTCTTTCGACTTAAGTCCGTCATGGTTTGGCACAAAGGCCTTCGCCTATCGATCCCGTTCAACCGAGTACTCATACGAGCTTTTGAAAGTATTAGACTTATAGTATGGAACATCCCAAGGCACAACGAGAGAGAGCGTACACTTATTTATTTCCAACGAGCTTTCAAAACTGAGAGAATCAAAATGAAGTCCAAGGACGTAAAGCCGTGCTATGATACCAATCAGTCATGCCCCGCTCCCGTAGGAGCGATCATCCTCGCTAAGGCATGATGCCGCACGGGCCTAGGTTGCGTCCGTGCAAGGCTAAGTCTAGAAACGGCCGATTTGAGCTAGGCCACATAGTCGCACAGAGTGGCCCCATTTGCAGCGGAAAGTAAATGAACACAAGTTGAAGCGAATTCAAACTCTTTAATAATTTTCAAGAAGTTACAAGCAGTGCTAGGCCGCGTTTACAAGTCTCTCAAGCTCCCTCTCTCTGAAACATAAGAGGCGTGCCAAATGGCTTACAAGATGGAATGATTCATGGCGATGTTCTGATACATTATGTCCTGTATATGGTGCTTCAGCTCCTTGCAACGCTCCAAGGCTCCAGAGTTAGCTCTGCGTCTTAGCACGTTCGAAGAAAGCTTCGCACCCGCTGACTTCTCCTGCTTCCTGCAAGCAATCTGTGGGATTATCAGTACATTGTTATGCACTGGTGGGGAGGCTAGCTCGCCCACAATGCTATCATTACCAAATACGTTCTATTTACTTTTGTGTACCGTCTATCATTCATCGTTTTTCTAATCTTGCCTTAGGATCAGTTTCATGGCATATTTCATAACCTATCTCGTATTGCCGAATTCGAGTGTTCGCATGGAAATACATGCATTACTTACCCATACTTACCGTCCGGCTTTCCCTGTCCAAAGTAAACCAAGTTAGTCAACAATTCATATAAAATTTTAATGTCGAGTGCGTGTCCCTGCCTCAGATTCTAGCACATTATAGGCACGTTCTCTAACTCATTTGCATGAAGTACTCTTTATCATTTGGTGTGTTACATTTCAAGCATGTACAGAAGGCGCTTTATTTAGTTAACTTAGACTACTTTGTTTCAATGCAAGGACTTGCACATGGATTGCCACCAGCAAAGCCCACTTAGTCTATATGCACCGGTCGCTGGCATCACAAGCCATTTTGGACACATTCTCTTTGGCATTCTCACCTATCGAAGCGTGATGGCTGGTACACCATGATAGTCTCTTGAAATGCCTGGCCTTACGTCTCCTTAAGTGGCTGAGCCCCCACTCAAAGCAGCCCGTAAGCCCCCTTTTTGATTCCGCCTAGGCCGGCCACGATATTCCTCTCCCTCGATCGTGCCGCGGAATCCTTTCTTCTTCACGGCCACGATATTCCCCCTTGCTCGTACCGATTATCTACGACCATTTCGTATTTACTTGTCATTTAACTTAACGACTGTCTTTGAGCCATATGCTATCTCTGAGCCATAATACGTTATCGACCAGGTTGGCGTCCATGCAGTACGGATAGCGAGCCCCGTTGCACGTGCCCGTCATACCTGTCGCTAACCATTCTTTTCTTTCTTATTTTTTATTCACTCTTTTATTTCTTTCTTTCACTTGTTCGTTCATTCATTCAATCTTCACGTATTCATTCATTCATTCGTTGATTCATTCATTCACTTATTCGTTCATTCATTCATTCATTATGCAACTCTCCGTGCGGGAGTCGCTTTGGCGACCCATCGGTCCCGAAGTCTTCCAATGTTGCTATACTGTACTCGGAACGACTATGTCGATAGTCTTCCGTTTCTTTGTTGTAAACCATTTATTGTTTCATTGTTGAACGCATAAGGGGCTAGAACGTAAGCTTGTGCCTTAGCACGAGCGTGGAGCGCGGTGTGAGAGTTCTCATATTTTCCATGTTCTTTTTCATATTCTATACAAGCATACAAGATGGGATTATTGCCTTAGCTAGGTGCGTTGAGTCATTTATTAGCATGCACGGTGTTATCGCCTAGCGATTCTAGCAATAGTGTTCGTATTGTTATGTGTCTAGGCTAAGCAAAGACGGGTTCATCGGAGCCACCCACCTTAGCGATGTTTGCATCGGCCGAGCGATACTCTGAGCGCGCCTTTGAAAGTCTATGTCTGGATTCATCTTTGACGGGCCATTGTAAGACTTGCATCGATTCTTCATCTGGTCGATGCCAACTCTTTGGGTCGACGGCTCGTTTGAGTCGTTCCACTTGCCGTTTGAATCGGCGTTCCGCTAGGGCGGAGCGGTTCATTACAATATATGGGACATAATGTATCGGAACATCGTCATGTATCATTCTATGTTGTAAGCCACTTGGCACGCCTTTTATGTTTCAAGAGAGAGAGAGAGCTTGAGCAAATTATAATCTCGGCCTAGCGTCGTTTGTAATACTTATTGAATATCAATAAAGATCTTGAAATTGCCTTTAACTTGTGTTCATTTACTTTTCTTTGCAAATGGGGACACTTTGTGCGACTATGTGGCCTAGCTTCAATCATCCGTTTCTGGACTTGGCCTTGCACGAGTGCAACCTAGGCTCATACGGCATCATGTCTTAGCGAGGACATCTGTCCTCCGGGACCGGGACGTGACAGATTGGTATCAGAGCACGGCTTTACGTCCTTGGACTTCATATCGATTCTCTCAGTTTTGAAATCTCGTTGTGGGTAAAAATAAGTATACGCTCTCTCTCGTTGTACCTTGGGATCTTCCATACAATAAGTCTAATAATTTTAAAAGCTCGTACAAGTATTCGGTTGAACGGGATCGATATGCGCAGGCCTTTGTGCCAAACTGTGTTCGACCTGAGTTGGAAGGAACCGATGCTAAAGTTAGCAAATGTTGTGTGTACCAGAATAACCTTACGATGACACTAGCGAATGAGTATGCGAGACAAAAGTATAGTTCGAACGAGATGGCTATGTACACAACCTTTTGGCCAAGTTGTGCCGAGTATCTCGCACCTAGACCTTCTGGTGCGAGTGAGTGTACGAGCGAGTTTGAATATCGCTCGGACGAGAATAAGTGAGACTTAGAGCGTATATCGATAGAAACGCTAGCAGACCAACGGTAAGGCAAACACGGGGAATAGTTCTTAGATTTTGAGGAACGGACGAACTTATATTCGAATGTGTCTATTATGAATCGAATGATCTTTTCGAGGATTTATAGAATGACTTGACCCCTAGTGGTGTATGCAATAGTCTCGAAGAAGAATAAGAGTAAGTTTTGACGATTGGTCGAGTGGCTCGAACCCTGAGTGGTGTATGGGCTGTCTTGGAAATTGTTCGAGCAAAATTAAGCATTTACGGGTAGAAACGAGTATATCATCAAGCGATGTTATCGCGGTAAACGTTAGAATGAGTAATGCTTAGTTGGTCATTATTTCGGGAATCTCGAACGAGAAATTGTACGGACGATTTGTGAATGTGTTGTGCAAATTACAAAACGGTTGAATAGAGATTCGGAATGATGAAACAAATGGATGTCTTGGTTGAGAAAACTTGGTGGATCCTACACGCGATTTCGAATATAGTCGAATGTATTAAAACTTGAGTTGAGACGAAATACTCATAGATGAGATCAGAGATAGCACGATTGGAAGATAGCTTGCATGAAAATATTGGTTTGAAGATACGTGAATGACTAAAAATTTGGAATAGATGTTGCTCAATGACTTGAGTTAGCATAGAACAATATGAATTGAGAAATTTGTACGACTCAGAATTCATTGCAAAGGAAGATCGTCAGGTTATGTACATCATCAATGGTATCGAGGAGTATCAAAGATTGATGTACGATAACTCGGAGGTACTCTGATTCGAAGAATGATGATCGTGTAAAATGTTATTATTTTGATGGATGCTATACTTGGGATTTTAATATAAACGAATGTTTGGATGAAATAAAACTGTCTTGATTACTTCGATGATAGCCACAACGTCGACGATCTTGTCTTATGTGAGCGTAACTCCAGCCTTGCACATGCTTCATGTCAGATTTGGGATGATCAATCCGCTTGAGCGTTGACATGGTGATTCATGTCCAGTAGGAATGATGGAACTCGAAATATCAGGGCATGGCAATTTGGATTGCTCCGACTTGCGGTTTGATACGAAGGTGAATTCAAGGATTGATCGGATTCGTGATTGACGATTAAGTAAACTTGAGTATTGAGTAGGTCCAATCCGCGTACCGAGAATGAATTAGTCTAGACTCAAGCAAGAGTTACGCTCCAATAAGGATGATTATCCTGCGGGAACGTGGCATGGTGATTTCATGTCCAACACAAATAATCGGACTTGTGTAAGATAGGGGCGTGACAAATTGTTGTGCTAGACGACCTTGTGATCGAATACATGAATTGGTTAGGATGGGTAGGTAAATTATATCAAACATATTTGAAGAGATAGACTATGTCAATTGCTAGTTTGGTTGTGCGATATTAATATGTAAAGGATTTGGTTGAGCAGAACCTACCATAGGATAACCTCGCTGAACGGACTCGGACCCCGCGATAATTATGTTGACGCGAATATGATGAATACTGCTCAATGTTTAGAAAAATATGAAGCGAGCTTGGATAGAGTATCCCGTATGAACGAACAATAGTTTGACCATAGGATTGGGGCGAGCGTCGTGCAACGAGTTTGCATGATGAACCACGAACTTGAGTTGTAACTATGACCTTGTGAGCTGACCTATCGGATAGGTGGACAATCCTATGCTGAGTGATTGAACCTTTGTGACCGACTTTAGAAAATCGTTCGAATGGACGATAAATCCGTGGCAAAAAGATTTAGAGTTAGGATGTGGAACTGGAAATGTGCCATAGCAACAATGTTATCAGCCCCAAACGAAGTGAATGATAGAAATCGATGATGAGCAAGAAAAGTTGGAATAACGAATATGAATTATTGATGGAAAGACGTACTTGATGATATTAAAATGCTTAGTTTTAGATCGGACGAGATTTTTTTGAACTTGGACGATCCCGTTAGAAGTATCGTATTGATTTCGTAAGATGAGAATGCTTAAGAAACGAATCGAGTCATCTCGAGGATCGAGATAGACGATAGTAAAATGAACCGGAGTTCGGTTTTAATCGAGTTAGTAAAATGACCGACAATTTGAAACTACCACAAGCAGCTTATCGGACTTCGCTATCACTAAGATTGGTTAAAATGTATATATTCGGGAGACGCCTTGAATATGTGCACGATCCAAACTCAACGATATGATAAACTCGAATGCAGCTATAGTGAATATGTTAAGATGCGCATGGATGAACGGATGAGTGAGTTAGCCTCAGCCTACGACCCTCATGTTTGACGAATTATAATGCACCTCGTGTGACCATTATAGTCCCGTAACAGGCGCAATAGCGACCAAGTCATAGAAACTCAACGAATGAATGAGTGCCATTAACTCTCGAATGAGTGGTAAAGTCATTCGATCAAATTGACCAAATGTATGCGACATAGAACTTAGAAAGATATTCGAGTATAGTTCCATGCCATCGATGGACAAAGTCATTCGATAAGAATTGTCTAAGGTACACATACGACATGAGTTAAGGAACGGTATGATGACGTGCACTCAGGAAGTCTCAAGGACGAGACTTATTCTGAGTGGTGTATAATATAATGACCCGCTCTGCCCTAGCGGAATGCCAATTCAAACGGCAAGTGCAATGACTCATTTGAATCGTTGACTTGAAAAATTGTATTGACCCAATGAAGTATCGATGCGAATCGATACAAGAGTTATATTGGCCCGATAGAAAGCATTGAGTCAGTTCGAAGATTCTAAGAAATTGAATCGATGCAACGCACAAGTCTGGTTCAAAATAAATATTAATTTTGGTTGGTTTCGTATGCAGGCTACGCTTTTACCCTGAGTTATAAGAGGTAGGCATTTTGCCTTATTCACAACAGTGTCTGCGAAACCAAAAATATTACCATGCAATGAACTAAGGCAAAGTCAATGGACTTGGCCCTTCAGAAGAATCCAGGACATAATGTATCGGGCCACCGCCATGTATCATTCCATGTTGTAAGCTACTTGGCACGTCTTTTATGTTTCAAGAGAGAGAGAGCTTGAGCGAATTGTAATCTCGCCTAGCGCCGCTTGTAATACTTCTTGAATATCAATAAAGATCTTGAAATTACCTTCAACTTGTGTTCATTTACTTTTCGTTGCAAATGGGGACACTCTGTGCGACTCTGTGGCCTAGCTTCAATCGATCGTTTCTGGACTTGGCCTTGCACGAGCGCAACCTAGGCTCGTACGACATTATGCCTTAGCGAGGATGATCGGTCCTACGGGACCGGGGCATGACAACAGGAATAGAGGTCACAACAGCAATCAAGATTTCACATGTCATGTCAGGTTTACTTGTCATGTCAAGAGTGCGCCTCGACGGACCACTATCAAGATTATTAAGATGGAATCATGTTTAAGTTCAAGTTACTGGCTTAATATTAACAAGTTATCAAGTCGGATCGTCACAAATTAGGCCAAGTATAGGACATATGTAAGGATAAAAAATGTTTACATTAAGAAATACAAAAAACTAGCACCGAAATACGTTCGATGGAGAAACGCGCAGCAAGTTGCGCACGGCGCACAATGCGCGCGCGAGATATGGCACGGGATGGCGTACAGGAAAGCGTGCAGGGAGGTACACAGGAAAGTGCGTGCGCAGGAGTACGCACAAATGCACAGGAGCGCAGGCTGCGCGCAAGAGTACAGGTGCACAGGCTGTGCACAGAAAGGTGCGCAAGTGCGCAGGAAAGTACGTAGGCTGCGCACAAGTGCGCAGGCTGCACGCAATTGAGCAGAAAAGTGCACAGGCTGTGCATAAGTGCACAGTAAGGTACACAGGCTACG
This sequence comes from Iris pallida, assembly GCA_029216955.1. Taxonomy (NCBI): domain Eukaryota; kingdom Viridiplantae; phylum Streptophyta; class Magnoliopsida; order Asparagales; family Iridaceae; genus Iris; species Iris pallida. The sequence goes on from JANAVB010043216.1 coordinate 11,371,140, forward strand.
CGCAAGTGCGCAGGTGCGCAGGCTGTTCATCTTCCCTAAATCAGTACCGAAGTGCATAGGAAACTAATAAACTCAAGAAATGTCATAACTTCTACAAAATACGTCGAAAGCAAGCGGTTCAAACTCCAAAATTGGGTAGAATAAAATTTTCACAACCTAGAACCAAAAGATTTGGAAATAACAAACTTTAAGAGATCAAAACCAAGAAAAATAAGAAAAGTCTTCAAATTTAGATCTAAAAAAATATAACCATCAAAACCAAAAACTTCAAGTGCTAAAGATGCTTAGAATCATGCGAGAAAGAGAATAGAACAAACAAAAATAGAGATCCATCATGTTTTCCATGGAGCAAGTTGTACTTGCCTTGGGTTGGTGGGAGGCGTAAATGAAGAAGAATAAGAAGAAGAAGGTGGAGAAGTAAATGATAATAACGGAAGAGATAGAGAGAAGTTGGTTTATATACCAACCCTCTCATCTCAAACCAACCCAACCCGACCAAGCCAAGCCAAGATGAATGTAACACCCAGTTTTTCAGATGAGGGTATTTTTAAAATTTTGTAATTATAATTATTAATTAATGATATTTATTTCACATTATGATTTTTTGGTAATTTTTAATAATTTCTAAACTATTTAAAAACTGGTTTAAGTCATGATTGGTGATTTTGGTGTACAGCTAGTAAAACCTTAGAGTCTGCATGACCTAGAGCCTAACCATGTCAATAGGATGATTTAATTATCATTTTTAGCCTAAGGATATTTTGGTCATTTTGATTTATTTGAATTATTTGATGATTTATTGAATTGGTGAATTCTAGGTTGACTTGACTTGTTGAGACCTAGTGAACTAGCCTAGAAGCTAACCCTAGCCATGGTGACCCTAGTCTAACTTAGGTCAACCTATTTTTAGTCATTAAAAACTAATTTTAGAATGAGGAGGATTTGGTTTAGTAAATTTAAGTCATGGCTTATGGTTTCATGAAATGACCTATGGCTTAATTATTTAATTGATCATGACTTAAGCCCATGGGCCATTTAGTGAACCCTAACCCTAATTATTGAACCTATGACCAGTCATAGGGATCCCTACCCAATATAAATACTTATTCTCTAGGGCTTGCCTCCTTCTTTCATTCATTTCAACATTGGAAAAGAAAGGTAATTGTCCCTCTTCCAAAAATCCCCATAAATCTATTTTAAGTCCTTTTTAATCCTAGTTTCTTGTATTAGAACCTAATACTCCCCTATTTTCTGATTTTAGAGTTTAATCACAGCTTTGGGTCAATTTGGAGCTTTTGGCACCAAGAGGAAGAATCCCCCATTTGAGGCTTTTCCAAGCTTTTTGCATCTATAGGTAAAACCCTTTAAATTGATTTAAATTTTGGTTTTCTTTGCATATAGGGCTAGACCTAGGAGTCCCCTAGGTGTCCCTAAAATTTGGGTGAATTTTGTGTCCGTTTGGTGTCCGTATCGGACACGTGTCGTAGTGTGGTGTAGGTGTTTATTGAAATACCTCTATGGAGTGAATGTTATTATTTTTCGAAACAAATTATATATTTGGATAGCTCTTAATATGTAGATTATGTTTGTATATGACTGAGGGCAATGACTGACAGCATGCTCACCAATTTTGAGGCGACTTCGTCGAGTAGTTTGTGAGAAATCTCACTCGCACGGGTCGGTGCCTGTCGTGCACGCGCACAGAAAGTGCGTCTGATACGCATTGATTTCCTTGGACACGGTTTGTTTGGACACAATGCAGACACTTCATCACGAAGCCCTACTATGGGCGAACCCACGTGCATGAGCACGAGATACGGGTCGCCCTGTGTCGTGTCCTAGGGCGACCCACACGCACGCACGAGACTGCTGACACTGTAATTCACTGATACTTGTTTTTTTGTATTTTGGACACTTTGCGTCGACTTATTTGGACACGACACGACCCGTATAACAACCTAACATGTGCTTCCATGTTTACCAACCTATTAATTGCCTTTTAGTTGTTAATTTCCTAATTAGAATTTGTGAAATCATTGTTTTCCTGATACTTATTCCCGTCGTTTTAATTTCTGGAAAAAAATTGATGTATGTTAACTGTTGTGATTTTAAATAGGGTTGTTACATATCTGGGATTTAGCCTATCATGATTAGGATTGTGATTGCATGGAATTTCAGTTCGAAATGTCATTTTAGGATATTCGAAATGGGTTTCTGTTTTTGAATTGTTAAAATACACTGAAGGAATTGTTCTTAAAAGCTGATACATGGTATAACTTGAGGTTTCAAATGAGTTTTCAGATTATATTACCTAGGTTAGTTGTTTCTAAGATTTTGTTTCATGTTTGTTTTGGTTCTTTTCAATTCGATTTGGGTTCATTTTAATGCAGGGGACTGTAAGTCTGAGACTTATTCTCAGTTTTTTTTAAGAGGACTGAGTTGGTTTTTTTGGTTTTATGAACTGACAGTAGTGTTGATTCCTGAGATTTTCTGAAATGTGAAATGTTAATGTCCATGCTAATTTAGGTTGTCAACTGAGGTTGATTGTTAACTGGGATGTTTCCCCATTTACCCACTGTCAAATTTCTGAGACACATTCCTGTAGACACACAACCTCGGTCATTGACACTGTGACACTTGTTCCACTCGACACACACACACTGTTTGAAACTCACACACATGACCCTGTGCGCACACCCTTGACCCCCTTGCATGGTTGATATGGAATATGCTCACATGTTCAGGTTCATATAGGTAGGTGCATCTCTGATTTAGTGTGTGGTTTATGAGAGTTAAATGAGACTAACAGTAAATAAAAACCTGAATTTGTGTATAAACTAAAATGTGTATAAACTAGAATTTGGATGGGTTCAATGTAGAAACCTGAGACCATGCATACACTCACATATACTCCTATACACCTGTGTACACACACTCTCCTTTCACTGTCAATTTTGTTCACTGATTAAGTCTTAGGATCTTGTTTGATTCCTTCACCCTTGAGAAAACTGAATCCTCATAGATTTTGGTAGTTCCCTGTAAACTGATTTTATATATTGATTGGTATTTGTGTGAGGGTCATCTCAGTTTCTGAGATGATTTATTGAATTGGGTAGATCTTGGTTGGCCTTGGCTTGAGTTTGCAGGAGCAGGCAAGGCATTGCCTTGGCTTGCCCTGTTTTGGCTTAGCCTAGCTTTTGCAGCTAGGCAGCAGTGGGCATTGCCTTGCATTGCCTTGGCTGACAGGCTCTCTTTTTGTAGCAGCAGGATGCTGCAGTAGCAACAATAGCAGGAACTAGAGTATCACATTGGGGATTGATGTCTAACAGTAATTTAAATGGTTTAAATTCGGATTTGTAATTGTTATAAATGCATTGCTAGATTTGTAGATGACTGGGTTTGGGGTTAAACCTGAGAATAGTTAGAATTGGAATCTGAGAATTGAGTTGAATGTTAGGTAACCTGAGATTGCCTAACCTGGGACTGAAATCTGAGTATACATGTTTATGCAATGCTAGACACACAACTCTAACCCTTTCACCCACATAGCTCTTTGCACACACACACTGAGAACTGTCAGTTAGGGGAGTGAGTTGGTTTCAGTTTTGGCCATGTGTTGGTGTTAGGATATAGAGATCAGAGATTAGGTTTTGGGTGGTGAATTAGTTATCTAGGTAACAGTTAGAGCATATATGGTTGATAGGTTAATATAGAGATAGGCTTTGTGATACATTAGAAGTAGTTTGAGTTTAGTTGATAGCATTGTGCTAACCTAGATACCCCTCTATATGCATGCCTACTCACTACACACACCTATATAGTGAATTGTTTTCCTATTACACTAATTGACACATACACAACCTTACCCCTCTCTCTCTATTCACTCTATGTATGTATATATATCTATATACTTGTTAATAATGTGGTGAACGTGTGTGATATTATATTAATGTAATGTATATACAATCTGTGTGATATAGCCTATATGGCCTATAGCCTATATGCATGGCACATTGCACTTGGGTGTATCCCTATGTGACTAGCCTAGGCATATAGCCTATGGCTCGTAAACCTGTATTTCTGGCTTGAATGCCAGTGTAGGAGTGTGGTTGGCTTGTATAGCCTAGAAATTGAGTGTGCTTGCTAGAATTGGCTGGGTAGGCCAAGTGAGACTTGACTAGACTAGTATTGACCTAATTTGACTATTATAGTTGACTTGGGTCGACCCAGAGTTGACCAAGTTTGACTTGGACCTAGTTTGACCTAGACAGTTGACCAGGTTTGACTTAGAGTTGACTTTGACCTCGATTTGACTTAGAAATATGTAGATTGCATCATAGACTTCATTGGTCTTATTTTAACCACATTATAACCTATATTTCTCTGTTTAGGACATTGTGACTCTGGTGCAGACATCTGATATTATACTACTCTTTTTAGAGTTGCATGCGAGTACATTCTCTGATAGTTCTTCCATTTACTTGTCAATTACTGTACTTCAGTTCTAGTTAGTTGTATGCGATTCTCTGTTACAACACGTGTGGATATTTCTGGATTCATGTATACGACACACTTTTATTTTCTAGCCTCTATTACTGGTATCATCATCCCTGGCTTCTATTACTGGAATCACCTACTGGAATCATTTAACTGGAATCATTTACTGGTATCATTATATTTTGGCTGGACTCATCTTGAATCATTGTGTCGGAATTCTGGATTCACTTGCTGGGAGGAAAAATACTAGAGTAAGACATGTAGACATACCCCAATCTGGAATCTCCCAACTGGAATCTACTGGAATGATAGCCATCTCACACCCGGCCAGGTGTGTGATGTGCCGTATTACCTACAGCCGTTTACATGTCGAACTCGATATTTTAAAACACACTGCTAGAGTATAGGCTGGACTCACCCTGGAATCGTTGATCACTATAACTGGAATCGTCCCTTACTGGATTCATCTTGTATTAGATTCATCCCGTACTAGATTTATATAGGTTTTACACTGGTTTAAATTTTCTGTCTGGACTTTATATCATATTACCCTGGTTCAGCTAGTTCTATTTTTACAGTCTTCATTGCTATGATTCTTCTCTTGTTTAGTATTTACTTTCCTTGCACTTTATCTCTCTTTCTTACCATCACCTGAATATAAACTGCCATTTTCATCAATATAACTGTCTATAACTGTTGTTTAGTTCTCTGTCATTTACTTGGGTTTTTTAGATGAGATGTGCTCGTTCCTGTCCTGACTGGACCTGTTGAAAATTTTACAGATGACTGTCCTGAGGACACATGCCCTACATGTTACAGACCAGGAGATGGCTTAGCTACCTATGGCCTCGACACTCAGGAGTGATCGGAAGTTTAGTCAGTCTGTCTTGTTTTAGTTTTCCTGTTTAGATCTGGAGTTGTATATAGAGATTTGAGACTTGAGATGTATTTGAGATTGTTTGAGTTTGATGTTATTTTTTTATTAGTAGTTTTGTTGTCTTCAATTTCTTAGTTATATTTGGTGTTATCTTATCGTGCTTAGACTGTGATTGAGTTACACCATATCTTATACTTGTCCTCCGTTCGGAGTTGATCATGATAAGTACACTATATACTGCATGAGTTGATGGTTAGATAGAGACTTAAAATAGCGTTCTACTGCCGACACTGCGGCGTAGGCTGGGCACTGTTACGTACTCGTACCCTCACAGTGGGTGCGGGTCGTGACACATTTTTAGTGGTGGCCCATGCAGGTCGAGAGTCGCATTAGTACGATATCGTGGTAGTACGACGACTTAGTTGTACTGCTGCGAGCCTGCTGTAGAAGCATGAAAAATATCAGAATGATGGCCTATGCGGCTCGGAACAGGAGAACCCCATGCGGCTCATACAGGGGCAGTCCCATGTAATTCAGAAAGACCCTTAGCCTCATGCGGCTCGAGACAGGAGAATCCATGCGGCTTAAAGAGTCTTCCAGCTCATGCGGCACAGAGAGCCATGCGGCATAAGGAGCTATGCGGCCCGAGGCATTCCATGCGGCTCAGAAGACACGTGGCCTGACAGTGCTCCCCTCCGACCCATGCTGCATTAATTGCTTTGACGGCTGACCCCTCTGAAAAGTTGACAGCCTTGACGCAAAAGCAGGTAATTATGACTCTGTCATAATGATGAATCTCTAGGGAAGAGAAAAGAGATCTCTGACACAAATCCCCCCGAGAGCCATAAAAAATGCCATGTGGCCTTGCCACGTGGGCGTTCGTATGCGGCTCACTTCTCATGCGGTTAAGAATGAATCCTATGCGGCTCAGGTCAAGAAAGCCTCATGCGGCTCGAGCGAGGACTTCTCATGCGGTTCAAGAGGATCATGTCCATGCGGCTCAGGCGGATATGTACCTATGCGGCCCACAAGGATTACTCCCCTGCGGTTCAAGGGCTCAAGTGAGGGCCACTGCCCAGGTAGCCCTGACACGTGGGCTTAACCATATGCGGCTCAAATTCATATGCGGCTCACTCGTCATGCGGTCCAGATCCCCCCAGCAGCTCCTAGGACACGTGTCCTAAACCGATTAATTTCTCAGATTTGCTGCCATTAAAGATTAGGTCAAATCCCAATAATCTGGGACACGTGGCAGAAGAATAATCTAATTTATTCGCAGATATCAGAAGATCATTATAAGGAAGATTTATTCCAATCAGCATTAATTGCTAATGGGATTTGGTGTAATATACACCTAATGGCTCGGATTCGTCACAATCAGAAACGAACGGCCTGGATTGACCAATCCCCAGGCCGCCGTCATCTCCAAGAGCTAATCATTGGCAACCCTAATGATCACATCCCACTATTATAAATAGCGAGGTGTCATGCCTTTGTAAAATATATACAATATCAGAGAGAAATACGTATATACAGAGAGACTTCCCTCCCCATAGTCAGAGAGGGAATACACACAGAGAGAGAGAAGCCAGAAGAGCAGTCAGAGGGAGAGCAAGAAGAGCATTTCTTCATCAACGCCAACCATCTTTTCACAGGAGCCAAGGCTGCATACCGATCGTCCAAGGAGTAAGGCAGGGCTGCCGTCGCCTTCCCGAGCCTCTATCGTCACCCCCCCAGAATCTAAAATAAACAATTGTACTTAGACTGTTGTACCTAGGTTTTCGTCCCTAGGCTTTCTTTGTACAAGCGAGTTTGTAACGTGAAATAAAAGTCCGGCCCTCCGATAATTGTTCTGTTCTTTTATATTTCATGGCAAACACGATGGCAACTCTGCTGGGGACTAACTTCTCCATGGCTGAGGAGTTGGTGACGCAATCGGACGCAGCCAAAGTTGGCTCCACGTAACAAAAGATGGTCGTCCATTTCGACCAACAGGCGTTTGAAGAGATGCTCTCCGAAGGAAGCGCTGGCCCGGTTCAGAAACGCACCCGCGGGACGAAGGCTCGCAAAGAGTGGAGGCCAAAATCATTTGCTCCTCCAGCCCTCGATGGGATACCCTCTGTTGCTCAAGACGGCGAGAAAGACTCTCCTGCGGCCCCAATCCAGACCGTAGACAACTCTGCTGTCCCCAAGTCCCGCAGAAGAAAATACTATGATGCTGGACTTGCAGGGGCAAAGAGGAACACTATGCGATCCGAGCCGCATAAGGGTATTACCCGCAGAGAGAAAGCTCATGCGGCTACATCCGCCAGCCGCATCAAGAAAACTCATGCGGCCACATCTGTCAGCCGCATACCTTATGCGGCTACAGTTGCCAACCGCATGGATGAGACTCATGCGGCTACTGAAGTCAATCGCTTGCAGAAAAATCCATGCGGCCACTATTGCCAACCGCATGCGGCCAGCCTGCACGGTCGTGACTCCTAGCCGCATAAAAACAACTCATCCCACAGCAGAATACAATCGCATGCAGACAGCCTGCACGGTACCCAATGCTAGCCGCATAGCGTCCGTTCCACGCTTCTCTCAATCAGTCTTCGACCGTCTCTCCTGCGGTCCTGACTCTGATGGTTCTCTGGACGATAAGCCAGACTCTGTGGTATTCAACTTGGACTCCTCCTATTACGCACCCGCAAGTGCTAAAAGGAGGAAGTCTAGGGCAGCGCGGGCTCACCAAGCCCAGTCAGCTGCCCCAACCTCTGACTATCGGGGCGTCCCGCTGGTTATCACGCGGGCTTCTGATGGAAAGTTGTACAGAACCGCTCGAGTCCAGCCCCCGGCGGCGAACGGACAGAGTGGTTCCTCTGACCTGCATAAGGTTATCCTCCACAAACACAAGGAAAGAGAAGGGGCCTCAGTGTGCAAAGAATCCTCATACGGACGTCACTGCACCCAAATCATCGTCAACTGCTGTTGCAACAATGCGACAGTGACGAAAGACCGGCCGTCCGTCTTCCAAAGACTACAGCATCCGAGCTCGGAGGACGAGGCACCTCCTGTTGTCTCCTGTAATTCCACTCAGAAAGTCCCTGCCGAGGGGAGAGGGAAGAAGACAAGCATCTCCAGCCCGAAAATATCAACCACTACAGCTAAGAAATTGTCGGCTAAACGGTTGCCCTCCACCGGAGTATACCAACACACCCGTTCGAAGACAAAATCTGCTGCAACGGGAGATTCATCGTCCACGTCTATGGGGGTCGTAGGAGCTGGGGGTAGTACTCCTCTGAACGTCCACAATAATCCGATGTTTCAAGGAGACGAGCCCAGAGAAACAACCCTCCCATTAGGTGCAACAGACGCTGATTTCCCCGAGGACATCCGTGACTCTCAAGATGAAACAAGCTCCGAAGCTGGGGGTACTGTTCCTTCCGAGTCCAAACCCGAAGAGAACATTCCCACATATCCCGATGATTTCTCGATGCATGGATACGACTCGGAGGGCACATCCTCCACCGTTCCTTCCGTCACTCCTCATATAAAGACGGTATTCATGACGGACAGCAATCAAGGCGGTTCCAGTGATCGCCAATGCATCGACACTTTGGAGGCCATACTGCACGCATTGGTCAAGTCTGTAGACGAGATCAAAGCGGCTCTTCCTACTCTGCAGGGAGTGACACCTGGCCAAATAAGCGCAGGTCCCGCAATCAATGTAGATTCAAATTCAGCGACACCGAACCCGGGCAATAATCCTCTCGAAATAACGGCCCCTACCGCGACAGATGAGGCCCGAGAAGTAAGGAGAGAGGTTCAGGAGCTCCGAGCCATGTTCCACGCCCGAGAAAACTCTCAAGATTTCAGAATACGGCAACCATATCCTGCTGAATGGAGGGATGTTCCGTTCCCACCAAGATATAAGCCGTTCAACATCAACCCATATGATGGCAAGACCTCAGCAAGTCGGTACATCACTTACTTCGAGGTCACCACCGACCATCTGCCCTATGATGACGCTATCCTCATGCGATTATTCATCGGGGCGTTGGAAGGAGTCGCCTTCGACTGGTACCGCAACCTGCCAGACAACTGCATCCACTCCTTCACTGGCTTCAAATGCTTGTTCTTGGAGAGATTCTATGAGGTAGGGCAGGACGTCACAATGTCTACCCTCATGGACGTCGTCCAAGGAGAGAAAGAGCTAACGAGGAATTACATTGAGCGGTTTCGTCAAACCGCGATGAAGTTACCATCTGGTAATCCAGATTCCTCCTTGATTAAAATTTGCCAAAAGAGACTACTCCCAACAATTAGTCTCTGGATGGGCGAAAGTCAATTCAAGGACTGGAAGGCTTTTATCATCAGTGCTACAAGTGCCGAAGAACGATTGAGAAAGGCTTGCCAACTAGGGTTGCACATCTCAGAGGGAGATAACAAGGGCAAGCGTCCCAACACCAACATCGACAATGGGGGTAGCCCCTCCAACAATCGGGACAACAGAGGCAAGCAGGCTATAGTGGCCGATACGGCCCAGAAGCCCGAGTCACAACCAGCAGACAAACAATGGCCTCAGATCACTTACTCTTTCGAAGACGGCCACGTCAAGCCTATCTTGGACATGCTCATACAAGGAGATAGAATTCAGCTCCCTCCACCAAGATGGGAGCCTCGGCCGGCTGACCTGGAGAATCCAAAGTTCTGCCATTACCACCGCTATGTACACCATGCTACACACGACTGCTACCAACTAAAACGGTACATCCAAAACCTCATCGATTCGAATGCTCTGGCCATCGATTTCGAAGAGGTAACCGTGGCAGCCAATATGGTGTCCGTACAATTCGGCAGCTTCCCTCCGACGAAAACTCAAGACAGGGTGGTTCCCATCCCTCTGGCGACAATGGAGATTACCAATCTTCTACCTCCCCGAGATCAAACTACCGATCTATTACCTCTCACTACATCGCGAGGAGAAATCATGTGGGTCCATCCGGACCTGGTCCATGAGGTGACTCAGTCCACGACGCCTCCCATTCGCAAGAAGAGAAGTGGAAAAGTCAGATCCTGCCGCACCGTCTCGACAGATGAAGAAGAAGTCACGGCCGTCGTTACTCGATCTGTAACACAATCTCAACCTGTGGCTGAGAACTCGACTGATGATCATCCGCCCACTACCACTGACGCTCCAGGGCCTCCTCAGCCTCCGACGACCGACAAGCCTAGGCCGAAGGAGACTCGCTTCGACAAATCCCTCCGAAAGAAGACACCTCAGGGGCTGGAAAGGCCCTACAACTTCGACATCTTGGCATAATTGGCCAATACACCGACCAAATTGTCCTTATATGAACTCCTGAGGCTCTCGAAGGATGTCCGCGCGGCCTTGAGCGATGCACTCCAAAATGCCGACGCGTACTTGGCTCAGGCCAACCTCACGGAAGAAAATCAGCCCGCAGATCTCCAAGACAGCGCATGTACGGGAGCGATACCCAATATCGTCTTCATCTCGCAGGATATGCTTATCAAAACCAACCTGCACGATCGTCCGTTATACTACACTGGATACATCGGCGACATGAAGGTGGACCGGATGCACATTGATCCTGGGTCTACCATAAGCATCATCCCGAAGGGTCTGCTACATCATCTTCATATTTCGATGCATCGCCTGACGCCTACAAACACCGCCATCAGCAGTTTCAATTCGGGCAGGAGCTACCCAATCGGGAATATCCGTCTGAAATGCCAGATTGGCGATCTTCAATCAGAAGTCACCTGCTACGTCATAGATGCCGACACTTCTTACAACATCCTTTTGGGGCACCCTTGGATACACGATTATATGATCGTGCCTTCCACGCTGCACCAATGCTTCAAATATGTCGACAAGCATGGCTTCATGAGGACAAAATTTGCTGACATCGATCCCTTCAAAGGGGTCGAATCCTACTACTCGGACTCCTGCTTATACGAAAAGTCGAAGAGGCACCTTGATGGAGGAAATGAGCAAGCTGGTACCGAAGCGACCGCGAGATCAGAAGAACCTCTGACGATCCACCTCCAAGCCCGCAAACCGGGCAAATCCGTACCCCTTACGGCCACGCTGCGTAAGGACACAATCAGTCTCTCGGCACAGGAAGAACAGATAAAAATCCGGCTGCCAAGGTTCGGCCAAATGCCGAAACCCACAACAGGGCCATTTACCATCAGACTGCCAAGAGTCGGTCAACCCCAAACAGAGAAGCTCAATCCTTCCGATAGACCGCTCACGATACGCCTTCCCAAGAAGGGTCATCACCCCGATGCGAGGTCTGACACTTCTAGCGAATCGGCCACTCCTCGCCCCACATCGAGCACCAAACTGGGGGTTGCTAGTCTACCAACGACTCCACCCTCTGCTCCGCCAGTTGAACCTCTGAAGATCAAGCTGACTAGGTCGTCCTCTCAGTCTTCATTTATACAGGAAGTAGCCGAAGAAGAACCGGAACTAGCCAAGTATGTGGTTGCCCACACCGATGTCCCCTCCGCAGATGATGTAATCCCCCTAGAAAAGATACCTTATTTCATCAATAAAGGGCTATCTTTGAACTACATCGAGCTCAATAAGCTTTGTACAATGTATGCTATGGAACATGGTATAGGCACCCATCTACACACACAGGTGACAAATATGCACACCGCAATCCAGCTTATTCTAGCAGAAGACGCTTACCGCATAATCGAGGGAGGGGATCATCCAATCATCTTCGGCCGAAAGGACGATCCGTGCCCCTTCACCATAAAAGAAGTTGATCTTGGGTCAGATGCCGGGAGACTGCCTCTGTATCTTTATAGCCCCCAGTCCAAATATCTCATGCAAAAACAGGGATATGATCTAGAGACTACACCAGGTTTGAATTACGGCACTGGACGACGATTACCTTTGAAGCCACCAGTACCGGCTGGCAAGCCACGGGACTACTATAGCAAAACTCGATGTGGACTAGGGTATGTAACTCCCACAACGACCCCTGAGAGTTCAGATGAAGAGTGTGACTGGCAGTCACATTCAACCGGGTCACCAACTTTCGACTCGGATACCAGCATCGGAGACATATTCAGACAAGTCCTATCAGTCAACATGGCATTCGCTGACGCTTACGAAGAAGACGAAGACATTCCTGAAATCCTCGAACTAGAGCCGTGGGCCCAACAGCTGGACGCACAATGGGAAAAGCGGTTTGAGCAGAGAGAACCTCCTACCGAAGATGAGGTTATGCAGGTCGACCTCGGCAGCGAATCCTCTCCAAAGCCAATCTTCGTCAGTAAAAGCATAACAGACGAAGAGCGAGAATCGCTGCTGAAACTTGTCAGAGAATATATTGACGTGTTCGCATGGAGTTATGAAGACATACCAGGATTAGACCCCGATATCGCTCTTCACAAGCTCAACATACGGCCAGGTGCAAAGCCAGTCAAGCAGCAACAACGACGCTTCCGCCCAGGCGTCATGGATGCGATCGAAGCTGAAGTCAATAAACTAATAGCCAGCGGCTTCATTCGTGAGGAGCAACATCCTGATTGGGTCGCCAACATATTTTCGGTCCTTAAGAAGAATGGGAAGATCCAAATCTGCATCGACTTCCGTAATCTGAATAAGGCATGTCCGAAGGACGAATTCCCCCTCCCTATCACAGACATCATGATCGACAACACATGCGGCTTTGAACATATGTCATTCATGGATGGATTCTCGGGGTACAACCAAATCAAGATGTCTCCCGACAACGAAAAGCACACATCATTCCGAACATCGATTGGCACATACTGCTACACAGTCATGCCTTTCGGTCTAAAGAATGCTGGCACCACATATTAGCGAGCCATGAGTATCATTTCCAGAGAACACTTGCACAAGACGATGGAATGCTATGTCGATGACATCGCCGTCAAGAGTCGCCGTAAGGGAGATCATCTGCAGGACCTGAGGATGGTATTCGACCTAATGAGAGCCCACAATCTGAAAATGAACCCTACAAAATCTTTCTTAGGCGTATCCAGCGGGAAGTTCTTGGGATTCATTATCACCGCTCAGGGCATTCATGTAGACCCTGAGAAAACGAAGGCAATCATGGAGATGGATCCCCCGAGAAATCTCCGCAAACTTAGAGGCCTCCAAGGGAGGCTAGCTTACATCAGGAGGTTCATCTCTAACCTCTCCGGGCGATGCCGACCATTCATACACCTCATGAAAAAAGGAGTCTCATTCGTATGGGACGAGGAATGCCAGCGTGCCTTTGACAACATCAAAGAATATCTGTCAAATCCTCCAGTCCTGGTGGCCCCGGTTGCCGAAAAACCGTTCCTGCTCTATGTACGAGCAATGGAACACTCCCTCGGTGCCCTGTTGGCACAAAACAATGATGCAAGTCACGAACAAGCTATATACTATCTCAGTCGAATGATGGTTGGACCCGAGCACCGATACACCGCTGATGAGAAGGAATGCCTCGCCTTGGTGTTTGCCATTCAGAAGATGCGGCACTATGTCACCGGAAAAACGATACATGTGATCTCATGAGTCAACCCTCTCAGGGTCCTCATGACTAAACCAGGGGCACTCAGTTCTCGCCTCGCTACTTGGGCAATATTGCTGTCCCCTTATCATATGACCTTCGTCCCGCAAAAGGCAGTCAAAGGTCAAGCCCTGGCAGACTTCTTAGTAGCCCACCCAGGCTCAGAGTCCTCCAGAATATATGAAGAGATCCCAGATGAGGTCGCCGACGCGCATGCAACCTCTCACGAGGCTATATGGCGAATGTTCTTCGACGGTGCTTCGAGGACCGGACCTAAAGGCAATATAGTTGTCGGAGTCGGGGTAGTGCTGGTCTCCCCTTCCGGATTGGTGATCAACCGCGCCTATTCCCTCACAGAACCCTGCTCTAACAATATGGCCGAGTATAACGCTCTGGTCATTGGCCTCCAACTAGCAAGAGAGCTGGGGGTAGAATATCTTGAAGCATACGGTATCTCCCAACTAATCGTCAATCAGATCCGGGGCTCATAAGAGGTCCGACACGAAGACATGATCCCTTATCACCAAATAGCGATTGACATCATCTCGTCGTTTGAGGGTTTCTTCATCGAACATGTTCCCAGACTCCAAAATATCGAAGCTGATGCCCTAGCAGGCCTTGTCGCTTCCTTAGCGGTGCCGAACCATGCTTATTATTCGATTGACGTAATAGGCCAAGAATTGGTCTGTCCTAAGAACAACGTTCAACTCGTGGCGAGCTATTCTGCCCAGACGGTCGACGAAGCACCAGACTGGAGACAGCCGTTCATTGACTTCGTCGTCTACGACATCCTGCCTGAGAACCCGAAGGAAGCCACTTCTATCAGACGGCGTTCTCTCAGATTCTTCTATGATGCAGAGACAAAAATGCTGTATCGCCGCTCCTACGACGGATTATTGCTCCGGTGCTTGTCGAACGCAGAAGCCAAAGAAGCAGTACGAGAAGCTCATGACGGTGTCTGCGGGGCCCACCAGCCCGGCCCAAAACTACAAGATCGCCTTCGCCGAATGGGCTACTATTGGCCCACGATGGTGGTAGATGCAATAGATCATGCTAGAAAATGCAAAGCTTGCCAGGTCCACGCAGACTTTATTCACCAACCATCCGAGTTTCTACATCTGACGGTAGCGTCCTGGCCATTCGAAGCATGGGGAATGGATATCATTGGTCCAATCACCCCACCTTCCTTCCGAGGACATCGCTTCATACTTGCGATCACTGATTACTTCTCTAAATGGGCGGAAGCTGTCCCACTCGTAGAAGTTAAAACTTCGAACGAGATCAGCTTCCTTAAGTATCACGTCATCTACCGCTTTGGACTGCCCCGAAGGATCATCTATGATAATGGTCCACAGTTTGTAAGCCACGTATTCTATCGGTTTTGCGATAAGCACCGTATTCAGAATATCGCTTCGACACCGTACAACCCGGCAGCAAACGGGTTAGCAGAGGCATTCAACAAAACGATCATCAAACTACTCAAAAAGTTTGTCTCCTCCAACAAACGCGACTGGAATGAGAAGCTCGGTGAATGCTTATGGGCTTATCGTACCATGATTCAGACAGCCACCGGGAATACACCATTCTCTCTAGTGTATGGGAGTGAGGCAGTTCTCCCATTAGAGACTCAAATACCCTCACTCCGTGTCGCCCTTACTTATTAATTGACAACGGATGATAACTACCGACGTCGACTACAAGAGTTGGAGGCCTTAGATGAAAAGCGCCTCCTAGCTCAGCAAAGGATCGAGCTATACCAAGCACCATCTCAGGAGCCTTCAACAAGAAGGTCAAAATCAGAACATTCCAAGTGGGCGATCTTGTTCTGGCAGTACGGAGGCCAATGGTCATGACTCACAAGACCGCCGGCAAGTTTCAGCCAAAATGGGAAGGTCTATTTGTCATCGAGGCCGTGTTCTCCAACGGTGCTTACCGCCTCACCAAGCAGAACAGAGACTTGCTCATGTTGCCCGTCAACGGCAAGTTTCTGAAGAAATACTATGTTTAACCAACATTCTCCAGATCTTCGAGTCACGTACCCGCTGGTACCACTGAACTCACCCTCCAATTTCCCAGATTTTCGAGTCATGTGTCCGCTGATACCACTGAACTCACCCTCATAGTTTGTCAGATTTCCAAGTCATGTACCCGCTGGTACCTCTGAACTTACACTTTGATTCCAACATTCATGGATTGTCGAGTTATGTACCCATCGGTACCCCTGAACTTACATCCTGGTCACTCTTTTGAAAGAAAGTCATGTATAACCATACCGCTGAACTTTCTTCCCACAAGAGATCCTCCCCCATGATCCACTACCTGCACTCCCAGTGCACAACAAGGGTAACAGGTCCACAAACTTCCAAGACGGCCATGTCGATACTACCTCTGAGTCGTCTCAATTCCGCCAAAAACAAATCACCCCTCTACATAGAATTTCCATGTCCTCAGTACCTCTGAGTTATTCTATGTACCCCCCGTCAAAGAAACCCTCATGCTCACTATGTCCTCAGTACCTCTGAGTCAGTATGAGTGGTTCCTTTCTTTTAAACTTGTTGTCCGTATCCAAAACCAGGGTACGTTCGGGACAATGGGTCCACGCAAAATGTACCAATAAGAGGATTATTACAAAGCAAAAGAGTAAAGCAAATATATATTCCATTCATTCAGAAATTGGTGACATTCACACGATTACAAACAAGTCAAAGGGGTTCTTTACGCAGACAGGAAGAAAGGCAAAACAAAAACTACAGACAAAGGATAGACATCCACGAGAAGCCCCTAAAATCCTAGTTACAAGAGCGCATATACCACTCCCTCAACCACCTCACATACGAAGGATGCAAGTCCAGAATAGGAGGATCAGGATTTCCAGCGCTGCCATCCTCAGCAGCTTCGATATTTGGAGGACTGCCATCCCTCTCAGGAGCAGGTTCTTCTTTCTTCACTTCCTCTTTGACAGAGGAAGACCCCCAGTTGGTGACAGGAGGCTGCGGCTCCTCTGACACTGCAATCTCAGCATTCGGCGGAGATACTGCAAGGATCAAAAACGAAGAAAATGAAAAAATAGTCAGAAAGGTTCATGCGGCCCGGTTAAAGACAATTCTCATGCGGCTCTGGCATGGGGTATACCCCCATGCGGTTCAGTCATAGAAAGTGTATACGGACCATATAAATTGAGAAAGTCCACGTCAAAGTCTTGTGCGTAAAGCATGCAGCAAAGCAGGCTCTGTTAGGGTTTCAAAGTACTCAATCGACTATATAATCCCCACCTTCGATGGCTATATGGACGTCAAGACGAATGGGAGGTACAGTCGAGGACGCAACAGATTTCTTACTCCTCTCCTTAGAAGCCCTGGGTGCCATTGTCGTCTGATGATCAGAGGAAGAAAGGACGCGGCAGGAATTTGAGTCGAGAGGAGTCTAAGAAGAAGGACCGTCCAAATACCTTTCTATTTATAGACAGGAAATTATAGACCGACACCTCGTATAACGTAACCGACTCTTTGGCTATCGAGCCAAATCAGCCCATTAAAGACTAAAGCTTTTGGGATTCTGTCTCAAAAAGATTTAAATGCATAAAAGACGTGGCAAAGAGCTATGCGGCTGATAGACCCCCGCGGTTGAAACACTCATGCGGCTTAACAGTTCATGCGGCCAGATAAATCTATGCGGCGAAACCATCTATGCAGTTGGCAAAGGCCATGCTTCTTATTCAAAGTATTTCAATTTTGCAAATTGAAAACTTTGAAGGGGGTCTTGTAGAAGCATGGAAAATATCAGAATGATGGCCTATGCGGCTCGGAACAGGAGAACCCCATACGGCTCATACAGGGGCAGTCCCATGTGATTCAGAAAGACCCTTAGCCTCATGCGGCTCGAGACAGGAGTATCCATGCGGCTTAAAGAGTCTTCCAGCTCATGCGGCACAGAGAGCCATGCGGCATAAGGAGCTATGCGGCCCGAGGCATTCCATGCGGCTCAGAAGACACGTGGCCTGACAGTGCTCCCCTCCGACCCATGCTGCATTAATTGCTTTGACGGCTGACCCCTCTGAAAAGTTGACAGCCCTGACACAAAAGCAGGTAATTATGACTCTGTCATAATGATGAATCTCTAGGGAAAAGAAAAGAGATCTCTGACACAAATCCCCCCGAGAGCCATAAAAAATGCCATGTGGCCTTGCCACGTGGGCGTTCGTATGCGGCTCACTTCTCATGCGGTTCAAAATGAATCCTATGCGGCTCAGGTCAAGAAAGCCTCATACGGCTCGAGCGAGGACTTCTCATGCGGTTCAAGAGGATCATGTCCATGCGGCTCAGGCGGATATGTACCTATGCGGCCCACAAGGATTACTCCCCTGCGGTTTAAGGGCTCAAGTGAGGGCCACTGCCCAGGCAGCCCTGACACGTGGGCTTAACCATATGCAGCTCAAATTCATATGCGGCTCACTCGTCATGCGGTCCAGATCCCCCCAGCAGCTCCTAGGACACGTGTCCTAAACCGATTAATTCTTCAGATTTGTTGCCATTAAAGATTGGGTCAAATCCCAATAATCTGGGACACGTGGCAGAAGAATAATATAATTTATTTACAGATATCCGAAGATCATTATAAGGAAGATTTATTCCAATCAGCATTAATTGCTAATGGGATTTGGTGTAATCTACACCTAATGGCTCGGATTCGTCACAATCAGAAACGAACGGCCTGGATTGACCAATCCCCAGGCCGCCGCCATCTCCAAGAGCTAATCATTGGTAACCCTAATGATCACATCCAACTATTATAAATAGCGAGGTGCCATGCCCTTGTAAAATATATACAATATCAGAGAGAAATACGTATATATAGAGAGACTTCCCCTCCATAGTTAGAGAGGGAATACAGACAGAGAGAGAAGCCAGAAGAGCAGTCAGAGGGAGAGCAAGAAGAGCATTTCTTCATCAATGCCAACCATCTTTTCACAGGAGCCAAGGCTACATACCGATCGTCCAAGGAGTAAGGCAGGGCTGCCGTCGCCTTCCCGAGCGTCTATCATCACCCCCCAGAATCTAAAATAAATAATTGTACTTAGACTGCTGTACCTAGGTTTTCGTTCCTAGGCTTTCTTTGTACAAGCGAGTTTGTAACATGAAGTAAAAGTCCGGTCCTCCGATAATTATTCTGTTCTTTTATATTTCATGGCAAACACCTGCGATAGGATTGAGAGATAGGCTTTACCGGAGAGGCACTCAATCACAGTTAGGACTACTTGAGAAGATTCCTGGGATGACCCTTGAGAATCTCATTATAAACTATCTCGAAATTTGATTCTGACAGTATCTGTCTATCTTCCTTGTTCATCGTTGAATTTGATTCTTGGTATTCATTATTGACTTGATTTTCTACCAAGATAACATTATGGGCTAGGTTGTCTCAGTCATGGAAGCTAGAGTCTTCTATAGCTATATCAGCTGGTTGGGCGATGAGATAGAGTCTGATTTTGGATATATTTCTCGGGTGTGGGAATTTAAGGTTTTCGCAGCCAAGCTAGCGGCAATGCAAAAATTTTAAATACCATAATTCTAGATGTATGTACATTAGTTGTGGACTCTATGGGTTATCGCAGCCATACTTACTGGTGTGACAAGGATTCTGGTGACATGGTTCTGGATAGACGGGTATGATTATTAGATTACAGGATAGATACCATATAGATGGTGCCCTAGAGAATTTGAGTGGAATATCAGGGTAGATATTACTTGAGTGTCATGGATTAGATAGAGGGAGCTAGGCCACCTGTAGCGCGGCACCGTGCCCCGCACCAACAGAGAGATACACCCCAGAGGGGCAGGGCTTCTGTGCTAACAGTCGAGTAGACCGACGCTACGGGTGACGGGTTAGTAGGTCTGTCTTCCTGTTCTTCTTTCCATCTTGTTGGGTGATTCCATTAGTACCTGCCAGGATATTGCTTGTGATTGCCTAGATAGCGTAGCTACCCTGTTCGAGACCGTGAAATCACGACCAGTAGGATTGTGTTGCTTCGGCCTTGATTGATTGGGGGTTTGACCTAGGAAGAGTGCGAACATCTTAATTTTGAGGACAAAATTTTTATAAGGTGGGTAGGATTGTAACACCCAGTTTTTCAGATGAGGGTATTTTTAAAATTTTATAATTATAATTATTAATTAATGATTTTTATTTCACATTATGATTTTTGGTGATTTTTAATAATTTCTAAACTATTTAAAAACTGGTTTAAGTCATGACTGGTGATTTTGGTGTGCAGCTTATAAAACCTTAGAGATTGCATGACCTAGAGCCTAACCATGTCAATAGGATGATTTAATTATCATTTTTAGTCTAAGGGTATTTTGGTCATTTTGACTTATTTGAATTATTTGATGATTTATTGAATTGGTGAATTCTAGGTTGACTTCACTTGTTGAGACCTAGTGAACTAGCCTAGAAGCTAACCCTAGCCATGGTGACCCTAGTCTAACTTAGGTCAACCTACTTTTAGTCATTAGAAACTAATTTTAGAATGAGAGGGATTTGGTTTAGTGAATTTAAGTCATGGCTTATGGTTTCATGAAATGACCTATGGCTTAATTATTTAATTGATCATGACTTAAGCCCATGGGCCATTTAGTGAACCCTAATCCTAATTATTGAACCTATGACCAGTCATAGGGATCCCCACCCTATATAAACACTTATTCTCTAGGGCTTGCCTCCTTCTTTCATTCATTTCAACATTGGAAAAGAAAGGTAATTGTCCCTCTTCCAAAAATCCCCATAAATCCATTTTAAGTCCTTTTTAATCCTAGTTTCCTGCATTAGAACCTAATACTCCCCTATTTTCTTATTTTGGAGTTTAATCACAGCTTTGGGTCAATTTGGAGCTTTTGCACCAAGAGGAAGAATCTCCCATTTGAGGCTTTTCCAAGCTTTTTGTACCTATAGTTAAAACCCTTTAAATTGATTTAAATTTTAGTTTTCTTTGCATATAGGGCTAGATCTAGGAGTCCCCTAGGTGTCCCTGAAATTTGGGTGAATTTTGTGTCCGTTTGGTGTCTGTATCGGACACGTGTCGTAGTATGGTGTAGGTGTTTGTTGAAATGCCTCTATGGAGTGAATGTTATTATTTTTTGAAACAAATTATATATTTGGATAGCTCTTAATATGTAGATTATGTTTGTATATGACTGAGCATGTATTGGGTTGGTTTTTGTGTCCAAAAGTGGACACGAACGCGTGTACGAGGACACCGTGCAGTATCCTGCTGCTCGGGCACTGTAGCGGACACGACACTGCACGTCTTGACACGAAACTTTGCACACACCTGCGGGCAATGACTGACAGCATGCTCACCAATTTTGAGGCGACTTCGTCGAGTAGTTTGTGAGAAATCTCACTCGCACGGGTCGGTGCCTGTCGTGCACGCGCGCAGAAAGTGCGTCTGATACGCATTGATTTCCTTGGACACGGTTTGTTTGGACACAATGCAGACACTTCATCACGAAGCCCTACTATGGGCGAACCCACGTGCATGAGCACGAGACACGGGTCGTCCTGTGTCGTGTCCTAGGGCGACCCACACGCACGCACGAGACTGCTGACACTGTAATTCACTGATACTTGTTTTTTTGTATTTTGGACACTTTGCGTCGACTTATTTGGACACGACACGACCCGTATAACAACCTAACATGTGCTTCCATGTTTACCAACCAATTAATTGCCTTTTAGTTGTTAATTTCCTAATTAGAATTTGTGAAATCATTGTTTTCCTGATACTTATTCCTGTCGTTTCAATTTCTGGAAAAAAAATTGATGTATGTTAACTGTTGTGATTTTAAATAGGGTTGTTACATATCTGGAATTTAGCCTATCATGATTAGGATTGTGATTGCATGGAATTTCAGTTCGAAATGTCATTTTGGGATATTCGAAATGGGTTTCTGTTTTTGAACTGTTAAAATACACTGAAGGAATTGTTCTTAAAAGCTGATACATGGTATAACTTGAGGTTTCAAATGAGTTTTCAGATTATATTACCTAGGTTAGTTGTTTCTAAGATTTTGTTTCATGTTTGTTTTGGTTCTTTTCAATTCGATTTGGGTTCATTTTAATGCAGGGGACTGTAAGTCTGAGACTTATTCTCAGTTTTTTTTAAGAGGACTGAGTTGGTTTTTTTGGTTTTATGAACTGACAGTAGTGTTGATTCCTGAGATTTTCTGAAATGTGAAATGTTAATGTCCATGCTAATTTAGGTTGTCAACTGAGGTTGATTGTTAACTGGGATGTTTCCCTATTTACCCACTGTCAAATTTCTGAGACACATTCCTGTAGACACACAACCTCTGTCATTGACACTGTGACACTTGTTCCACTCGACACACACACACTGTTTGAAACTCACACACATGACCCTGTGCGCACACCCTTGACCCCCTTGCATGGTTGATATGGAATATGCTCACATGTTCAGGTTCATATAGGTAGGTGCATCTCTGATTTAGTGTGTGGTTTATGAGAGTTAAATGAGACTAACAGTAAATGAAAACCTGAATTTGTGTATAAACTGAAATGTGTATAAACTGGAATTTGGATGGGTTCAATGTAGAAACCTGAGACCATGCATACACTCACATATACTCCTATACACCTGTGTACACACACTCTCCTTTCACTGTTAATTTTGTTCACTGATTAAGTCTTAGGATCTGGTTTGATTGGTAGTTCCCTGTAAACTGAATATGTGTATTGATTGGTATTTGTGTGAGGGTCATCTCAGTTTCTGAGATGATTTATTGAATTGGGTAGATCTTGGTTGGCCTTGGCTTGAGTTTGCAGGAGCAGGCAAGGCATTGCCTTGGCTTGCCCTATTTTGGCTTAGCCTGGCTTTTGCAGCTAGGCAGCAGTGGGCATTGCCTTGTATTGCCTTGGCTGACAGGCTCTCTTTTTGCAGCAGCAGGATGCTGCAGTAGCAGCAATAGCAGGAACTAGAGTATCATATTGGGGATTGATGTCTAACAGTAATTTAAATGGTTTAAATTCGGATTTGTAATTGTTATAAATGCATTGCTAGATATGTAGATGACTGGGTTTGGGGTTAAACCTGAGAATAGTTAGAATTGGAATCTGAGAATTGAGTTGAATGTTAGGTAACCTGAGATTGCCTAACCTGGGACTGAAATCTGAGTATACAAGTTTATGCAATGCTAAACACACAACTCTAGCCCTTTCACCCACATAGCTCTTTGCACACACACACTGAGAACTGTCAGCTAGGGGAGTGAGTTGGTTTCAGTTTTGGCCATGTGTTGGTGTTAGGATATAGAGATCAAAGATTAGGTTTTGGGTGGTGAATTAGTTCTTTAGGTAACAGTTAGAGCATGTATGGTTGATAGGTTGATATAGAGATAGGCATTGTGATACATTAGAAGTAGTTTGAGTTTAGTTGATAGCATTGTGCTAACCTAGATACCCCTCTATATGCATGCCTACTCACTACACACACCTATATAGTGAATTGTTTTCCTATTACACTAATTGACACATACACAACCTTACCCCTCTCTCTCTATTCACTCTATGTATGTATATATATCTATATACTTGTTAATAATGTGGTGAACGTGTGTGATATTATATTAATGTAATGTATATACAATCTGTGTGATATAGCCTATATGGCCTATAGCCTATATGCATGGCACATTGCACTTGGGTGTATCCCTATGTGACTAGCCTATGGCTTCTAAACCTGTGTTTCTGGCTTGAATGCCAGTGTAGGAGTGTGGTTGGCTTGTATAGCCTAGAAATTGAGTGTGCTTGCTAGAATAGGCTGGGTAGGCCAAGTGAGACTTGACTAGACTAGTATTGACCTAGTTTGACTATTATAGTTGACTTGGGTCGACCCAGAGTTGACCAAGTTTGACTTGGACCTAGTTTGACCTAGACAGTTGACCAGGTTTGACTTAGAGTTGACTTTGACCTCGATTTGACTTAGAAACATGTAGATTGCATCATAGACTTCATTGGTCTTATTTTAAGCACATTATAACCTATATTTCTCTGTTTAGGACATTGTGACTCTGGTGCAGACATCTGATATTATACTACTCTTTTCAGAGTAGCAGGCGAGTACATTCTCTGATAGTTCTCTCATTTACTTGTCAATTACTGTACTTCAGTTCTAGTTAGTTGTATGCGATTCTCTGTTACAACACGTGTGGATATTTCTGGATTCATGTATATGACACACTTTTATTTTCTAGCCTCTATTACTGGTATCATCATCCCTGGCTTCTATTACTGGAATCACCTACTGGAATCATTTAACTGGAATCATTTACTGGTATCATTATATTTTGGCTGGACTCATCTTGAATCATTGTGTCGAAATTCTGGATTCACTTGCTGGGAGGGGAAATACTAGAGTAAGACATGTAGACATACCCCAATCTGGAATCTCCCAACTGGAATCTACTGGAATGATAGCCATCTCACACCCGGCCAGGTGTGTGATGTGCCGTATTACCTACAGCCGTTTACATGTCGAACTCGGTATTTTAAAACACACTGCTAGAGTATAGGCTGGACTCACCCTGGAATCGTTGATCACTATAACTGGAATCGTCCCTTACTGGATTCATCTTGTATTAGATTCATCCCATACTGGATTTATATAGGTTTTACACTGGTTTACATTTTCTGTCTGGACTTTATATCATATTACCCTGGTTCAGCTAGTTCTATTTTTACAGTCTTCATTGCTATGATTCTTCTCTTGTTTAGTATTTACTTTTCTTGCACTTTATCTTTCTTTCTTACCATCACCTGAATATAAACTGCCATTTTCATCAATATAACTGTCTATAACTGCTGTATAGTTCTCTGTCATTTACTTGAGTTTTTTAGATGAGATGTGCTCGTTCATGTCCTGACTGGACCTGTTAAAAATTTTACAGATGAATACCCTGAGGACACATGCCCTACATGTTACAGACCAGGAGATGGCTTAGCTACCTATGGCCCCGACACTCAGGAGTGATCGGGAGTTTAGTCAGTCTGTCTTGTTTTAGTTTTCCTGTTTAGATCTGGAGTTGTATATAGAGATTTGAGACTTGAGATGTATTTGAGATTGTTTGAGTTTGATGTTACTTTTTATTAGTAGTTTTGTTGTCTTCAATTTCTTAGTTATATTTGGTGTTATCTTATCGTGCTTAGACTGTGATTGAGTTACACCATATCTTATACTTGTCCTCCGTTCGGAGTTGATCATGATGAGTACACTATATACTGCATGAGTTGATGGTTAGTTAGAGACTTAAAACAGCGTTCTACCGCCGATACTGCGGCGTAGGCTGGACGCTGTTACGTACTCGTACCCTCACAGTGGGTGCGGGTCGTGACAATGAACCAAGGTGAACCAAACCAAAACTAAACTAAGTCAAGATTAAACCAAGCCAAGGCACTACCAGAATAAGTCGTTTTAGCGACGCCTAAAGACGTCGCTAAAACGACAAATTTCGTCGTTAAAAATATTTAGCGACGAAATTATCGACGTTTTGGGCTTGTCATGGAAATGTAAGTTGCTGATCTTCAAAACGTCGCCAAACGTCGCTAGTATCGACGTGTACCGACGTATATATACGTCGGTATATTACCAACGTCTACCGTCGTGTCGTCGGTGGATTAGCGACGTGTATAATGTCGCTACGCGTCGGTAAATTTACCGACGATTACCGTCGTGGCGTCGGTGGTTTAGCGACGTGTTCAAAGTCGCTACACGTCGGTAAAATCCTAAGAATTTACCGACATTTACCGTCGTTTAAAATGTCAGTAATTCCTGGGATGATTACCGACGTGCAACGACGTTTACTGACGTTTTCCGACGTATAAGGACATCAGTAAACGTCGGTACCCTGGAAAATATTACAGATTTACCGACGTTTACCGACGTACGTTTGCGTCGGTGAACGTCGGTAAACGTCGCTAAATCTGCAAAAAAATAAAAAAATAAAATACAGAATGTCCATTTCTCCCTGCAGTTTAAAAAGATAACCGTAACCAATATAGGTTACACAGGTTTCAGTCCCTATAACCAAGTATACAACAATCACAGAATGTCCAGTTCTCAGAATGTCCATTTCTTACTGTACACAGGTTTCAGTCCCTATAACCAAGTCTACAACAATCACACAACAACAAGTATCCAAATAACCAAGTCTACACCAAATAACAAAGTCTACCTTGGCGGAGGATTAGCCTTCGCCACAACGCCAGCACGAAAAGCATTCCTGTTCCTCCGGTACGGATGATCCTTCGGCAGGAATTGTCGATGATAATCGAAGAAGCACGGTTTACCTCCGTGTTTCAAACGGAAAGCCTTAGTGCTGTCCATGCAATACGGACATGAAATACGACCATGCGTGCTCCATCCAGATAACATTCCATAGGCCGGAAAGTCGTTGATGGTCCACATAAGTGCTGTCTGCATCTGGAAATTTTGTTTTCTAGATACATCGTACGTGTTGGAACCTACTTCCCACAGCTGATTCAACTCATCAATCAACGACTGTAAATACACATCGATGTTCCTTTTCGGATTGTTAGGACCTGGGATAATAACGGTGAGAAACATATACGGAGTCTTCATGCACATCCAAGGCGGTAGATTGTACAGGATGACGATCATAGGCCAACACGAATACTGGGATCTCGATAGTCCGAATAGGGTAAAACCGTCGAAGCAGAGACCCAATCTGACATTACGCGGATCAGAAGCAAAATTTGGATACTCTCGATCAAAGTGCTTCCATGCTTCTCCATCAGATGGGTGATCCAACACTCCTTCGGTATGTTCCCGCTTATGCCAACTCATGTTTTCTGCAGTTTCCTTCACCATAAACAACCGCTGCAACCGCGGCGTCAACGGCAAGTAGTGCATCGAAGAGGTAGGCTTCCTGGCACCGACAGACTTTCCTCTACCACATGCCTTGTAGCGATCGACACCACAAAATCTGCAGGCGTCTTCATCCTTGTCGTCTTTGTAGTACAACATGCACCCGTTCCGACAGGCATCGATTTTTTCGTATCCCATCCAGAGCGATCTAACCATCCTCTTAGACCGGTAGAAGTCTTTAGACAACTTCGCACCCTCAGGCTATATTTCTATAAACAACTCCATAAGACGGTTGTAGCAATCTTACGACATGTTAAAATCAGACTTGATGCTCAACAATCTTGTAACCACCTCCAATGGTGAATGATCCTCACAACCAGGATATAATGGAGTCCTTGCATTCTCCAGCAACTCCATGAACTGTGGAGCATCGGGGTTCGGTGCCTCCTCAGGTGCATCATGATCATCCGGATCGAAACTAGGCCCGGCCGCATCGAAAATCATGTTCACCAACCCATCGTCGTAAGGAGCGTTGTTGTGGACATCCACATAAGGCTCGTACTCCGATGCTAAAGACACAAGTTCTCCGTGCTCGCTCCACTGATAGTAATTCGGCGTGAAACCCTTCGAGTATAAATGATACGTGACATCCACTTCTTGATGATATTTCAAGTTGCGACATCTCACACACGGACACTTAATTTTGGTATCGTCCATGTACTGAGGGAACGCCTTAGCAAACTGCAGGAACTGGTGTACACCCTCTATGAATTCATCCCGCACACCGTACATGTCATCAGGATGACGGTTGTACATCCAAGTACAATTTCGTAAGTA
Organism: Iris pallida; assembly: GCA_029216955.1. Taxonomy (NCBI): domain Eukaryota; kingdom Viridiplantae; phylum Streptophyta; class Magnoliopsida; order Asparagales; family Iridaceae; genus Iris; species Iris pallida. Next base: position 11,398,798 of record JANAVB010043216.1, read on the forward strand.
GTAAGTCATATCTATATCCAATTAAGGATAATTCTGTAAGATAGATACATGCACATTGCAGTCATTGAATGAATGTTAAGGCAGTTTAGATATGGTGCGCAATTTAGATAGAGGTCAGTAGAAGTGCCAGTTTAGAGAAAACTAAGATTATTGGTGACATTTCACTCATTGACACTTCTTCACTATTACTCACAAATGAATTGGTCGTCTCAGCTTGAAAATTTAATATTGTTTTGACAATTATTCAGCAAGTTGAGCTTGGGTTACGTAAGTTTATCATTTGGCACATTAAGGAACAAGCTTCATGCAAAGACAACAAAACACTTTACAAAAAAAAGATTATTTATTTCTATTTGAAGTTAATCATGGCCAATCATGTAGCTTGAGCAACTCTTGCCAACATAAATAAATTAGTTTAGATGGATTTTATGTCTGGCTCCTATAGAACAGTACAAGTCACTACATGTCTAAAATAGTAAAATAGACTGCTACAATGCATCTACATGATGTTTGGGATCAATCTAGGCTAAAGTCAACACTTGGTCAACTCTAGTCAACTACACTAGTCAAACTAGGTCAACTAGGTCAAGCCTAACCCAAACAAGTCTCACTAAGCCTAACCATGTCCATCCTAGCATCCACACACAATACAAGGCCACACAAGTCATCAACACACATTCACTGGTGTATACATGCCATATACATATGCTATCTCCTATGAATCTACATAGGCTATGAGCCATAGGCTATATGCCATACATATAGTCTATATCACACATTATATATATACACTTAATTTAATATAAATATCATACACATATATACCACTTATTATATTCAAGAATATAAATAATATATATATTTACATATAGGCCATTAACATATATATTACATATAGAGGGATAGAGGGAGGGATACATGTGTTGTGTATTTACATTGGGTTAAAATGTGTGTGTGTGGGTGAAAACAGGAAACAGTTTTCAGTTCTTAGTGTGTGTGTCAATGTGGCATGTACATAGTGTTGTAGCTAGGGTGAGTGAGTGAGTGATACAATACTGTGTGTGTAGGAAATTAGTGAACAAACTAACATGTGTGTGGTATGTATATGACAGTCAAGTGTGTCTCAGGACAAAATCGAAAAGTTGTCAATATCTCATAATGCATCGTAATGTCAAACAAATATGGAATAATGCATAAGATATTCTCATATCTATGTGAGATATTGACCACGATATATTGCCAACATCTCATACATTCTCCCTATCTGTATGATATTATAAAATATTAGCATTACAGGATCCCAATCCTCCTTGATCCCTCTAATATAATTGGAAGACAACAAGTAATTTGTTGCCTATGCTTGATTTCCAACTGTTGGTCCATCATTTGGATGTAATTGGAAGATAAAAGTAATTTCTTGCCTAAGGCCTCGTTTGGTTCGCATAATCATGGAGTTTGGGAAATAAAAGTCATTAATTTGCTATGTTTTGGTGTCAAAGGAATTGACGAGGAAAGGATAGTATTCCCAATAGAAAGAAAATTAGGAGAAAAATTGGTTCCATCCATCCAAGCAAGGATTCACTTTCCCACTTTTAAGTATTCACCTTCCGTTCAAACACCAGAAGAAGAAAAAATGATGAAAATTATAATTTTTCAAAGGAAAAGAACCACCAAGGAATTGATTTCCTTTCCTTTCCTTTCCGTGAAGGCATCTTGATTCTTGGGTAAGTAAAGTTTGTTGGTACTAGTCCCCAACATAAAGAACTAAGTACTAGGGTTGAGTGGGTCGGAGTGTTGGTGTGTTTGCTCCTTCGATTAATGGGGCAGGATGATGTCCAAATAAAGGGAAGCCAATATGTAGTTTAGATTACTCCAAAAAAAATTATTCCAAAATCCTTCATTCTTCATTGCAACTCTCGCAGCTTAGTTAGCCTCTAGTAAACTTTGCAAAATCTGATTCGGCATCTAGAGAACTGCTTAATATTGTTTTAATCTACTAAAGTAACAAAACCTAAGAGTTTCAAAATCATAATCAAGCATCCTATATGAAACAAATCCTTCATAATCAATTTTCATCACTGAATCTGAACTCTCCACAGCCAGATAGCACAAGCAACATATTATCGTACCTAAGCTGTACCGAAAAGAGAAAAGCTAGGGTTAGGGTTTACCTTCAGAGGAGGGGGACGACAGAGGAGGGGACGGCTCTCGACGACGGAAGAGGGACGGAGGAGAGGGCAGGCGGCGGAGGGGCAGAGGCGCTCTCGACCACGGAAGAGGCGGCGGAGGAGAACTCCTTAATTTCGAAATGAAATTTGAGAGAGAGAGAGAGAGATGGGTCGGGAATGGGGGGAAAAGAAAATTCTGAATCGTTATAGTAAAAACTTAGCGACGTCGGTTAAAGACGTCGCTAAGCGTCGCTAACTTTAGTGATATTAACGACGTCTTAGTCAATACGTCGGTAAGCGTCGCTAATATTAGTGATATTAGCGACGTTCACCGATATATCCGTGACGTACGTTTTTTAATAAAAAATGTAGTCGCCATACGTTGTCGAACGTCGCTGATCGTGACGTCTTGCGACGTCCTGATATTACGTCGCTAATTTATTAAAATTTAGCGACGTTTTTGTCTAGCGTCGCTAATTACGTCGCTAAATTGAGTTATTCTAGTAGTGAGGTTAAGCAAGACAAGTCAAAGCATGGGTCACCTGACAAATGTTAGAAATTTGTACACGTATACTGAAAATACGTATAACAGAAAACGGGATTGACAACTCTACCCACCTTAAAAGAATTTCGTCCTCAAAATTTAATCAAGAGGCTAGAGGTTTCGGAACAAGCTATACTAACTACAGCCAATCTATGTCTAGCAGTCAATCAAGCAATCATTCATGCAAACAAAAAATTTAGAGCATAAGTCATAAGAAAGATATTATACCTTACGAGTCAAACATGTGTGGATATCGTGATCGAATATCATCCTCATGTTCCCAGGCTTCACCCAAAGATTGATGATCCCAAGCAACATGGACTAAACTAATAGTCTTGTTCTTGAGAACTTTCTCTCTTTGGTCCAATATGGATACGAGTCTTTCCTCATACGAAAGGTTGATACCAACAACCAATTACGAATGATCAAGGATATGGCTCGGATCCAGAATATACCGTCGTAATTGGGATACATGGAATACATCATGTACCTCACGTAACGACGACGGAAGAGCGAGACGATAGGGCACATCACCTACTCGCTCGAGAATATATATCAAACGGCCTTATATACCTAGGACTAAGCTTTTCCCGTACGCCGAATCGAATGACATCACTTGTAGACAAGATCCTAAGAAATACGTGGTTGTCGATAGAAAACTCAAGGGGACGTCGATGATATTATGATAAGGGATCAAAACAGTCGAAGAAAATAGCAAAAATGGACAAAACAGACAAAAATAGGCAAAAACAGCCAAAATCGACATATCGACGGTATACTAGCTGAAAATTGAGAGTTTTTTGGGCACAAAAATGGCATACCATTGGTATACTGAAGTATATCATCGATATATTGGCCGTAACATCACCAAAAATCTAGAATTTGTCAAAACTTATTTTAGCGATAAATTTATTATTTTAAATTGAAATTCGACGTTTTAAAAGTCAAAATCGCATGAAATTAAATTTTCTACAACGTGGGAGCATTAGTTTTCACAAATTTCAAGGTTTAATAGATCAATTCTTCAAAATACTATAAAATAAATAGGACTTTAGGAACTAAAATGTGTCTGATTCCACCAAACTCTACACCAACAGAATACAAGCTTGGGGTAGGACACCTATAGCATAAATAACTAAGTATTGCAAGAGACATCTAAGGTATCAGAACCAATACCGAGTTTTCTGCGGTATCATACGATACTGACTTAGAAACCTAGATCTACTCAAAACCAACAACCAAAACCAAAAGTTTCACATACAAAACATGAAGACAATTTAAATATACACTTTTGACCAAAAATATGTAATATATCAAGAAAAATATAATATGAAGAAAAATCATGGTTATCTTCACTTTGAGCAAGATGTATTTGCCAAGGGTAAAGCTACAAGCCTAAGCTTCTATTCCTCTTCCTAGAGGGGATAGACACACCTAAGGCCTCAAGATCAAGCTCCAAGTATAGCACAAGAAAGAGAAGAGGGAGAGAAATGAAGAGAGAATAAAAAGAAAGAAAAGTGGAAGAGATAAGAGAAAATGGAGAATTAATATAGGGGGAATGAGTGAATTATAGCCCTAGGATGAGCCACCTCATCAATCCAAGCCTCCCTCAAGTAATCTCATCCATCCAAACAAAACTAAGAGCCTATTGGGTAAAAGGGGACTTGGTCATTAGCCAAGGGAAAAGTTAATAGCAGCAGGGCAGTATACCGGCGGCATACCGGTCTGACTGCTAAATTTCGATATCGAAAAAATTACAGTATCTGTTCTACGCACGGGTCCTAACACAGATCTATGGCAATGCCAATGGATATTCTACAAGTTCAGGATAGTCTCTCATATCAAAACAAAATATAATCACGAAAATACAACAAACATGATACTTGAAAATATAAAACACATCATAAGTTTGATTTTCAGAAGAAGAAAAAATTAAATACCGAAATTCAGAAATAGGAAATCCGAAAACGAATGTAACACAACATCTCTTTTTTATACTCTCTCCTAGGATTACCAACATGGTCGCCCACTATCTAGCAAACCAGTTTGTATGTTTAGACTTACATGCATCATCATTGCTATACAAAAAGCCTCCTTATTACATATTCGCTCATATTCAAAAAGATATGGCCAACGGTTGTTCTATTGAATGAAAATTTCTTTCCATTCAAAAAATATATCAGACATATTACGGACACTCTAAAATATAGTGAAGACGCCATCAAAATATTTGCATGTTCATGTCGTCGTGTCGCTATACTGTGTTGTGTCATATGTATGTTCGTGCAACATAGGTGTCAAATATTTTATAATGATAGTTAATGTGGAACAATAATGGTAATTAGTAATGATAAGTAACCAATAATGCACAATACAAATACTATTTAATACATTTTAACTTATTTTTAATCTCCAATTAAAAATAAGTTAAATAATCAGTTTCAATAAATTATTACCAATTTATTTATATGAGTAATTATTATTTTTCATTGTCATAATGCATTTTTTTTACTTTCTCTTCTCCTTCATATTAACATTCTTCCAAAGTAAAAAAAAAAGTTTCAAAAGACAGAGCCGACAAAAAAATTAGGAATATTTAGTAATAGCATCTCGCATATTAGTGGATATTAGAATTTGGATTACGAAATCACTATTCATGTATGCTAAACAGTGATTTCAAAACTGAAATATTAACATTGGATAATTTAAAAAATTACGAGCCTCTAGCATACATCGTAAAATCAGAAACGAGAATTACATGGTCTCGTTTGGTTTGCAGAATGGAAGGGAAAGGAAATCAATTCTTTGTCATTTCCTTTCCTTTGAAATTTTTTATTTTTCATTGATTTCCTTTCCGATGTTTGGAAATGCCAAAAAATTTAAAAAGGAAAGTGATTACATCAATGTGGAAAAGTAATTTCTTGGATGGATGAAATCATTTTTCCTCCAAATTTTTCTTTCATTGAGAATTACTGTCATTTTCTCTTCAATTTCTTTATTACTTTTCTTTCCTCTTCAATTTCTTTTGTAAGAAAAGTAATCACTTTATTTCAATGTTTTAAAAACCGGACCGACAATCGAACCGAAATTTTTTCGTACAGGTCTAACCGGGGTTCAACAGGGTCCAACCGGGTCTGACCGGTTATGTACTGTATGCTTAAAATTTTCTTATAAATATATTATCCCTATTTCATCGGTCACCGCATCTCCTGCCATGTACACGCAACCATTTCCATGCAAGGACAAAGTATTTACGAAGCTCTCTATAGTCCCTATCAACAACACAAAAGTCCCATCTTACGCCTGTACACGACCCTATCAACCTATCAGCCATGGACACATTCGACAAAGCCACACCCCTTACCAACATAATCAGTTCTACACTCTTCTTCCTTACTCTTCATCACCTAGGCTTCTCCTCAAGCTTCTCCTGCACACACTCCACCTTTATTTTTTAAACCCTCTCTTTCCCACTCCATTATCTCCTCCCTCTCTCACTCGAAGCAACCACCCTAGAGCTCAAGTTCTGCGTCGCGATCTCGCAGAAATCCACCCGATCGCTGTCCCTACGCTGGACCACCACCGTCCGCACTTCCTCCAAGCTCGTCCAGGCCCATCCTATCTAAGCCGACCCTGAGCTCCTGGCAGTGGTCCAGGCATCTCTGACCGGTTCAAATGAACTCCGGTTTGGGCGATTCACAGGTTAAACCCCGGTTTTGTAAAAAACCGTCGGTTCTCAAAAAAAATTCGGTTCAAGTCAGACCGAACCGGCTTTTTGGTTTAATCCGGTCAGACCCGGTCCAACCGTCGGTCCGGTCCGGTTTTGATAACATTGCTTTATTTTTCAATCCGGAGATGCATCGCACACCATCTAGAAAATTGTCTGACCAGATTTTGTAATTCCATCAACAAATTTTCTTAGATTTTGATAAGAAGACCCTCCGGCGCTCATGGCCTCTCTGGCTTTGTCCCTCCATAGCTCCACATTCCTCTTAATCCTAACGCTGCTCTCCCCCTCCCCCATTACTAAATCCAGGCATCTCTTCAGCTCCTCACGTCCCAACACCCCCTCCCCATTGACCTCGCCCCTCACTCCGGTCCCCCAGCTCTTCTCCGCCAGCACGGCATTTGTCGCCTGGTCCGTCCACTGCGGCACCCCGACTGTCGGCACTCCGCAGACCAGGCTCTCGACGGCCGAGTTCCACCTGCAGTGCGTCACGAAGCACCCGACCGAAGGATGCGACAGCACCTCCACCTGCGAGCACCACTCGACCACCATGCCATTCTCGTCGTCGTCCTGCAGCTCCAGCCCCTCCCATCTGCACTCCCTCCGCAGCACCCACAGGTACGGCCGCCCGCTGTCCTTCATCCCGTTCAGGATCTCCTCCATCTGCTCCTTCCTCACGCTCCCGAACGACACGTACACGACCGAGCCGTGGGGCTTCGAATCCAGCCACTCCATGTACCCCTTCTCGTCCAGCTTGAACAAATCTCGTCCTGCGTCCGACGAAAGGATAGGACCTATCGGGATCAAGGTGAGGCCCTCGACCGCGGAGAGCGCGTCCTCCTCCAGCTCGGCGAACGTGTTCATCAGAACAATCGGTTTCGAACTCGACAGCGCGCATTTTCTGTCGAGAGTGTCCAACGTGTCCTTGAACATGCTGAGTACCACGGCGTACGGGTCGTCTGGTTGAATGGTGAGGAAGGACGGAAGGTCGCGGGCTCGTAAGGACGGCAGACATGGAAGGTCGATGGTAGTAGACATGGGGTCCTCGCTGTTGCAAGCGGTGGTTATAAGGGAGGAGTAGCCGTGGAAGTAGTGGTAGTAGATGGCGAAGACGGTGGCCGGCTGGATCCAGTACTGCGCGGACGGGACGCCGTTGGCGCGGGCGACGTCGGCCGCCCAGGGGAGGAAGAAGGTGTAGACGACGCAGTCGACGGGACTGCCGCGGCCGTGGAGGCGCTGGAGGATGGAGGAGACGCTGGAGGAGCCGAGGGTCCTGAGCTGGGAGAGGTAGTGGTGGACGTCGTGGGTGCCCCACACGAAGCCTTCTTCGTTGAAGCCGTCGGAGAAGGGGATGTGGGCGACGGGGCCGTCCTGGACCTCGTCGTCGGGGGCGGCGAGGGACGGGAACATCCGGCAGTGGGCAGAGACGGCGGTCGAGAAGGTGACGGCGGCGCCATTGGCGGCGGCGAGGCGTCTGGCCAGGTGGAGGACGGGGTTGATGTGGCCTTGCGCGGGGTACGTTACCAATAGGAAGTGTTGCCTTTTTTGCTCCATTTGTTGTTTGTTGGGTGTAATAATGGAATGGAAGTTTCCTATTTTTTTTTGGAAGGAAGTTTCCTATTTTTAGTGGTTTAAATAGTGCGACGGAGACGAGTGAGTGACGTTTGTGGTGACGGCTGAGGGTCTCTTTCTGACGGCAATAATGATGTCGTCGTATGTACTTTGTTTACAAAATTTCCCCACAGGATGCATAGGTAAAACCCCAAGGGATCCACATGCTAGCTCGTTGCGGCACCTAGCATGTGCGTGCGTGCGTGCGTGCTTCGTTTGGACCGACGTAGGAATAATAATTGAAATACTTCGATAAGGACGGACGTATCAAGCTTTTGTTACAACCGTGGTTGTGTCATAAATGGGTCTCCCGTCTCTTTCCACAAATCGTGCATATATATATATATATATATATATATATATATATATATAGTCATAACCCGTGTCCATAGGACATGGTTCATTTAAGGTATTCTCCCTCAAAATCTTGGACCCCCAATTTTAAACGAACAACAATAATTTTGAGGCCCCCATCAAAATATTAAATCCCAACCACTGCTGGATGTGAATTTTATTTGGATTCCCCATAAAATCTCACTCTCAATAATGCTCATTCACAACCATTATGAGGCCCCCATCAAAATATTAAATCCCAACCATCAAAATATTAAATCTCCATCTTTGGATTCCCCATAAATCCCCACTCCCAATAATGATGGGGAATCGAATTCATCTTCTATTTTGTCCACCCTATTATCATCCCTATTTTGTCCATAGGATTAGATTTAAAAAACGGTTCAGATTAAATATTTACAAGCCAAAAATAGAAACAACAAACTCTCCTTAAATTAACCAAGAGAAACAGTCCGTACATTGAAAAAGAGAATTTGTGGGGGGAAAAATAAAAAATTGTTCGCGGCACCTTCTCCTCCGCTCCGGCGCTCTGCCTCCGCCTCGCTCCGGCGCTCCTCCTGCTTCTATACATTCGTGTCGTTCGTGCTCAGGCGAGGAAGAGGGATGTATCCGGTCCAATGATCTGTCTTGAGCAGCTCACGAACATAAGCCATTCTGTGGATCGGAAATCTGAAAGTGTGGTGTCGTTGAACCACGTATACGTATAGACTGTGGAATTTCTACGTGGGAGGCGGCAGTTGACACTTGCTAAGTCTACATCGACCCGGCGTACCAACGTGTCATCGTATGAGATTTCCTTGACATATATAGTACTTGTTCTCGTGGGGATCATATAGCACAGCGTTGTTAGCTGCGAAGACCAACTCGAATAGGGGAAGGGGATGAGTGCAAGCAAATGAATCATCTTATAGACGGAAGGGCAACTTAAATGTTTCCACGGAAAGTAGATGTACAACCATCTTAATGTTGGCCTTGGCTGCTGTGGAAGAGCCGCAAGATAAGACATGACAAGGAAGCGGCTATATTTCACTGAGGATATTGTTAGCCTCGTCATATTATTTATCTACAACTTGAGCTTCATCGTGTTAGAAATCAAGGCCAGATATATATAAATAAAATTCCTTATCATATTTGAGTAGTTTTTGTGATTCATGTTCCAATCACTATTGCGATGAGTTTAATACGAATGGTGTAATTTTTTATATGTTTCGTGGATTTTTTCAGGATTGGACTTCAGTGTTCAATTTAGATATTTACATAAAGATATGCGCATTTGCGATTCTAATTTATGATTGTATAATTGTGCATTTGTAGTTTTTCCATTCTCCACTCCTCACCCGAGTGCTTTCAGTTGATAAGGTTTTTCGCATCATTCTCAAGAAAAAAAAGGCCTATATTAGAAGCAGTGCAAACAAGATAGCACAACTCTTATGATTTGTATCATGAAGGTTTGATCCGTCAAATTCATCACGGTGTTCCTTGGTAGAATTAATACCTAAAAGTCTACATTGAAAACTTCTTCCATAGTAAGTTTCAGGGAAGAGTAACCAAAAAAAATCATCCATTAATAGACAACTTCTAGCTGGTACCTTGAGCCTTTCTTTAAATATATGCTGCCAATGGTTCACAATTATGTCAATAGTTAACAATAATAGTAATATATCCCCATCCAGTTAATCGGTCTTCCATATCTTTATTCGTTAAATTACAACAAAGAACACATTAAAACAGATGCAAGAGATTATAACTGTTACATAATGGAATAATCGATGATTACTGGATTTATTAATTGTCAGCTTTAAATTCCTAAGACGTAAATGTTTGTGAAAGCAATACCTTGATAGTTAATTTGATCTTTTGATTAAACTTCTTTTTTGTATCCGTGTTCTACTGGTGAGACTTTCTTCGCTTGAGTGGTAGATTGAACTTTGAACTTTGTTGGATTTTGGTCGTTGTAGTGTTGTTGTCGTCATTAAAATCTTATATCCTGACAACTTAGTACATATAGATGATGGTTGAATCAACACAATAGTATTTTGTTGTCAAGTTACTCTTACCATTATGATTTTCCAACATGTCTGTGACTGTGTCAAGTACTCTTGAATTGACACTTATAAGCAACTTCTCTTTTGATGTCACGAAGTGCACACATGAGCACAATGTATTGGCAACAGAAAATCCGAATCCATATTGGCAACAGAAAATATGAATACTTATGCACCAGTTTGTTCTTGCATTTACTCTCAAGCTATTAAGTTATTGACTTAGTCTTTCTCTGATTTTGTCCTTGTAATTATCTCTATCCATGATTGTAGGATTCAGTTGTAACCTCATGAGTTAGTTTAGGAAATATTGTTGTAAACTCTGTTGTATAAAGGCTCACGCATCAGAATGAGAAAAATGCAACCTTTTTTATATTTATCATCTCTTTACATGGTACCAGAATAGCCTCAACCGATCCTACGCTATGTCTTCCGAAAACAACCAGATTACTCCTTCCGCTACTCAAATCTTTTTCACTGCTTCTGGTGGCGCCGCGGCCAACCTTCAATTCCCGGCGCTAGCAGTCCGTCTCGATCGCTCCAATTACTCTCTATGGCTCGATACTATTCGCTCGGCTCTTGAGGCTTATGAGCTTGAGGGATTTCTTATCGCTGGTGGTGCTCCTCCGCCGCCTGTTTCATCGGCCGCAGGTTCATCAACCACTACCAGCCCGAATCCTGACTTTGTTGCTTGAAAGCACAAGGATCGACTAGTTCTTTTATGGCTGCGATCCACTCTCTCCACTCCTATGCTTGGTCACATTGTTCGGGCTGCCACAACCGCGGAGCTTTAGTCCATATTGGAGCAGATGTTTCACTCCCAAACTCGTGCCAGGCATATGCATTTGAAACAACAACTTCAATTGCTCTCCAAGGGAAACCTATCTATCTTGGAATATGTTGAAAAGAAAAGGGCAATTTCTGATTCCCTCGCTGAATGTCTCACCTCTGTATCGGACGAGGATTTTGTCTCTTTTGTGCTATTTGGCTTAGGGGCTGAATCAAAATAGCCCTGAGTATGCGGCTGGAACCGATTTCGTCGAATGAGCTGCTCGGCCTCCTTCTTCAGGAAGAACAGCGCATACTCGACTCTTGCACCGACTCTAGTTTTTCGGTGGCCCATGTTGCTCATCGGAGAGGCACGGGTACAAGTCGACATTCCCCGTTGGACTCTGCCACGTTTGGAGACCGTTCTCGCCCGGTGTGTCAAATCTGCGATAAGCAGGGTCATGACGCACGGAATTGCCATCAACGACTGAACCTGTCTACCTTCCCTGCCACCAATCGCCGCGCCGCTGATCGCCTCCGCCAGTCCGCCAGCAAGCAGGCTCATGTGGCGTACACCGCCAGCCCATCCGCCATTACCGACCCATGGGTGGTCGACTCTGGAGCAACGAATCACGTCACGGCTGACCTGTCCAGCCTCAACCTCCAGTCCGAGTACACCGACAGTGACAGCCTTGTCATCGCAAACGGTCAGTCCCTTCCCATTATGCATACATGCAATCTTTCTTTATCTGCAAAACATGTTGTTAAAATTCTTACCCTTAAAGATATTCTTGTTGTGCCTAAAGTATCTAAAAACCTTCTTAGTGTTCGTCAATTATGCCTCGATAACAATGTTTTTGTGGAACTTCATGCTAACCATTGTTATGTTAAGGACCTTCAGGGTACGAGAATACTCAAGGGAATTATTGAGAATGGCTTGTACCGGCTTCCTGTTCGCTCACCCGCTCCCAGAGTTTTTGTTGGTGAACGAGCCTCTGTCTCTTGTTGGCATCATCTCTTTGCTCATCCTCATGAGTCCATCTTGCGTCGTCAATTAGTTAATTTTAATTTGCCTGTTTCTGCAAATAAATCTTTGCCTTTGAGTATTGCTTGTCAATTAGGCAAGAGTCAAAGACATCATCTACCTTCTTGTCATGTTCCCTCTAAAAATCCTTTTGATTTAATTTATTCGGATGTTTGGGGCCCTGCCTCTGTATCTTCTTTAAATGGTAATCGCTATTTTGTCATTTTTATTGACGATTGCACCAAATTTGTTTGGGTTTATTTCTTGGCGGCTAAATCTCAGGTTTTGTCTGCCTTTACATCTTTCAAAACTATGGTTGAGACACAGTTTTCCACTAAACTCAAAGCTTTTCAATCTGATTGGGGTGGCGAGTACCGTAATGTATCAACTTTTCTTGCAACTAATGGCATACTTCATCGTGTTTCTTGCCCTCACACTCCTGAACAAAATGGTGCTTCTGAAAGACGGAATAGGATCATTATTGAAAAAGGGTTGGCTCTTTTGGCACATTCCCACCTTACTATGGAATTTTGGGAACATGCTTTTCATACCGCCATTTACTTGAATAATAGAACTATAACTCCAATTCTTCAGAACAAGTCCCCTTATGCATACCTATATCAGCGTCACCCTGATTATAACTTTCTGAAATCCTTTGGTTGCTTGTGTTTTCCTTATCTTCGCCCTTACAACAGTAGCAAGTTGGAATTCCGTTCTATGGCGTGCATCTTCTTAGGGTATAGTGCTAAACATGAAGACTATCTGTGCTATCACGTTTCTTTCGCTCGAACGTACATTGCTCGTCGTGTTGCCTTTGATGAGTCTTCTTTTCCTTTTTCGGAGCATAATTCTCAGTCCGGTCAGCCAGATTTGCCTCGTCCTGCACTCTCTCTTTTTCCACTTCAAGAAGCTGCATTGACACCACTCTCGGTTGCATCTCCTCCTTCGGATTCTTCTCGGCTGACTCCCATTCAGCCGCCGTCTTCATCTCCTTCCGACCTCACGCCACATTCCCACACGGTGGTGCCACCTTCCCCACCACCGATCCCTTCGCCGGTTGTGAGGCCCGCCTCACTGTATCAGTATTTTATACGGATACATATTTATTTGAGCTGTATTTCGTATTTCCTGAATTTTGAGAATATTTAAAGTTGTTGAATTGTCATTGTACGGATTTCTGACAATTGTCGGGTGACCCGTATACTGGCTTGTTTCATTTATTTTGGTATGAATCATGACTTGGTTTTAATTTGATTTGACTTGGTTTTATTGGTTTGGTTTAACATGGTTTGGCTTGGACTTGGTTGGTTTAGTTGGTTTCTTATGAGAGAGGTGTATGGTTTAGATTGAGTTGAGAGGAATGAATGGTGGAGATTGCTTGGGCTTGTTATATAAGCCACCTACCACTCTCTCTCCTCCATTATTCATTTTCATTTTTCCATCTTCATCTTCTTCTTCTTTCCTTCTTCACCAAGGAGGAGAGGCAAGTACACCTTGCCGAACCTTGAACAAATTTATATTTGATTGTTCCATCTTCTTCTTTGCATGATTCTAAGCATGTTTAGAACTTGGAGTTTTTGATTTTACCGGGTGGATTCTTGTAGATCTGAGTTTATATTATTTTCAGTTTTCTTGGGTTTTGATCTACCAAACATACTTGTTTACGAAAACTAATTGATCTATGTTGTAGAGAATTTAATTTCATGCAGTTTTGGCTTTTGTTTCGCTTGATTTCGACTTCGGATGAGGAAGTTATGGCCAAAAGCAATTCTGGTCATTTCTATGTTCATCTGCAGCATGAACAGCATGTCGCAGAAGGCGCATGTTGCAGTAGGCGCATGTTGCAATGAGGCGCATGTCGCAGTAGCCGCAACATGTCGCAGAAGGCGCATGTCGCAGTAGGCACATGTTGCAATGAGGCGCATGTCGCAGTAGCCGCATAGCATGTCGAAGAAGGCGCATGTCGCAGTAGGCGCATGTTGCAATGAAGCGCATGTCGCGGTAGGCGCATATCATGTCGCAGTTGAGCCACATGAGGCGCATGTCGCGGTAGGCGCATATCATGTCGCAGTTGAGCCACATGAGGCGCATGTCGCGGTAGGCGCATATCATGTCGCAGTTGGGCCACATGAGGCGCATGTCGCGCATGAGCCGTATTAAGGCGCATGTCGCAGTAGGCGCATATGGTGTCGCAGTTGCATGCATGTCGCAGAATAGGCCGCATAATGCATATTTTGACTATTTCTAACTGTTATATGTTCTAAATGACTGAATTATGGCTCGAATTTCTTCCAACTCCCAACATGAAAGTTGTAGAGTTTTTCCTTGGCTTCAAGAGTATATATATAATATTAATTAACTGTGCAAGTTTCTTTCTTTTAATATGGAGCTCCCGATTGTACTGTACATTTTCTATTCTTGGCCTATATTGCGACGACCCACTTAATAGCTTGTTATTTCTTAAATGAATGAAATTGACATGACTTGATAGTGACCCGCCGTGGTGCACTCCTGACATGATAACTTGACCTGACAAATTTGACATGATAACTTGACATGATAATTCTTGATAGTGGCCCGCCGTGGCGCACTCTTGACATGATAAACTTGACATGATAATTCTTGATAGTGGCCCGCCGTGGCGCACTATTGACATGATAAACCTGACATGACATTCCTTGAAATGCTGTTGCGACGGCTAACACGACTTGACAAGATTGAATAACTTGGACACCGTGGACGATTGTGCTTGTACAAATGAACCCGTCTTGTCTTGCATCACGTCTAAGACGGGGACCTCTGAGTACCACGGTCAGGGGTACCCACTGAAATCGACTAAGGTTAACAACTAGAATAATCCAGTAGTCATGAAGAGATTTTTCAGCTACAGGCAATCCCGTTACCTGGGCGCGCTTGTGGATTTGTAGCCTGCCGACGAGTAGGGCACACTTCCAGCACACGGTTATGTGTTGCACCCTTATTGTACTAATATTCGCCTGGATAACCTGGATGGTCTGCAGGGCTTGTGGCTGTGGAATAATCTCACTGCATCTTGCTAGTAATTAGGCCTGTGATAACCCTAGTTAGTTAAAGTATCAAGCCGTACTTATTGCTTGGCCGTGAATGTTGGATGGAGTTCGATCAGTCTAGTCTTGTCTTGATCTTGTACTTGGTTGTTACATGTCCTGATTTGTTACTTTATCTTGCCGATAAATGGTGGGAGAAACCAAGTTCTGTTCAGACGAAGGGTTACAACCCCGGTCCTTGTTTGGTTTACGGGTTGTAACCTGGTTATCTGAATAGTCCCATGGTTATCTCATCGTATATCACCTTCCCAGTCTAAGTCTTATTTAGATCCATTTCATAATTGTTTCCAGGATAATGATTGCAATGATTGTCACTCTAATGTATTGTACTCTGTATTGTCACTCCCTGTTTGTCACTCTGTGTCACTTAATGATTGTCACCTTTAGCAATAAATGATCAGAGACCAAGTTCTGTTCAGGCGAAGGGTTACAACCTCGGTCCTTGTTTGGTTTAAGGGTTGTAACCTGGCTTCCGGAATAGTACTTTCGTCCTCTCTTTGTATATTGCCTAGCTCTAGTTATTTAATATGTTCTCTAGTTACTTTATCTCACCTGTTCATATGACTACTTGCTTTGCATAACTCTTAAAAGATCGTTTGCTGAACAAGTCTACTTTTAATTGTGTTTACTAAATGCTTTACTTACTGCCTTCTTATGTTCGGGTTAAGTGCATTGGTACTGCACGAATCTCGATCCTCCCTTACTTATTGCTTTCTCTCTCTGTTGATTGCCTATGATTGCTGGTTTTAAGTACATTGTTCGGCCTCCTTTGTGGTACTTGCTATTTGGGGTCTGACCCCACTGGTTTTGCATGGCCAGGTTCTGATAGAAGAGCCCGAAGGATCTACCGTACCATTCACTCGACGGTGACCAGCCGGAGCACCAGAGTGCCTCAGTGGGCTCTTTTTCATTCTTCCACTGATATGTAAATTCTCTTCTTGTAACGTTTAGCCCCGAGCACGTGTTTAGCTCGTGTTTTGGTATTTCCTTGATATTGTAGCCTACGGGCATAAACATGATATGTGTATTCTAGACTATAGCTAGTCCTTATCATGTACGACTAATATTCTAGCTAGTCATCAGTTCTGTGGTACTGTGTAGCTCCCCTTCCCGGATTTTTATATATTTTATTATTATTTACTTTATTGAATTTTATTATTATCGCTATTATTATTTTTATTATCATTATTATTGAGGTCGTTATTTTATAATATTATTATTATAATTATTGGTTATATTTATTTGGTTATCAAATAAATGTGATTTAATATATATATTCATATTTGTAAGAAATAGACCTTACTCTAGAAATGTATAATATTGGGTTTTTATTTAGGTTTTATGGATATATATTATATAAGTATGTGTACGAGAATATAGGTATATGTACGCATTTAAATAGATATATTATATATAAAAAATAAATAAATATATTAATATTTTATTTGGAAGTATATTTTATACTGATTTTAAATATTATAGATTGAATATGGTATTTATATACAAGGTATATATGTGTATTTATAAATATATATTGTGTATGGGTGTGAATATATATATAAGCCGATATATAAATATTTGTGGATATGTATAAGTCTGTATAAATATTCGTATGTATATTATATGTGTATATATATAGATTATATATATTAATATATGTATATACATGTATAGTTAAAATAAGAAAACATAAAAAAAAGAAAAAAAGAAGTAGAATGAATAGAATAAGCAACCAAAGCAGTAGAAGCAAGTACCCCGGCCCAAACAGGATAATCCCAACCCAGCCTTAGAGGCCAGCCGGCTAGGCAGCCCCTGCCTAGAGCTCGGGCCCACGGGATGGGCATTCCCGAGCAGAGAACTAAACCCCCAGCCGACTTTAAGTTCATATATATTCCTATATACGCGAACTCAGCGAGAGTTCGAGAGAGGAGGGCGCGGAACACCAAACCCTAACAACAGCGCCCGCCGACCCCCACACAAGGGCGACTTCCCCCACGCGCGCCACCCCGTACGCCGCTGCGGGCGGCCTCCGGCCGGCCCGGAACGCCGCACGTGCGCGCGTGCGCGAGTAGGAGCAAGAGCAGCAAGGACAGTTTCTACTCTACTTTGCGACGAGTTTTCTCCCTCCACGTTCCATGAATCCTCGAACCAATTGCACAGGTATACTCCCAACCTATACGGCTCCGTTCCTCTGCAAGTAGAATATGTTAATTCGTAGTAACTGCGTCAAGAATTCGATCCAAAGATCGAGAAAAATCTCGAAATTCGGAATATAGAGACTGTCCCAAAGTCCCCAGTTTGAGTCCCGATTTCTTGCAAAACAGTGATCTATTTCGAAATCCTTTTGAAGGCGTTTATCGACAACATGTAGGGCAACAAAACCCTTCTTGTAGTTTTAAATATATCTAGGTATTCACTAAATAAAACCTGTGTAAAGTTCACGAAAAATCTGTTTTCAAAACTAGAAAAATCGCTCCACACGACGTACGTCACGCCAATCTGGACGACGTGGTCGCGTACCGAAAGGATCGAAAGCTGCGTAACGGCTTCGTGGTCGTGTGGGCTTTGACGGAATTCAAATTGGTCGCGTGTGCGCGACGAATTTGATGCGTATCCGTCGAAATTCACCGTATCGTGCACGTTGCAAATTCTCCAATTACTTTATGCACACTCATCGGATCGAGACAAAACTTGCGCCAACAGAACCGTATCATTTTTCTGGTCCTGTATGCCAAGTTTGGTCCGATTCTGAGACCGTTGATAAAATCACCGTTTTGCGGGCCCCACGGTCCCACTCAACGGGCGATTTTGTGCACGGGCCGCCGGAATCCAACTTTGGACATACGGTTGGGTTCGTATCGAAAAACTGAATCCGTAGACATGTAGTTTGACGACTTTAGAGACCGTTGACTCTGGCACGCTTTTCGGTGCAAAGCGGATCCAACGGTGGACATCATTTTGGTCCAAAATTACCGTTTTGCCCCTGTGTCCAGAATTGGACTTAAGGACAGGCAATCCTAGCTAATTGGAATATTCTGAGATCATTGGTATTGTTTATTTCAGCTTCCGGGGACTGTTGTACGTGTTTTGACTATTGTGGTATTTTGAGTGGCTTGGATCATCGGTTTCACCAGCACAGGACCACAGGCGAGTACAGTTTATTGTTTGCATTTCGATATTGATCTTTACTATATTTCATTGATTAGTCATTAGTTATGTGATTTTTTATACTCTACTATAAATTGTTGAGTCGGGAATGAGAAGTACCAAGGATGTGTGATCAGACCGTAGACATTGTAGATATCGTAGACATTGTAGATATCGTAGACATTGTAGATATTGTAGACATTGTAGATATCGTAGACATTATAGATATTGTAGATATTGTAGATATTGTAGACATTGTAGATATCGTAGACATTGTAGATATCGTAGACATTGTAGATATCGTAGACATTGTAAATATCGTAGACATTGTAAATATCGTAGACATTGTTTATTTTCTGCAGTAGACATCGTAGACATTGTTTAAATTCTGCAAGTAGATATCGTAGACCGTGCGGTGTAGTACCCCAGACCGATCACATGTCAAAGGTACTTCTTACGGTGGAAAGTATATTGGTCTATTTATTACTATTGATTTTTCACACGGCTTTACTGTTATTTTCAAAACTCATGATTGATGCCTAACCTTTGTCTTATAATCGTTTTCTTTATTTGAAATTGTAATTCAGTGAATTGTGCTCGTTCCATTCCTGACTGGAAACCAACATTTTCAGGTTAGCCGTGGATTCACTTAGCATGGAAGATACGGGGGTACTTACAGACGAAGCCTAGAGACTAGTTAGATAGTGGACTGGTAGTCATTCAAATATTTGTACAAGTTTATATTTTCTGCAAATGTAAAATTTATGAATATTGTAAGTTAAATTAATTATGTGAATGAGCATCTTTGTGATTATGATCTTCATGGCCGTGACGGCGTACTACCGTCGACACTGCGGCGTAGGCTGGCTTGGACACGTCTCGTGTCCGTTTTAAAAAAAAAACGGGTGCGGGTCATGACAAGTTTTTGTGGTGGCCCATGCAGGTCAGTCTTCGCAAATCACGCGAACTCGTGATAGTACTTAAGTTAGTTGTACTATTGCGAGCCTGCGACTAGGAAATGCTCATTCACGAATTAATTTAATTTAAGAGAATGACTAGGACTAGGAGTCCCTTTATACAAATTTACCGATGGGTAGTCTAGGCCATGCAATGTAGATGAGGGTTAATGATTTTGATAGTTGTCAGATCTTCATAGGTACACTATTACCTCTTGGTATGGCGATATGATCCAAAGTGGATAGATGATTCACTCGGGAGGCAGAGCTTCCTAGAATTAATGATCTAACCCAGATGAATTATTCAAATTCCTTCTGCTTGCCTCTTTAGATATCATCCTCACATCTTAGTCCAAATTGCCCATTTAGTTCGTATTTTTCCCTAAGAATTATTATTTTATATAATTTTGATTACGATATCCCCATACGGACTTCGAGTTAGTTTCGATTCAAGTTTGTCCCTCAGAGGCTTGAATACACATGGAAGAGTTAGAAGGTTTGTATTTCTTTTGTCCTCAGTTATTTCCCCCTGTGCAATCTTTTATCTTAAGGGTTGTGACTGATAGGACAAATGCGTACGCTTTATTTCATAGGCAATTTGTTTGAATCTCTAGGAGCTCATGGGTTTTACGGATGTAGTTAAAAGAATATTAGTTGACTCATGATGGCAGGACAGCAGCGCACTGTCACCATTTATTTGAATTATAGAAACCATAGTTTCACTGCAGCCAGCAGCGCACTGGCGAGAAACGACCCCTAGAATTGAAATTAGTCTAAGAAAATATAGGTTATAGAATATTTCTAAAACTATGGCCAGAGGTCCTCTTTGAACGTAGTTACCCTTGTGCCAGGTAGAGTATCTGATAGGATATCACATCTGAGCCACGGAACCAAGGGTTTACCATCGTACGAGTATACGGGCGAGACGTAATCCTCGGTTAAATTATTTCAGACGTGATTACAAGTTTGGGATACCATAGAGGATAGGACAATGCCATGCATGTCCCATAAGATCCAAAGCCAATATTAGTGGAAGTTCTATAAGTTGAGTAGCATGTCTCCCAACCTAGCATTATGTAGTCCTTGTGATCTATTGATGAGGTAATTGACCGACACTAATAAGTTACCAAGAATATAGAATCTAGAGTTTCTATAACCCATTAGTTGACCAAGACCTTATGGATAGGAAGATTTTAGAAAGATTGTATAAGCAAGGTCACCAGGTAAGTTTTGATTCTCTCTAAACTCGAACTACTTGTGCCTCTTTTCAAAAATCTCGCGTGCTTATATCTTGACTATCTTGACCAACGCTGCTATTACAGCCTAGTTTTTGCAAGCTTACTCTTTTATCGAGCTTGATTCGAGGCATATGTTTAGTAGGGACGCCTGCTAACTTATTGTCTAATCAGAATCAGTGTATTATGGTCTGATCAACCATGATGCATTTGGTTCGCTTTTTGTTTAATTACATTATGTGGATGGAGATATATCGGTATCTATGATCTCATCCGCAACTGCTTGGCAATTCCTTTTGAATTATATGTTCGCCCTTGAATCACGAAATTGTATTCAGTAATAACTCCCTTGAATTCTTTATTGTTTTTGTCTTTCACCGAGTTGGGAAGACGAAAGCTCATAATTGATAGATAGATAGATACCTAGTATTCCCATGACCATGATGGACGTCTACGTAAGTGTAGCTACCATCGGCCAGCCATGTGACTAGAACCATGCCTTAAGTTACTCATTCTCCTCCCGATCCTCAAACTACTATTGGAACCCCTAGCCATCTGAAGTTGAGAATGATTAGGGTTTACCACTGGTCAAAATGCCAACCTATGAGACTATCTATTCTCAAAAACCAAATGTTGTGAGCCTTTAATCATTTGCTTGAAGCTTGGTTTAACTAGAACCCTTGTGACAATAGTCCGGCAGGTTTGACCCCAATAGAATTTAACGACTCAGTTGTTAGAAACCTCTTCGAATGATGTGCCTTAGAGTTGGTTACCCGATCGATAACTCTTGTATATTGTGGACGAGTAGATCATTCTATTTTATCGACCATGTGTCATTGCACACGCACTCGTTTTCCATTTATTGAAGAACGATCCTAGACTTGACTTATATCTACCGTATTCTGTTATGCCACACCTCATTCTTTAGTAACAAGAGACTAGATACATTATCCGGACTTTAGAATTCTTCTAGCCTCTTTGTTCCTGAAACCGTGTCCTAATTCTAAGGTGGGTAGACTGTAAGTCTCCTGAAGTTTAGGGATATATGAAGATCACCGATTGATTAGAATAATTTTTATTTTGATGATAGTAGTGCCCTATGGACTCCCACTTTCCATTTAGAATATTTTGTGTCCCCGACCGTGTCATAAATATTCGGAGCACCAGACCAGCTTTTACCTTCCAACAAACTCCATTTGCAAGTTCTAGACGAGTCCACCTTCATCTAGGTATATCCTGTCCCACTCAAACACGTCCCCTGGTACTCTACTTTTATGGTACGACTTTCAAGTCTAAAGGATTAGCCATAACTCTTACCATAATAGCGGTATACTTCTCGACTTCCATTAGAGACTCAACTTTGACTCGAATCTTTCGACCCAATATATGGTTATGGTCGACTGCAAGCCCACTACGCAGATATCACTAGTGTGCCATTTAATTGTGTTTCCTCGTGCTACTTAAACACAAAAGTCATTAAAGGCGCATTTTGGACTTTAGGGACCTAGCTAACCAACCCGACCGACAACTAGCTCAACCACTTGGGTGGAAACCTATTCTAGGTTACCCTAATCTAGTAGGAATAGTTTTACCATTTGGATCTTGTCCAGTCCATATAGATCGAAATCCAATGTTCATCCAACCAATGACTGATGTCCAATAGGGAGCCCATTAAGACCCAGTAGAACCCATCCATGCATACCATCGTATTTTGGACTGTAAAACCGCACTAGTTGAAATAGGCCCCTGCTACATGGTCACCACCTCTTAGAATGAGAAGTCGTTCGTAACCTTTACTCCAACAACTTGGAAGTCGAGACATGATCTTGTATTACATTTATACCCTTGCTCGTGTGTTTAAATAACCACAGAAAAGATCACGATCTTGGTTTCTGAAATTCCGTTCTATTATGGAACTGTTTAAAAAAAATTTCGAGAACAAAATTTCTGTATTATCGGATTGCAAGCTCCTATAAGAATGAAAGCTCTTAGACTTAGCAAGTAACTGGACTAGAGTAGCCCAATCTAGCAAAATTGGTAAATGGTTCATAGATCTTCTTTCTAGCTGCATCATTAGATACCCTCTACCGCTCTTGAAACTTCCTAATTATCCTCGGTTATTCTTCCTTATTTTTCCGTCCTTTTATTTCAGAGCGACGGGGGATCATGCCTATTAGAGTTTACTAATACTTCTTAGCCACTTGTGTAAGTTGTGTTCGTTGAATTTTGGAAGTTGCTTGATAGATAGGAGAGGGTTACAGATACCCTATACCGTAGATATCTATTTTAGCAAGTAGTGGGATGATTACGAGATTTGAGGGAGTAGCGAGACCAAAGGTGGGTAGAAGTCCTCGGAGTTTCGAAATTGCAAAATGGCTAGAGGAAGAATACGATCAATTTTTTTGAGGAATTAAAATTTAAGGAGATTGTGGTAATAGTGGTTTTATTTATTATTATTTTCTTATTTTAGACAGGTGTACGAGTTAGAATTTTGAGGACGAAATTGTTTTTAAGGTCGGTAGATTTGTAGCTCCCCTTCCCGAATTTTTATATATTTTATTATTATTTACTTTATTGAATTTTATTATTATCGCTATTATTATTTTTATTATCATTATTATTGAGGTCGTTATTTTATAATATTATTATTATAATTATTGGTTATATTTATTTGGTTATCAAATAAATGTGATTTAATATATATATTCATATTTGTAAGAAATAGACCTTACTCTAGAAATGTATAATATTGGGTTTTTATTTAGGTTTTATGGATATATATTATATAAGTATGTGTACGAGAATATAGGTATATGTACGCATTTAAATAGATATATTATATATAAAAATAAATAAATATATTAATATTTTATTTGGAAGTATATTTTATACTGATTTTAAATATTATAGATTGAATATGGTATTTATATACAAGGTATATATGTGTATTTATAAATATATATTGTGTATGGGTGTGAATATATATAAGCCGATATATAAATATTTGTGGATATGTATAAGTCTGTATAAATATTCGTATGTATATTATATGTGTATATATATAGATTATATATATTAATATATGTATATACATGTATAGTTAAAATAAGAAAACATAAAAAAAAGAAAAAAAGAAGTAGAATGAATAGAATAAGCAACCAAAGCAGTAGAAGCAAGTACCCCGGCCCAAACAGGATAATCCCAACCCAGCCTTAGAGGCCAGCCGGCTAGGCAGCCCCTGCCTAGAGCTCGGGCCCACGGGATGGGCATTCCCGAGCAGAGAACTAAACCCCCAGCCGACTTTAAGTTCATATATATTCCTATATACGCGAACTCAGCGAGAGTTCGAGAGAGGAGGGCGCGGAACACCAAACCCTAACAACAGCGCCCGCCGACCCCCACACAAGGGCGACTTCCCCCACGCGCGCCACCCTGTACGCCGCTGCGGGCGGCCTCCGGCCGGCCCGGAACGCCGCACGTGCGCGCATGCGCGAGTAGGAGCAACAGCAGCAAGGACAGTTTCTACTCTACTTTGCGACGAGTTTTCTCCCTCCACGTTCCATGAATCCTCGAACCAATTGCACAGGTATACTCCCAACCTATACGGCTCCGTTCCTCTGCAAGTAGAATATGTTAATTCGTAGTAACTGCGTCAAGAATTCGATCCAAAGATCGAGAAAAATCTCGAAATTCGGAATATAGAGACTGTCCCAAAGTCCCCAGTTTGAGTCCCGATTTCTTGCAAAACAGTGATCTATTTCGAAATCCTTTTGAAGGCGTTTATCGACAACATGGAGGGTAACAAAACCCTTCTTGTAGTTTTAAATATATCTAGGTATTCACTAAATAAAACCTGTATAAAGTTCACGAAAAATCTGTTTTCAAAACTAGAAAAATCGCTCCACACGACGTACGTCACGCCAATCCGGACGACGTGGTCGCGTACCGAAAGGATCGAAAGCTGCGTAACGGCTTCGTGGTCGTGTGGGCTTTGACGGAATTCAAATTGGTCGCGTGTGCGCGACGAATTTGATGCGTATCCGTCGAAATTCACCATATCGTGCACGTTGCAAATTCTCCAATTACTTTGTGCACACTCATCGGATCGAGACAAAACTTGTGCCAACAGAACCGTATCGTTTTTCTGGTCCTGTATGCCAAGTTTGGTCCGATTCTGAGACCGTTGATAAAATCACCGTTTTGCGGGCCCCACGGTCCCACTCAACGGGCGATTTTGTGCACGGGCCGCCGGAATCCAACTTTGGACATACGGTTGGGTTCGTATCGAAAAACTGAATCCGTAGACATGTAGTTTGACGACTTTAGAGACCGTTGACTCTGGCACGCTTTTCGGTGCAAAGCGGATCCAACGGTGGACATCGTTTTGGTCCGAAATTACCGTTTTGCCCCTGTGTCCAGAATTGGACTTAAGGACAGGCAATCCTAGCTAATTGGAATATTCTGAGATCATTGGTATTATTTATTTTAGCTTCCGGGGACTGTTGTACGTGTTTTGACTATTGTGGTATTTTGAGTGGCTTGGATCATCGGTTTCACCAGCACAGGACCACAGGCGAGTACAGTTTATTGTTTGCATTTCGATATTGATCTTTACTATATTTCATTGATTAGTCATTAGTTATGTGATTTTTTATACTCTACTATAAATTGTTGAGTCGGGAATGAGAAGTACCAAGGATGTGTGATCAGACCGTAGACATTGTAGATATCGTAGACATTGTAGATATCGTAGACATTGTAGATATTGTAGACATTGTAGATATCGTAGACATTATAGATATTGTAGACATTGTAGATATTGTAGACATTGTAGATATCGTAGACATTGTAGATATCGTAGACATTGTAGATATCGTAGACATTGTAAATATCGTAGACATTGTAAATATCGTAGACATTGTTTATTTTCTGCAGTAGACATCGTAGACATTGTTTAAATTCTGCAAGTAGATATCGTAGACCGTGCGGTGTAGTACCCCAGACCGATCACATGTCAAAGGTACTTCTTACGGTGGAAAGTATATTGGTCTATTTATTACTATTGATTTTTCACACGGCTTTACTGTTATTTTCAAAACTCATGATTGATGCCTAACCTTTGTCTTATAGTCGTTTTCTTTATTTGAAATTGCAATTCAGTGAATTGTGCTCGTTCCATTCCTGACTGGAAACCAACATTTTCAGGTTAGCCGTGGATTCACTTAGCATGGAAGATACGGGGGTACTTACAGACGAAGCCTAGAGACTAGTTAGATAGTGGACTGGTAGTCATTCAAATATTTGTACAAGTTTATATTTTCTGCAAATGTAAAATTTGTGAATATTGTAAGTTAAATTAATTATGTGAATGAGCATCTTTGTGATTATGATCTTCATGGCCGTGACAGCGTACTACCGTCGACACTGCGGCGTAGGCTGGCTTGGACACGTCTCGTGTCCGTTTTAAAAAAAAAATGGGTGCGGGTCGTGACATACTGGCTTCATGATCAGTCATGTATATATGGTTCGGGACGCCTTACTATTGTATGTATGATGATCGTACTCTTGCTCTTGTATAATTGCCTGTGATTGAGATACCTAGGATTGTTAAACCATAGGATTGACTGATGGCATGTAGAGTAACCCCCATGTCTTGACAGCTTATACGTGATTTCAGAGTATTAACGTACTTTGGGATTGCGTAGCTGGCTATGTCTGCCCCCGCTCTCCAGTATTCTGGTTCTGGGGCGTGACACCGGTTATGCCATATCAACATGCTCCCTCGTATTTCCGCCCCTCCATAACTTCAACACACAGTATGGTCACTCGAGCCTCCATTAATTTCCTTAAACCTAAAGCCCACACTGCTACCAAACACCCTATTCTCTGTGATTCCTCTGATTTTGAACCCAAAACTTTCTTACATGCCACAAAGAACCCTAATTGGCAACATGTTATGCAACTAGAGTTTGATGCCTTAATTGCTAATGGGACTTGGGACTTGGTTCCTAGGCCCCCATCTTCTAATATTGTTGGTTGTAAGTAGGTTTTTAGGATCAAGAAGAAACCGATGGCTCTGTTGACCGATACAAGGCCCGTTTGGTTGCCAAGGGATACAATCAGGAAGAGGGCGTTGACTACTTCAACACATTCAGTCCGATCATCAAGCCTACCACGATTTGGGTGGTATTGAGCATTGCTGTCACTCGTAATTGGCCTCTCCGCCAGGTTGACATTAATAATGCCTTCCTCAATGGTGATCTAGCAGAAACTATCTATATGGAGCAAGCACCGGGTTTCACTTCCCCTGAACGGCCATCATATGTCTGTCGCCTCAAAAAGGCACTTTATGGCCTCAAGCAAGCTCCGCGAGCATGGTTTCAGAACCTCAACCAGGCTTTGCTTCGTCACGGGTTCCGATAATGCATCTCCGATACCGCTATTTTCATCAAGCGTCATGGCTCCGATGTTGTCTATGTGCTTGTTTATGTGGATGACCTCATTATCACTGGTTCCAACTCTTCTTTCATTGATGAGTTTGTCAAGTATCTCAACTCGGTTTTCACTCTGAAGGATTTGGGTGCTCTCAACTTTTTCTTGGGTATTGAAGTCCATCGTAATTCAACTGGTCTTCTCTTCTCCCAAAGAAAGTACATTTTGGACCTCCTTGATCGCAGTAAAATGATGGGCGCTAAACCCATAGCTTCGCCGGCTGTTCCAGGTTCTCGGCTCATTTCTGGCGGTGATCCGTTCTCCGTCGTCCATCTCTACCGTAGCATCGTAGGAGCTCTCCAATATGCCACCATCACCCAGCCTGAGATTTCCTACTCAGTCAATAGGGTCTGCCAGTTCATGCACCAGCCGTCGGAACATCCTTGGGCTGCGGTCAAACGAATCCTTCGCTACCTCAAGGGTTCACTCATTCCGGCCTCTTCTTCCGTCATGCTCGTGACACTTGGCTTGTTTGCTTTACTGATGCTGACTGGGCTTCTGATCCCGAGGACTGCCGTTCTCAACATGGGTTCTCGGTTTACTTTGGAGGCAACCTTGTGAGTTGGTCTTCTCGCAAACAGAATGTGGTTGCTCGCTCTAGCACTGAAGCTGAGTATTGCTTTTGCCTCGACTGAACTTATTTGGCTTCAACAGCTTCTCAAGGAAATGGCGGCCTCATCTCCTGGTCCTCCCATTCTTCTTTGTGATAATCTCAGTGCCACTTTTCTTACTGCAAACCCGGTCTTTCACCAAAGGTCCAAGCACATCAAAATCGACTATCACTTTGTCCGGGAACAAGTTCAGGCAGGTGATCTGATTGTTAGGCATGTCAAATCTGCTGATCAGATAGCGAACATTTTTAACAAAGTTGTTGGCTCCTCACGGTTTCAAAACTTGCGGTCCAAGCTTCTCGTTCGTACCCGATCATGAGCTTGCGGGAGGGTATTAAGTTATTGACTTAGTCTTTCTCTGATTTTATCTTTGTAATTATCTCTACCCATGATTGTAGGATTCAGTTGTAACCTCATGAGTTAGTTTAGGAAATATTGTTGTAAACTCTGTTGTATAAATGCTCACGCATCAGAATGAGAAAAATGCAACCTTTTTCATATTTATCATCTCTTTACACAAGCTGATTCTGCTTGGCAAAATTGAGTCCCTGGGTACAAAAATTATCAGGGTCGGTCAAAAAACCTCAGTTCATGTTAGCCAATAAACAAATTGGAAAGGTTCATGTTAATTTAAGTATTAAGATCATTATTTTTTCCAACATAAAATTGCTGGATCTGTCCCATTCCCGACCTACTACCAAATGCATCATGAGTTAAATCTTTTATGCAAAGAATAATTAGTTTTTGGGCAAACACATCAAAAACATGTAGCTATAAGACATCTTGACAAACAAGATTGCTGAGATAGCTATATACATCCATATGAGTTAGAAATTGATTATAATTCCGGGAGATTGTAGCATATACTGCGCATACACCTTACAAATTACGAGAAGAGGTTAATATTAACAATTTTAGTTCCACATTTTACTGTACGGGTGGTTTAATTGTTAATATTAACAATTTTAGATCCACAGTTTAATGTACGGAGAGCCGGAGGGGAGACGAAGGGCCGGAGTAGAGCGGAGCCGAGGAGGCGGAGGCTGAAGCAGAGGAGAAGGTGCGACGAACAATCTCGATTATTTTTTCTCTCTAAATTTCTCTCTCTGTTTAATTTAAGAAGACTTTGTTGTTTCTATTTTTGGCTGTGGAGATTTAATCTGAACCGTATCATTAAATCTAATCCTACAGACAAGATATGGATGATAATGGGGTGGACAAAATAGGGGGTGAATCCGATCCTACCCCATATATATATATATATATATATATATATATATATATATATATATATATATATATATATATATATATTATTTTTGGCTGTGGAGATTTAATCTGAACGTATCTTTAAATCTAATCCTACAGACAAGATATGGATGATAATGGGGTGGACAAATAGGGTGTGAATCCGATCCTACCCCATATATATATATATATATATATATATATATATATATATATATATATATATATATATAAATATATATATATATATATGAACTTTATAGATGATCATGTCATTAGATGGATCACATCTATAGTATATATATATATATATCTATATATATATATATATATTATATATATATATATATATATATATATATATATATATATATATATATAATATATATATATATATGAATTTTATGAGATGTGATCCACTTGTCATACAGTCGCGGCTGTATCAAAACTTGCAATACTCGAATAATAATTAACCACATACACCAAGGGCTAGGTCTAAGCTCTACTTTTAACGTGTTTCGGCTCAGATTTGGACTTGAAAGATGTTGATTTTCGAAGAGAGGTGTCACGCCCCAGAACCAGAATACTGGAGAGCGGGGGCAGACATAGCCAGCTACGTATATAGAAGCGCAACCCACCTCGCTATACGGTCACGGCTGTCTAGATACATGAGGGTTTAACTACAAGCCAACAGTCTCTTAAGGTCAAGAACAAGCCTAGTGTCTCAATCACAAGCAAGTATTAATAGTTACAAGATGTAAGAACCAAATATACAATAGTAAGGTGTCCCAAACATTACATATTCAGCTGATCATGAAGCTAGTCATTACAAAATTTCAGGACTAGCAAGAGTTTGTCATACATGATCAACCCTAGGATTTGTCAATCATGTTACAGCCCGTAGGCAGACAGTAAGTAAATGTGCAATCGAGCTAAACAGTGCTCGTCGGCTAAACGCCTCAAAAGAATATATTTTACAATAAAGTGGGAGAGCCAAAAATAACCACTCGTTGCCCTGGTTACGCCTGGTGGTCACCATCGGGCTGGAAGGTCAGTAGATCCTCTGGAGCTGCTCCGAAATCTAGCCATACAAAACCAGCTGGGTCAGATCCCAGAAAGAGCAAGTGCCACAAAGGAGGCTTCACTTAGGAACTAAAACCAGCAATTAACACGAATAATAATAAGTAGCAAGAATTGGAAATAAGGAAAACATATCAGGATGATACGACGAGATAACCATGGGACTATTCAGATAACCAGGTTATAACCCGTAAACCAAACAAGTATCGGAGTTGTAATCCTTCATCTGAACGGAACTTGGTTTCCTACCATTTATCGGTAAGATAATATAAGAAATCAGGACATGTAACAATCTTGTAGGATCAAGACAAGACTAAACTGATTATCCCCATTCAACAATCACCAAGCAATAAGTACGGCTTCATACTTTAACTAACTAGGGTTATCACAGGCCTAGTTACTAGCAAGATGCAGCAAGATTATTCCACAGCCACAAGCCCTGTTGACCATCTAGGCTACCCAGGTCAATATTAAGGGTTGAATTCAAGTGGGTACATCGTCCAGGAAACGCATGTACCCTTAAGTGGCTTGAAGGGTGCAACACATGACAGTATGCTGGAAATGTGCCTACTCGACGGCAGGCTACAGATCCCAAGCGCGCCTAGGTAACGGGATAGCCTGTAGCTGGAAAATCTCTTCATGACTACTATGTTTTCTAGT
>JANAVB010043216.1:11495992-11642033 GCA_029216955.1 Iris pallida
GCTGGCAGGATTAAGTTTCGGGTCATCCTCTCTACGCGCCGGATCCGCCCGCGAACACGCAATCCCGGAGCCATATCATCAGGTAGGATGCCAACACCGCCTTGGGTGACATCCGATAAGCAAGATGCCAGAAGCAGCTGTAGGAGCGTGCATCTGACTGCTGGTCCTCATTTCCTCGGGGATTTTCTCCCCTAACCTGCTCATTTCGGACAACACTTCGCTACGGAGAGCGTCGGTGGGGTGGAAAATTGTGAGGGATCCTCCTTGTCTTGTCTAAAGACATGATCTCTCCAAGCGGTCACATGAGGCTGCGTCCCGTTCCTATCCCGTCTCTGCATATAGTAATGATGACTCGCCACTTCCTTGAAGACGACCGTCATCTCCTCAGCCCTGTCCCCCAGGACTTGAAGTTCCTCGTTGGTGGAAAGTACTCTTCATAGGGTTCCGACCCCCAAGGGAGTTTTGACACCTCGTACATCTCATGAAGTGCGAACCCTAATTCCCCCACCGGAGTAAAGAAGGTCCCGGTATGGATATCAAACATCTCCAAGAGTGCGAGGAACATGTGCCTATTAAGGTCAACACCTGCCTGGGTAGCACGGATCGCGGCAGTCAACCCGATCTCTCGGAGCTCAGTCCGAAACCGCGACAAGATCCAGAGCGTTAGTTTATCCCATTTGGAGACGTAATGGCACCAACCCTCCACCCGAAACTCTCCTGTCGGGTAGGAACGTTCCATCAAAAACATACGATGTGTAAAAGTCGAAGCACTATAAGCAAACGTATCAATGGGTACATCACTGAAGAGGCTCCCAGGACGTAAAGTCCGCCAAGTGTAAGAAGACCCAGACCGTACAACGGTCAAAGCATCCCTTTGGTCGGAAGTAGAATCAATTTGGATGACACCAGTCATCGCTCCCCCCTGAGAAGGGGTAAGCTCCCAAGACATTCTCCTCTGGGAAACAAGGCGACAGAAGGACGTTAAAGGCCACTAACGTTCAAGTTGCTTAACAGTCATATGCGCTCCATTCGCAGTAAAGAACCAGTCCTCCTTGACCTTCAGTACTGACGAATCAGTAGAAGTGAGACGGTCTCCAAACAGGAACTCAGGCTTCAGGAAGGTCACTTTATCAGATGTGGAGGGTTTAATGACTCCACGCTCCATCATCCGTTTGAGGAACCAATACTGCTGTTCACGGATTAGGGTCATTCTCTCAGGAGGCTGATCCAGCATAAGAGCATCTTGAGCAGGATTTATCACTTCCTCGTTATGCTCTACTCCCATTTGGTTGAAGGCAGCCTCCAAGAAAACTTCACTCAAAGACGGGATTGCCATCGACACTAGTAAAAAATCAGAAAAAAGTCAGAAGAGAACACACAAATGTGTCTAAAGGAGAAAACTGCGGCGCATCATCAGGGTTTGAACCCATGCGCGTCAGCAGTATAGCCTCGGCGCATCACCAGGGTTTGAACCCATGCGCGTCAGCAGTATAGCCTCGGCGCATCACCAGGGTTTAAACCCATGCGCGTCGGCGGGCAAAGACCGCGGCACATCATTAAAGACTCAAGGCCTATGTGCGTTGGCGTACGGACAATGAGACGTACCAACCACCTCCGGCCGAACTTCGACAGGCCGACGAGGAATGATAGCCGCCGCAACTTCCGCGGGCTCCTTCGCTTTCTCCTTCCCCTTGTCGGTAGCGCCGCGAGGAGTCTTGGGAGCCATTCTCTCGAAGAAGGAGAAGTTAGGGTTTTTGAAGAAGAAACTCTAAAGAAGCAGAGGCACAGAGAAGAAGAACCCTTTTCTCTCTCCAACTCTTACCTATTTATAGGGCTTGGTCGCACGCGTGAACAGATGACGTATGATCTCAGCCGTCGCCTCGGGTTCTATGCAAGGATAGCAGCAAATAAAACCAAAAGATCATCATTAATCTTTTCGATTACCGAGGCACCATCATCATCAACTGAGAAGAGCATGCGCCCGAACAGGCATGCGCCCAGAAATCATGCGCCCTGACCTCCATGCTTCTTATTCAAAGTATTCCAAAACTTATTCAAAAGTTTTGAAAACTTTGAAGGGGGTCTTGTAGAAGCATGGAATTTCACAACCAGAAAGCCCATGCGCCAGACACTACATGCGCCAGAACTCAGACGAAGAACTTCACAGCAAAGTCAATAAGTATAGACATTTGAAGAAGGACTTTTTATTTATATATAAAAGTCTATTACATGTCTAGAAAAGGTTGTACAAAGGAGAATTTCTACAAAGGGAAGAGCCTAAGTCTACAGCCAGCGGCCACCATGCGCCTTCAGATAAGCGCAGCGGCCACCATGCGTCTCCAGATAGGCACAGCATCACTATGCGCCACCAGTGAGGCGCAGCAGAATCATGCGCCTCCATCCAGGCGCATCCCATCATCTCTTCAGCAGCTCAGTTATGTACATCCCTTCAGCCAAATTCTTCCAGCCAGGCTCACCTGGCCGAGCAGAGCCCAGTTATGTGCCGCTCTTCCAACCAGGCTCGCCCGATAAATGCTTCGACACAAAGCATTTAACCCTCTGGCTGGAACCAAGGAAGAGAAGAGCACCGCAAATGCTGTGGCCAGGGGAGGCTTCGAAAGAGCCTCCAAAGCCGAAGGAAGACCGTGATCGAAACCACGGCTAAAGGAGCAGCTTTCGACATGATCAAAGTGGGGAAACCCCACTTTGTAGGAAGAGAGAGCCTTGCACCGCCATTCCGATCTACGGCTCTTCCGGAATAACGGAGACGAGGCTCGAGCATCCCTATCTTTGGATGCAACAGGCACCTTCCGCCTGCCTCAGAAGCCCTTGACTCCGTCTTTTGGATGTAACAGTCACCTTCAAGTGCATCAAAGACAACACAGCGTCTCATCTTCACCCTCGGGAGCACTTCGTCAGCAGAATGCACCCGTATGTTCAAGTTCATATTGGAAGTACGTGAGGGAATGAGAAGCAAATCTTCTCTCCATGCCACTATTTATAGGCCGGGCAGATCAAACCCACGCGCCAAGTGGATGGCCCTCCGAATTCCGTGCAATGAATTTACATTAAATGGATGAACCAGACGCCTCGAATTCAGCCAAACGTCTATTTATAGCACTCGAAGAGCGAGACAGCCGCATCATTAAAAGACATGTCCGATGCGCCAGCCAGACAGCGCATCACACGGACGCGCCCTTCGGCATCAGGCGCATCACACAGACGTGCCCTACAGTACTCGGCGCATTATAGAGGGTGCACTCCCATACATCTCCATACCGAGTGGAACGCCAACCGACGCACCCACTCAGCTGTCTATCGAACGTCACCAACATTAAATGCTGAACTGACAGAGTTGGCAGCACGCCTCCCAAAGTCTGAACAGTTGATAGCTTTATTCAGAAAACGAAGTGTCGGCAACGTCAGCATCATCATGACTTCCGACGGCTACTGCCACGTGGCCACCCGCATGCGCCTCTACGGCCATGCGTCCAAACCAGCATGCGCCTCAAAAGCCATGCACCTCAGACCCTTCACTGATCCCTAAAGACAGAAGAAGAGTCTCCGGTTGAAGTTTTGCATGCGCCTCAAAAGTCATGCGCCCCAGACTGATCTCTGATCCCAAAAGACAGAAGGAAAGTCGCCTGCATGCGCCTCAAAAGCCATGCGCCCCAAATGGTTTGTAACTCCTAAAGGTTATGAGCCGCAGCCTCCTCCTGCGCCCAATCCAAGGCACAGCCCACCAGATCACTCCTCTCCACCAAATCCGAGATCTTCGAACCATGAGTCGACGACACGTGTCTTTTCACTCAACTCATCCAAGATTTCAGCAACGGAAAGATCTTCTCTCTGCAACGTGCCGGCTCACAACAGCAGTATGAAGAGTTCTCCCCCTCGATCAGGGCGCAGCATCCATGTGCCTCCATCAGCAACCTCCACGTGGCGTCCCCACACCGGCGCATCCTACATGCGCGCATGAGCAGCCAGCCTGCAAAACTATAAATAGAAGGATCATCCCCTTCACACACACACACAGAGACTCAGAACACAAGACTCACAGAGAATCCACAACAGAGAATCACCGGAGAGGTAGTTCTAGACACTCAACGTCTTCCTCCTCTCAGCAAGCTCCAGCACCCAGAGCAATCAACACCTTCAGAGAACCGATAACCGCCGTCAGCCGGTCAACGGAGTCAACGCATTACCACTCGCTCCATTGGCACTAAGGACCCAGCTTAAACAAAAGTGTACTCCTAGGACTACATCTAAGTCCTATATTGTATCACTGTTCTGTTTGTATTAAGATTTCAATCAAAACAATTTTAATGGCAAACACTTGCTATTAGAGGTCTAACCTCTCTGGTTTTGTATGGCCAGATTTAGAGCCGGTTCCCGAGGATCCAGCTTACTTCCACCTCCAAGATGGTCAATACTAGGGGAATGATCGCAGGAGGACTCGAGTGGATCCCTTACTTCACCGCTCGTTTTGTTGTTTACTTTATACCTTAGCCGTTTGGCACCGACATGTTAGTCGGATTGTCTTGTACTTACTTTTGCATAATCGTAATTAAGTCAGACTGCAGCTGATAACAATTGTGTATACCTTGCTTTATCATCTGGCTATGTTTTGTAAAGCCAGATCTCAAGAACATTTTGACTGAGCGTTTCGGACGCCTTACTGCTTTATCTTACATGTTCTCTATTTCTGTTTCCTTGTTCGAATGATTGAGACAATAGATGTGAAGTGACCATAGCAAGACTTTTATGTAGTATGCACCCCCTTCGTCTAGTTAGACAGCATTGATCGTATTATACGGTATTCATCTACCCGTAATACGTAGCTGGCTGAGTCATTCCCTCGCTCTCCAGTATTCTGGTTCTGGGGCGTGACAAGGTTTTAGTGGTGGCCCATGCAGGTCTGATTTTAGACTTGTGGGGTATTTTGATTTATAGGATGTCTCAATCACACGTGTCCCCCCTTGATCTCATGATTCGTTGTTCTCAACCCTTGCTTGACATTCCGGTATCCTTTGACTTTATTGATCCTTCATGTCCGGTTGTTTGATTGTTCTCTTGTCCCTTTTCTTAGGGGCACTTCGTCCGTATCGGTCAGAGCTGGGCAGCAACAACAAGGGCAACATGGGCAACCTGACCAGGTTGGTCAGCAACACGGGCCAGTCTCACCTCAGGAGACTATCCAGGAAGAAATGATAGTAGAACCAGCAGTTGGACCGCAGTATCCGGAAGTTCCAACACCACCCATAGTTCCACCTACCCCTGTGGAAGTGGACACACCAGCCCTTCTGGAGATCATGAGAGGAATGATGGCTGCTCAGCAACATCAGATGTTGGCCCAGCAGCACATGCACACTCAGCTACAAGAGCAGAATGTGTTGCTCAACCAAGGATTGCAGACGGCTTTGGAAAGAGGAGTGAGGACTGATTCAGGAGCATCAGCCAGGTTTTACAAGTACAACCCCCATCGTTTCGAGGGCACGGAGGATGCCATCTCAGCAGATGCATGGCTTAAGGATATTGAGGCTATTCTGATAGCAGCTAAGGTACCGGCAGAGGAACGTGTGGATCTAGTAAAGTTGTTACTTCAGGATCTCACACGTTATTTGTCACACCCCAGAACCAGAATACTGGAGAGCGGGGGCAGACACAGCCAGCTACGTATATTGAAATAGAATACATCTCAACTATACGGTCACGGCTGTCTAGATATGAGGGTTTACTACAAGCCAGCAGTCTCTTAAGGTCAAGCCTATTGTCTCAATCTCAAGCAATTAACAGAGTTACAAGATGTTAGAGCATCAAATATATATATAAGGCGTCCCAAATATTACATATTGGATGATCATGAAGCTAGTCGTACAAAATGATAGGACTAGCAAGAGTTCAGTCATACATGATCAACCCTAGGATTTGTTAATCATATTTACAGCCCGTAGGCAGACAATAAGTAAATGTGCATCGAGCTAACAGGTGCTCGTCGGCTAAACGCCTCAAAAGAATAAATTTACATATAAGTGGGTGAAACAAAAAGGAAAACCCACTCTTGGCCCGGGTTCCGTCTAGTTGTCACCATTGGGCTGGAAGCTTGGTAGATCTTCGGGAGCTGCTCCGAAATCTGGCCACACAAAACCAGCTGGGTCAAACCCGAGAAAGAGCAAGTGCCACAAGGAGGCCACAAATAAGAACAAAAGCCAGCATATTAGAACATAAAGAATAAAAGTACAAGTAGTAAAGTACACAGGGCGATAAACGACTAGGGACGTGGAACCATTCCGGGAGCCAGGTTACAATCCTTAAACCAAACAAGGACCGGGATTGTATCCCTTCGCCTGAATAGCTCACTGTCTCTACCCATTTATCGTTAGAGATAAGTAAAACAATCATGATCAAGAGTTCCAGGTACAGGAGCTAGACAAGACTTAGATAGAGCTGGACACCATTCATTCACAATCGGCCAGGCAAGTACTACGGCTTACTACTTTAACTAACTAGGGTTATCACAAGCCTAATTACTAACAAGATGCAAGTGAGAAACTCCCAGTCCTAAGCCCTGCAGACCATCCAGTTATCCTTCCGCGGGTTGAGAGTATGGTTGGGTACATCATCCAGGAAACGATATACCCTTAGGTGACTTAGAGGGTGCAACACATGACAGTGTGCTGGAAATGTGTTCTACTCGTCGGCAAGCTACAAGTCTATTAAAGCGCCCAGATAACGAGACTGCCTGTGACTGGGAATTCTCCATGTTCTAGTTTGATCTAATCATTAGCCTAATCCAATTTAGTGCGAGTCCCTGGCCGTGGTACCCAGGAAGTCACGTCCTAGACATGATGCAAGACAAGACAAGTGGATTGTGCAAACAAGCAAGCAGGAACACCCACGGTGTCAAGGCAAGTCAAGTCAAGTTATCAAGTCAAGTTAAGTCAAGAGTGCGCCGCTACGGGCCACTATCAAGTTATCAAGATAAATCATGTCAGGGTACTTGTTAGGAGTGCGCCACGACGGGCCACTATCATGTCAGGTTGGTCATGTCAGGAGTGCACCACTACGGGTCACTGTCATGTTATACTAGTTCCTTGCCATACCATGCTGTGTACAATAGTTATTCTAAACATATTAAGCAAAATCAAGTTCATGCCAAAAGGCGTAAGGATATAAAATGGGCGTAAAATACCTAATAAAATACTAATATAAAAATAGGACTATAGAAGAGCCAAGATCAAGAAATAACAAATTCATCATAGACAAGTGAGCTGCGCAGGGTATATACTGCGCAGGGTGCCAAGTGCGCAGGGTGAGCTGCGCAGGGTACCAACTGCACAGGGTGCCAAGTGCGCAGGGGCAGATGGCGCACAGATGGATTGCGCAGAAGGTAGACTGCGCAGGAGTGAACTGCGCAGGAGTTGGTTGCGCAGAGATGGATTGCGCAATGGTCGAATTGCGCAGGGTTGCTTTGCGCATGGCTGGCTTGCGCATGGCTAGCTTGCGCCAGCGCAATCCAGCGCAGCGCAAAGCACTGGCCAAGGATCTTGCGCAAATGGCCATGCGCTAAAGAGCACAGGTCAGGGTGCGCAAATGGCCTTGCACTAAAGAGCGCAGGCCAGGGAATAGTGCGCAATCGGCCAGGTGCTAAAAAGCATTGGCCGAGAGCTCCACCATGGCTGAACTCTCAAGAACACTAAGAACACCAAGTTCAAATCTTCACAACTTAGCCAAATCAAAACCAAATTTAGATTTTCAAAGTTCTAACTTGAGTAAAATTGAATTCTCTTCCACATGGAAGCATCAAAACAAGCAAAAATCAAAGTTTAATAGATCAAAACCAAGGATTTCCGAAAATGGTTAAAACCTAGATCTAGAAGAATGAAAGCTCCAAATCACAAAATTCCAAGTTCTAATGTTGATCTACATGTCCTAATCTATCAAATGGACAAATAAAATTGGGTGCTTATTTGTTGGCAAGGTGCACTTGCCTATTGGTTGGGGAGTTGTGTGGAAGGAGGAAGAAGAAGAAGAAGTTTGTAAGAAATAAATAAGAGAATAAAGAGGAGAGAGAAAAGTAGGTGGTGTTATAAAGTGGGGGAGTTGTGGTGTGATGAGGGAGGAGTGTAGGCTTATGGTGTTCCATGCATGTTGAACCAAACTAAACCAACTTTCACAAAATAAAACCAAGCCATGGTCCAAAATCCATTTTCGAGAAACCAAAATCCGCAAGTCGAGAAAATTAAAATACGTGCCAAAATCAAATACGAGCATAAATACGAAATACAGGAAATGGGGGTGACATGATTGGTGGGAATAAGAGGAAGTGGGCATCAGACGTCCTGTGGCTTGGGACGATTTTACTGCAAGATTCAAGACCAAGTACTATGGAGTTGTGGCACGGTTTGAGCTACAACAGAAGTTCATCAGCCTCAGGCAGGCCGGCAAGACTGTAGACGCTTATGCAGTGGAGTTCTGCAGATTGAGTCGATTCGTCCCAGAGATGGTAGCAACAGAGAGCCAGAGGGCCATGAGGTTTCAGCAAGGGTTTCATCTTGAACTCTTGGAATTGATAGAGGGGCACAATTACCAAACTATTGACAAAGTATTGACGGCAACTCGAAGGCATGAGATCACTATTCAGAGGCTTACGACAAGGACTGGGGGTCGGAAGAGATCCCACAGTCAGATTGAAGGAGGAGGGGGAGAAGCGCCCCGAACAACAGCACCATCCACTGGCATTCGTATCCACGATGTGGCGATACGAGGACCAGCACCACCACCCAGGCAGCAGCAACAGCAACAGAGGAAGAACCAGCAACCCCCGGTGGGCTGCACTTATTGTAGGAAGATGGGACACACTAGAGATGTGTGTCGGACATTGAATGGACTGTGTCTGATATGTAGAAATCCAGACCATCGGGTTACCACATGTCCCATGAATTCAAGGTCAGGAGGACCAGGGCAACAGTTTCTTGCTCTGCCAGCACCAGGGGCAGGCCAATATCGAGGACCAGCGGTAGCAGTGAGGCCGTTGGTGCAGCGCTCGTTTGTACCGCAGGCTTAGATATTTCGGCAGCATGGACCGCCGATGCAGTAACACCAGCATAGACCACCCCAACATCATCAAGGAAGGGGCCAGCAGCAACATCAGGCTAGGCCGCAGCATGGGAACCAGCAAGGAGGTCGAGGGCAAGCATTCACTCTATCCTTGGAGGAGGCATTGGCATCGGAAGATGTTGTGGCAGGTAACATTCTCGTCGCCTCATATCCCGCAGTAGCATTGTTTGATTCGGGAGCATCCCATTCATTTATATCTGCACAATTTGCGACACGACTAGGAATGGAGTTCGAGGCATTGCCAGGGAGGTTGAATATACTCACTGGTAATGGGCTCGTAGGAGTTAGTAGAGTTATTTTAGCATGTAGCGTTGTAGTTTACGGGCATTCCTTACCCGCCCGGTTGATAGAATTTTCTGTTGGAAATTTCGACGTTATCTTAGGCATGGACTGGCTGAAAGACAGTCATGCGACAATAGATTGTCGTAGAGGGAGTGTATCTTTTGATATTCCAGGCATGAAGAGGTTCACCTTGGTCAGATCAGAGGCAACTCAGCATGAGCAGGGAGTAATAACGGCAATGGAAGAAGTTCAGATCCCGAAGGTAGTTGAAGAATTTCTTGATGTATTTCCTGAAGAACTTCCAGGTCTACCACCAGTTAGAGATATTGAGTTCAGTATAGAACTGGCACCAGGAACTAAACCGATATCAGATCGGGTTTACAGAATGGCGGATTCAGAGCAGGCCAAGATATATCAGCACATAGAGGAACTAAAGGAGAAGAAGTTCATCCAAGCTAGCGTGTCACCATGGGTAGCACCAGTGGTACTTATGGGGAAGAAGGATGGGTCATCCAGATTGTGTATTGACTACAGAAAGCTTAACATGGCAACAGTGAAGAACAAGTATCCATTACCCAGGATCGATGACTTATTTGATCAGTTGAGCAAAGCTAGAGTTTTCTCCAAGATAGATCTTCGTTCAGGGTATCATCAGGTGAGGGTTCGGAAGGAAGATATTCCCAAGACAGCATTTAGGTCGAAGTATGGGCATTACGAATTCTTAGTAATATCGTTTGGTTTGACCAATGCTCCAGCGATATTCATGGATTTCATGAACCGCATCTTTATGCCATACTTAGACCAGTTCGTCGTTGTGTTCCTTGACGACATTCTCGTATACTCTGCTAGTAAAGAGGAGCATGAAGACCACCTCAGGAAAGTGTTACGGGTTCTGAGAGAGAACCAGTTGTATGCCAAGCTCAGCAAGTGTGAGTTTTGGTCAGATCATATTTTATTTTTGGGTCACATCATATCAGGTGCTTGAGTAGCAGTAGATCCCAAGAAGATAGAAGTAGTAGAAAGTTGGCCAATACCCAAGACTGTAGCAGATGTGCGGAGTTTCTTGGGATTGGCAGGATATTACAGAAGGTTTGTGTCAGACTTTGCAAGGCTTTCAGCACCCATGATCCGCTTGACCCGGAAGGATGTACCATTCGTTTGGTCGGCAGAATATCAGGCATCATTTGAGACTTTGAAGCAGAAGTTGATATCAGCACCAATTCTTACATTACCAGTTGGACCCGAAGGTTTTACAGTATATTGTGATGCGTCAGGTAAAGGACTTGGATGTGTCCTTATGCAACATGGGAAGTGATAGCATATGCATCTAGGCAGCTTCGGAACCACGAGAAGAATTACCCAACTCATGATTTGGAGTTAGCGGCAGTAGTGTTTGCTCTGAAGCTATGGAGGCATTACTTATATGGTGATCGAGTGGATATGTACACGGACCATAAAAGTCTGAAGTACATCTTTACTCAGAAGGAGCTGAACATGAGGTAGAGAAGATGGTTAGAGTTGATCAAGGATTATGATGTGGAGCTTCAGTATCATCCAGGCAAGGCTAATGTAGTAGCAGATGCTCTTAGCAGGAGAGGCAGCGCATTTATGTTGACAACGCAGAGGCATATCTTAGAAGACCTTCAGGAGATGGGCATCGAAGTTATACTTCCTAGTGATGTAGGAGTTCTAACAAGTCTGCAAGTTCAATACGACTTGGTAGGCAGAATCAAGACAGCTCAGGCACAGGACCCAAGGATTCAGAAGCTTAGGGCAGAATGTGAGTCAGGACTCAGGAAGGAAATGAGAATTCATGAAGATGGTACACTTAGGTTTGAATCGCGTCTATGTGTGCCTAGTGGAGATATCATACAGGAGGTTATGGCAGAAGCTCACAGTTCTCAGTATTCTATTCACCCAGGAGGGACCAAGATGTACCAAGATATCAAGCAGCATTTCTGGTGGAACGGGATGAAGAGGGAGATAGCTAGATTTGTTTCCCGCTGCTTGGTATGTCAGCAAGTGAAGTCAGAACAGCAGAGGCCAGCTGGGTTATTACAACCGCTTCCTATCCCGGAATGGAAATGGGAGCATATTACAATAGACTTTGTGACCGGTTTACCGAGATCACCAATTGGTAAATATGCTATTTGGGTGATAGTGGACCGACTTACGAAGATAGCACACTTTCTTCTTTCAGAGTAGGGCAATCTACAGAAAAGTTGGCAGAATTATATATGCAACAGATAGTCAGGCAGCATAGAATCCCTGTCAGTATTGTGTCGAATCGAGATACCCGCTTTGTATCACATTTTTGGAAGAGCTTACATCATAGTCTGGGTACCAAGTTAAGATTTAGCACGGCTTACCATCCGCAGACGGATGGGCAATCAGAAAGAACGATTCAGACTTTAGAAGACATGTTGCGAGCTTGCACTCTAGATTTTGGAGGGTCTTGGGAGAGTAACCTGCACTTGGTCGAGTTCTCATACAATAATAGTTATCAAGCCAGTATCCAGATGGCGCCATTCGAAGCACTATATGGTAAGAAGTGCAGGTCACCGCTTGCATGGGACGATATCGGGGAGAGGAAGATGTTAGGCCCGGAAATAATTGTTCAGACGGTTGAAGTGGTTAAGGGAATTAGAGAGCGACTTCGTGTTGCGCAGGATCGGCATCGTCATTAGGCGGACCAGCATCGTAGGCCGCTAGAGTTCTCTGTTGGGGACCACGTATTCTTGCGGATCTCACCTACTCGTGGGGTCATTAGATTTGGCGTTCGCGGGAAATTGAGTCCGCGGTACGTGGGCCCATTTGTTATCCTTGATCGGGTAGGCGATGTTGCTTATCGTTTATCCCTTCCACCTTCTTTACGAGAGGTGCATGACGTGTTTCATGTATCTCAGTTACGTAGGTATGTATCGGACCCAAGCCATGTCCTCGATCACTCTGAGCTGGTTGTTGGTACCAACCTGTCTTACGAGGAACAGCCTGTGTCCATTTTGGACCGAAGAGAGAAGATACTCAAGAATCGAACAATTAATCTTGTCCGTGTTGCTTGGGGTCATCACTCCTTGGGAGAGTCAACGTGGGAACGTGAGGATGATATCCGATCACGGTATCCACACCTGTTTGACTCACAAGGTATATCTTTTTCTGTATACCTTGATTGTCCTGATTCTTCATGCTGATCACCTTATGGGTAGAACTGATTGATATCGTAGAATTGATGGATTTACATATATAGTACTTGCTTTCGATATGGTAAAATAATTGCTTGATCACTAGAATTGCTTAGATTGGTTTAGCCCCGATGTCTCTATCTTGCTTGAATTTGAAATTCCGAGGACGGAATTCTTTCAAGGTGGGTAGAGATGTCACTCCCCGTTTCCAGAATGCGTATTTTAATACGTATATTACTTGAATGTATTTATTTAGTATTTATCATGTATAATTATTTAGTATTTATCATGTATCATCCTGTATTTAAATTCCTATAATTTATTATCTGTATTTATCATGTTTCATATTAATTAATTATCTGTTCTTTAAATTTTCATGTTAATTAATTAGCTGCTCTTTAATTTTCATGTTTATTAATTTCCTGTAATTTTATTCCTGCATTAATTATCTACATTTTATTTTTCTGCAATTTTATTCTCTGCTTTAGTTAGTCTTTTCGGGTTGGCCTTGATGGACCCGTATACAACCCGGCCTAATAGCTCCCACCTACCCCCCTTTGCTATTTAAAGCTTCCATCCCATTCTCTCTCCTTATAACTCTCATTCTCACCATTACTTCTTCTTCTTCCTCTCATCACTCTCCACCTACCAGCAGTAGCAGCAGGCAAGTGCAATCTTGCTTCTTGCTTGGAGAACCATTTTTATGGTTCATTACTCTTCCTCTCACGATCCTGAGAGAGTTTAGTGCTTGGCATTTTTGGTTTCTGTGGCTTATTTTCTCTAGATCTAAGTTTGTGTATTTCGGTTGTTCATGGGTTTTGGTCCACCAACTTAGCGTGTATTTCTGGCACTGGAACGAAGGCTCCATAGAACTTGGAGTTCGGGAGATGTTGCACGCACACGTTCTTACGTGCTCGCATAAAACATCAGCCCAGTCACGCACA
The DNA here is from genome assembly GCA_029216955.1 of Iris pallida. Classification (NCBI taxonomy): domain Eukaryota; kingdom Viridiplantae; phylum Streptophyta; class Magnoliopsida; order Asparagales; family Iridaceae; genus Iris; species Iris pallida. Next base: position 11,509,521 of record JANAVB010043216.1, read on the forward strand.
CGTTCTTACGTGTCAGCGTGTATTTTTAGTCACGCACACGTTCTTACGTCTCAGCGTGTATTTTTAGTCACGCACACATTCTTACGTGTCAGCGTGTATTTTTAGTCACACACACATTCTTACGTGTCAGCGTGTATTTTTAGTCACGCACACATTCTTACGTGTCAGCGTGTATTTTTAGTCACGCACACGTCTATACGTGTCTGCGTGTATTTTGAGTCACGCTCACGTTCTTACGTGCGTGCGTGGATTTTAGTCACGCTCATGTCTTTACATGTGTGCGTGAATTTTGAGTTACGCACACATCTTTGTATGCGTGCGTGAGTTTCTTATCACGCTCACTCTGTGCATGCGTGTATTATTTTTCACGCTCACCCTGTGCGTGCGTGTATTATTTATCACGTTCATACTATGCGTGCGTGAATTTTCTATCATGCCACACTAGGCTGTGCGTGAATTACTTATTACCCTTCACGCTATGCGTGCGTAGATTTTCTTTCACGCTCACGTTTGCCAGCGTGTATCATTTTATACGCTCACTCCTTCAGGCTAGACTTGGCGTACCCTTTTTACGCGCACGATTCTTGCGTGACTTGTTGGTCTTAGCATAGACTTCTTGCGTGACTTATTGACCTTAGCATAGACTTGTTGGCGTGACTTCCTGACTTTGGTGTTTCTATTTTGTTCTCTAATTTATTCATTTAATGGTAGCATGATAATTTTCCTATTATGTCCTTACGCCTTTTATGAACTTGATAATCTTAGCATGTTAATGATTGTGTATTAGTGCCCTGTGTCTTGATTGATTGATGGATACCTAGTAAGACTGGAACTTAACCTTGAGAGCTATAGACTCGACCCCATTTAATGCTAATTGACTTTTATGCCTTGTCACCATTGATGACGATGGTATCTTGACTAAATTGATCATGCGTTCCTAGTTGGAACTAAGAGACTGGCTAGTCGTCTTATTGAAATGAATGAATGAGACACGTTCATGTTATGAACTATTGTGATCGACTGGCTGATCCCGAATATTGACATACATGCACATGCAGGCTTCAATTTATTTATTTAATTATTTATTTATTTATTTTCTAAAAAAGAAGCATGTGTACTTTATGGTCAAGGCATAATTATCGTGGTTAGATTGCATTGTTGCATTACGCTATGTAAGACCTGCAACCTAACCGCACTGGTATCGTTGTAGAGTTGTGCATATCGTACCCCGTACGAAAGTACTCATTTGAATGACCATGATCCACGGCATGAAATTTCACTCAACGTAGGGACTATTAAGTTAAATAAAATAATGATTGCATGGAGAGAATATATTCCCGAGTTCTTACATGGCAGCCCCCTTGGGACGAGTAGTACCCGACGGGCCGGCTGGTTCCCACAGATACTGTAAATCTGCCACACGGGCAGGGAACAGTATTTGTTTTTATTATTATTGTATATTGTATATTGATGACGGGCGTCCTGCTGGGACTCGTCTAATTCATGCATGGCGCAATTGATTGACTGGATAGACTAGCCTTGCTCGTACATAGTAAGAACTGAGGAATCCCTATTGCATAATTCCAGGATAACTTGGAACTCACACTAGCAAGCCGTAGTAGTTGATTGGCCGTTCAAGATAATTTATTTATGTACTGTACTACTCTGTTACCTAACTGGGATGATCAGAATGTCAGGACATGACGGGCCAACTTCTGTCCTTGTTTGGTTGGGAGGTTGGTTCGAAGTGTCGTGATGTGATGTGAATCCTAGTGGAAAGCAGAGATCTATTATCATTATATTCTTTCACTTACTGGTTTAGTCTTTCATATCTTCCTTCCTTGTGGTACTTGCTATTAGAGGTCTAACCTCTCTGGTTTTGCATAGCCAGATTTAGAGCCGGTTCCCGAGGATCCAGCTTACTTCCACCTCCAAGATGGTCAATACTAGGGGAATGATCGCAGGAGGACTCGAGTGGGTCCCTTACTTCACCGCTCGTTTTGTTGTTTACTTTATACCTTAGCCGTTTGGCACCGACATGTTAGTCGGATTGTCTTGTACTTACTTTTGCATAATTGTAATTAAGTCAGACTGCAGCTGATAACAATTGTGTATACCTTGCTTTATCATCTGGCTATGTTTTGTAAAGCCAGATCTCAAGAACATTTTGACTGAGCGTTTGGGACGCCTTACTGCTTTATCTTACATATTCTCTATTTCTGTTTCCTTGTTCGAATGATTGAGATAATAGATGTGAAGTGACCATAGCAAGACTTTTATGTAGTATGCACCCCCCTCGTCTGGTTAGACAGCATTGATCGTATTATACGGTATTCATCTACCCGTAATACGTAGCTGGCTGAGTTATTCCCCCGCTCTCCAGTATTCTGGTTCTGGGGTGTGACAACTACTTCTATTCCCATCTTCTTAAGATCTTCTAATAACTCTGGTCACGCTGTTAGAAAATAGACTCTGGCTCTTCTGCTCAATGCGTCTGCAACAACGTTAGCCTTCCCAGGATGATACTGCAGGTTGATATCATAATCGACAAGTAGCTCTAGCCATCTTCTCTGACGCATGTTAAGATCCTTCTGGGTAAACACATACTTAAGACTCTTGTGGTCGGTAAAAATATCCACCCGATCCCCATACAAATAATGCCTCCACAACTTGAGTGCGAAAACCACAGCTGCTAATTCCAAGTCATGGGTTGGGTAATTCTTCTCATGATTACGAAGCTGACGTGACGCATAAGCTACTACCTTAACATGCTGCATCAAGACACATCCCAATCCTCTGCCAGAAGCATCACAATAAACTGAAAATCCTCCAGTCCCATCTGGAAGCATGAGAATGGGAGCCGTCATCAACCTCCGCTTCAACTCTCAAATGAACGCTGACACTCTACTGTCCAAGCAAACTGCACATCCTTACGGGTCAACTGCGTCAGTGGTGCTAAAATCCGAGCAAAGTCTGATACAAACCGCCGATAATAGCCAGCCAATCCTAGGAAACTTCGAACTTCTACGACGGTGCTAGGTACTGGCCATGTCTCTATGGCCACTATCTTCTGGGGGTCAACTTCCACTCCACCTCTAGTGATGATGTGACCTAAGTACGAAATGCGATCAAGCCAAAATTTGTACTTACTGAACTTCGCGTACAACTGGTGCTCCCTAAGAATCTGAAGAACTACACGAAGATGCTGCTTATGCTCTGTCTCGTTCTTGCTATAGACTAAGATGTCGTCTATGAACACTATCACGAATTGATCCAAATAGGGCATGAAGATACGATTCATGAGATCCATGAATACGGCCGGCGCATTGGTCACTCCAAATGGCATAATAAGGAACTCCCAATGTCCATACCTTGATCTTAATCTTGTCTTCGGGATGTCGTGCTCTCTGACTCTGATCTGATGGTACCCTGACCGTAAGTCAATCTTCGAGAATACTGCTGCCCCACTGAGATGATCAAATAAATCATCTAACCTTGGTAAAGGATATCTGTTCTTGATTGTTACAGAGTTTAAGGTACGATAATCAACACATAATCTTGACGTACCATCCTTCTTTTTCACAAGAAGCATCGGGGCTCCCCAAGGCGATCCACTAGCACGAATGAATTCCTTGGTTCTGAGTTCTTCAATCATCTTGTACAAGATCTCTAATTCTGAAGGTGCCATCCTGTAGACTCTCTCTGACACTGGTGCCGTCCCTGGAATCAAGTCGATAGTGAACTCTATCTCTCTCTCCGGTGGCATACCTGGAAGCTCTTCGGGAAACACATCAGGAAACTCTTCTACTACTCTGGGAAATTAAACTGCTTTCGCTACTGCCATCCGCAATACTTGTGGAGAAGGTTCTACTTCGCCTCTAGAAAATGAAAACTCTGGTTCGCCTGGAATACCAAAAATAATCCTACTAATATGGCAGTCTATTCTTGCGTATTGATCCTTCAACCAATCCATTCCTAGGACCACATCATAGTCGGCTATCGGAATTTCTATCAATCTAGAGGGAAACTCTCTACCGCTAACTACGATTCGACACGAAGAATAGACTCTATCTACCCCCACAAGACCGTTACCAGTAAGTATATTGAGCCTTACTGATAATGACTCGGGCTCCAGTCCTACCCGTGTTGCGAATCGTGCAGACATAAATGTATGCGATGCACCCGAATCAAATAATACTGATGTTGGAAAAGAGTTGACGAGAATGGTACATGCCACCACCTCACCTGAAGCTAACTCTTCTGCTACGGTCAGAGCCACAGCCTGACCTTGTTATCTTGGTGCTGGTCCCCTCTGCTAGTGACCTCTCTGCCTGTACTGAATCTGAACCTGGGCATACTGCTGAGCCTGAGGCGGCAATGGCCTCGGAGGCTGGTACTGCTGCTGTACTGGTGCTGGACCCCTTACTGATGGACTGGTTAGGTTTGACGACGATGAACTGGCTCTATTCGGACAGGACCCTATCTTGTGATCCGGTGCCCTACAAGCCAAGCATAATTCCTGTGCTCTGCGACACTCTGATACTACATGTCCTGGATTTCCACAATGAGTGCAGCCCATTGTGGAAGACTGCTTCTGCTTCTGTTGCTGAGGATACGCTGGTATCGAGTGTTGAACCCACGAAACTGTGGTCGCCCTCCTAGGAGCTCCAATAGTCAAAGCCCTAGCTGCCGGGGCTGGTGCTGAAGACTGGGACATCTGCCTATGAGACATCTTCCGTCCTCCGCTTCTATCTACAATCCTCTGCGAAGTAAACTCATGCCTCTTTGCTGCTCGCAGGACGACATCAAACGTCTGGTGCTCAAACTGCTCTACTGATATGATAATCTCTAGGTGGAGCCCCTGCTGGAATCGATGGGCTCGATCCAATTCGGTTGCCACCAAGGTAGGAGCAAATCGACTGAGCCTAAAAAACTCGACCGCATATCCATCGACCGTCCTTCCCATCTGTATAAGATTGGTGAATCTCGTCTGCAGATCATACCGAGCTACTGCATCGAAGTACTTGGTCTGGAACTTGTTGCTGATTACTGCCCATGAGACAGGCGTCGGTAATCCAACTGCTAGCATCGCCCACCAGTTGCGGGCTAAGTCTAATAACTGCAGGCGTACAACAGCCACCTTCTCATTCTCAGGAATCCTAGCTGCTTCCAGGATAACCTATGTGTCCTGAAGCCATGCATCAGTAGTAATAGCATCTTCAGTGCCGTCAAAGAAAGGAGGGTTCAGACGCTTGAAGCTGTTGGCAGCGTTGTTCCCTTGGTAACCAACTCTGCCCATGGCATCTTGTACTTTCTGGTACAAGGCATCTCCCCGACGATTTTGAGATGCAAGCAATTCTCTGATGAGACCTACTAGGGTTCCATTATCAGGCTCTGCAGGCTAGACTAGCGAAACTAGGGGCTCTGGATCCCCGAAATGCATGACTTGTGAGGCCGCTCCAGAGTGCTGGGCTTGGTCTCCAGGTTGCTGCTGGTCCACTGGAGGTGCTCCGCCTTGCTGATCGGTAGGACCAGGAACAATGCCGCTAAATAAACGACATGGGGAACAATAAGGAAGGACCATGATAGATCGAGGATATAAACATGTGATCAGGTCAAGATTTCGAAAAGATTAGATGACACGAGTAGAGATCAAGGGCGAGTGCTGATTGAGACATCTATTCTGTGAAACCCACGCACACCTTGATTTATAAGACCTGCATGGGCCACCACTTAAACCGTGTCACGCCCCAGAACCAGAATACTGGAGAGCGGGAGACAGACACAGCCAGCTACGTATATTGAAGTATAATCTACCTCGATATACTGTCATGGCTGTCTAGATGCATGAGGGTTTATCTACAAGCCAACAGTCTCTTATGGTCATGAACAAGCCTAGTGTATCAATCTCAAGCAAGTAAGTAAATGTTACAAGATGTTAGATCATCAGACATACAAAGTAAGGCATTCCAAACATTACATATTCAGTTGATCATGAAGCTAGTTATACAAAACGAGAAGACTAGCAAGAGTTTCAGTCATACATGATCAACCCTAGGATTTGTCAATCATGTTACAGCCCGTAGGCAGACAGTAAGTAAAGTTGCAAACGAGCTAACACTTGTTCGGCGGCTAAACGCCTCAAAAGAATATTTTTACAATGGAGTGGAAGATCAAAATAAGAACCCACTCGTTGCCAGGGTTGCGCCTAGTGGTCACCATCTAGCTGGAAGACAGGGAGATCCTCGGGAGCAACTCCGAAATCTGGCCATACAAAACCAGCTGGGTCAGACCCCAGAAAGAGCAAGTGCCACAAGGGAGGCTTCACTCAAGAACTAAAACCAGCATATTAGCACATGATACATAAAGGATAAAGAAAGACATGAGTTAGAGAAAGCAGGGTGATAAACGATAAGATGACTAACGGACTATTCCGGTAACCAAGTTACAATCCGTAAACCAAACAAGGACCGGGGTTGTAACCCTTCACCTGAACAGAACTTAGTCTCTAACCAATTATCGACAAGGTAGAGTATAAACAAGCATGTCCTGAGATAGCCATGTACTGGATCTAGGCAAGACTAGACAAGATAGGACTCCATCCATCATTCACGGCCAAGCAAAGAGTACGGCTTGATACTTTAACTAACTAGGGTTATCACAAGCTTAGTTACTAACAAGATGCATCGAGATGTTCCAACAGCCACAAGCCCTGCAGTCTTAATCCAGGTTATCCGGTCACAAGTTGAGAGAGTTGGATTAGGTGACTTGGGGGTGCAACACATGACAGTGTGCTGAAAATGTGCCCTACTCGACGGCAGGCGACAAGTCCAATTAAAAGCGTCCAGATAACGGGACTGTCTGTAGCTAGGAAATCTCTTCATGAACTACTTGATCACTCTAGTCATTATCCTAGTCAGATTCAGTACGAATCCCTGACCGTGGAAATCAGGAATTCATATCCTAGACATGATGCAAGACGAGACATGTAGCTTATACAAGCACAAACACCCACGGTGTCAAGACAAGATTTACTTAGCAAGACACATCGAGATTATCATGTTAGATTACTTTATCAAGTCAAGAGTGCGTCACAACGGACCACCATCAAGAATTATCATGTCAAGTTACTTGTCAAGAGTGCACCACGACGGATCACTATCAAGAATTATCATGTTACTTGATTCTTGTTAAGAGTGTGCCTTAACAGGCCACTATCCTGTTCTATCCTTACATTATCATGAATGAGAGGAACTTGCATAAAATAGCTAATAACATATTTTTGAAGCCAAGAAAAAGATCTACAACTTTCATATTTTGAGTTTTTCCAGATTTTAGCAATAAAACAGCTCAAAGAAGCCAAAACAGTCATTTGGAGTGACCTGCACGCAAGTTGCGCGGGCAAAATCGCCCACGGCGCACGTTGCGCGCAAGCACGACGCGCGGGCGCGCGACAAGGAATTGCGCGGGCGTGTGGCGCGCAAGTTGCGCATTGCGCGCGGGGTAAAATCGCCCACGACGCACGTTGCGCGCAAGCACGGCGCGCGGCAGAGAAGTGCGCGGGCGTGCGGCGCGTAAGTTGCACATTGCGTGCGGGCAAAATCGCCCACGGCGCACGTTGTGCGCAATCGCTGCGCACGGTGCGCGCGACAGAGAAGTGCGCGGGCGCGCGGCGCACAAGTTGCGCATTGCACGCGGGCAAAATTGCCCACGGCGCACATTGCGCGCAAGCGCGGTGCACGGGCGCGCGGCAAAGAAGTGTGTGGCCGCGCAAGTTGCGAATTGTGCGCTGGCAAAATCGCCAACGGAGCACGTTGCGCGCAACCGCGGCGTGCGGGCTCGCGGCGTGCATGTAACGCATCGCGTGCGGGTAAAATCACCCACGGCGTACGTTGCTCGCAAGCGCGGCGCCCGACAGTGAAGACACTGCGCGCGGCACTGTTCATCGTTCCGACAGCACCAAAGGTGTGGGGAACCCATAAACTCAAAAATGGCATAACTTTCTCATACAAAGTCGAAATCAAGCTGTTCAAAAGCTAAAATTAGGTAGAATTGAATTTCCTACAACATGGAACCATTAGATTTTGAAAATAACCAAGTTTCATAGATCAAAACCAAGAAAAACTGAAAAGTTACAAACTTAGATCTACACGAATCTATCCATCAAACCCAAAATGCCAAGTTCTAAGAGGCTTAGAATCAAGTAAGGAAGAGAATGGAACAATAAAACTTGAGATCCATCATGAAGCAAGTTGCACTTGCCTAGGCTTGGTAGGTGGGAGGAGTAAATGAAGAAGATGAAGAAGTAAATACAAAATAATGGAGGAGAGAGAAGGAGTTGACTTATATAGCAACCCCTCTCATCTCAACCCAAAATAAACCGAACCAAGACAAGCCAAGCCAAGTCATGTTGATCCAAGTTGAACCAAATCAAGTCAAGATTTATACCAAGGCTAAGCTAAGCAAGATAAGTCAAAATACGGGCCACCTGACAATTGTCAGAAATCCGTATATGTATCCTGAAAAATACATATAACGGAAAACAGGAGTGACACAAGGATAGGTCTACTAGACACTAACCAACACATTATTACTAGGGCCTACTGGCATACCTAGGGGCGCCAGGTTTTGGGTGTTGGAAAATCGAGTAAAAATCATATACATACATATCTTCGATGTTCGCTTATCTCTATTAAAAATCTTATATATCTATATCCAGGGATTCCTAACCCTAACCATGCTAATCCTACATCCTAGGTCTACTAAGGTCCTAAAGGGTCCTGAAAAGCTTATCAATCAATATCCCAAGTTCTTTGTTTCAAATTCGAAGTGACACCCAAATCCTAATGGTTATTCAAAAATAAAAAAAAATCATGATATATGAAAACTGCTAGTCCTATCTGGCTAAGCTAGGGTAGCATCTAGGTATAGTATGACTATGGAACAAAGAGACAACAGGTAATATCATCGAAAAGTGATAAGGGAATGTATGAACCACTTTGGGGTAGATCTATATGACACATAAACCAAATAAGGACCGGGGTCACAAACCATCTCCCGAGTAGGACTTTACCCCTAACTCTATCCGACGGACAGGACAACTCAATGGCAGGTTAACTACCCTACTAGCACAAGTCTATGTAAGGTAAGGCATCTTATACTAGGATCTTGTACGAGTCCGATTCAGCAAAGCGAGGGAGTGGTTCTTTCCAAATCTTTGAACCAAATTACTGATCATGAATATTTTTGGAAACTTTTGACAGAGTCTCCCCTATATTTCTTGGACCGAAACTTCATACAAATAAAATTTTCCACGTGGTGTAACCTGCCATAGAAATCCCAGTCGAGATTACTAAGTCCCTTTCTCTAGCAGGCCTATGATATATATTGGGTTCCAAGCCACCACACACAACAACACAAATGTTTTGCACAGGGCGCACCACGACAAATGTTCACTAATCCTATCCAATCCACAAACAAGGTCTAAAAATAATTAGTCAATCGCGAGTCGAACACTGAATATATTAGGATGATTTATATATACATGCAGAGCGAGCTCGTTTCCAGGAAGGTGTAGATGACCCGTCTAAGTGTTTGATACGGGTTTTGGCCCAATAGCGAACCAATTTATCCTAGGTTCTATTTATTTGAGTTCTACTATCTTATTTACATGATTTATTTTTATAGTTTATATTTATAACATTAATTCTATTACAATTTTAGGTGGGTTTGTCTAAGTTTCCGCTGCGGTAACATCTCAGACATGGTATCAGAGTGCTTATAGGACGTGTACAATTTCCAACATCTGATATCAAATCATTTGGGGTTCTGGTTGTCACGCCCCGACCCGGAATCACCGAATCATCGTCCTCACAGGGGGTGTGATACGTACGAGCCTGGAGTTGCGCTCGTGCTAGGCAAGATGACAAGTTCTCAAATGGTATCTTTTGATTCGATATTAACAACGAAAGGAAAACATAGTGTACGAAACAATTCTCTTTATTGATATTCGAACTGAGATTACAAAGGCTTTCAATAGCCTAACAATATATGCCAGATTGGCTACAACACTCAGGTTCTCTCTTGCCCACAAAGGATTTCACCGTTTCATACATCATGCCTTCTATATCTTGGCCGCATCAATCTTGTTGCATGTCCGAGCGTCAATGTGATCGCACGCTTCAATATGCTTTGGTATTCCAAGCCTCAACGCGTTCAAGCGAAGCTTCATCGTGCGCTATCCATTCCCTGTACCCTGTATGAAAGCTGGTGGGGGATCAGTACGTTCGTCCTCGCATGTACTGATACAAATATCTTCTTTCTAAACCGACATTGTAGTATTTATGTTGAATCATGCAACTTAGCTTATGATCTTGTGATGTTCTTCTTAGGGTCAATTTCATGGCATATTCAAAGCAGTAAAGCATGTTATCATGGCAAGCATGTTATTCGAATTGAATAGGCAAGCAGACAAGCAATCTCGTGTTTGATTCGTGGCGCGACTTCTTACCAAGTTGATGCACTCGCCCTTGTACCGTGCAAGGTGAATACGCCTCATTCCTTCCCTGTCATGTTATAAGTGCATCTCTAAGCAGGATCTATATGTGCGGGACACATACGTGCCTACACTTTCAACCCATCGTTCCTTAACTATATGATGGTCGTTGGCGTATTCGCGCCAAAATGAACTAAAGGCGTTTCTTTTCTTTATCTTTTCTTTTCTATCTTTCTTTCTTTCTCTTTCTTTTCTTTCTTTTTTTTCCGAATTTGGGTAGCCCGGCGTTTCACTGATTGGGTTGCTAACCCAAACAACCGAAACGAACCGCGTGCCTACCATCATTTGTAGCTTTTTCCATCTATAATTGGGTGCGAATCGAACTTTACAGATGTGCGCCTATCAAAGATTATATCCCTCCTAGGCCGAACGGTCCCGGTGTCCCGGTGCACCCGTTCGGAGGTAACATTCCGTGCACGGAAGATATCATATTTTATCTCAAGTCCATTCGACCATGCAATGTCCTATTAATTTATCAAACAACCAACATTGTCTTGAGCCGGGGCTCAGACTTTATCAAACAACCAAACATAGTCTTGAGTCCGAGACTCAGACATTTATCATCTCGTATTTCTTCCATTTACTTTCTATGTTCTTACATTCAATACTTCGTTTTAATGTTCAATGACATAATGCCTCAACTCAATGTTCGTCAACCGAACGACCCGAAGGTCCCGAACACCTTTCGAGGCATCATGTCATATCCGACAGTTCCGTCACATTTATGCCACAACTGTATTCTTTCGTAACGAAGCCACCTTTTATAATCTCGTGCACGTAGGCACGTTTCGACACATTTATCATCTATCCTTCACGTCATGCACTTGCTGCACGCATCGAAGCCGTATTTCCATGCATGTTCTTAGCCTTAGTGTTTCAATGTTCGTGGCTTGCATGCTAGGGCGCTCGCCTATTGTCTTTCAATGTTCTAGCCTTTCTAACTCGTACGCAAAGGCACGGAATGGCCCGTGCACGAAGGCACTCGTCGAATATAGTTATCCCATGTTCTTGCGGCTTGTGTTGAGTCGCTCGTCTTTGCGATATCCAATGTTCCATAGCGACTCGTGCATTTGATGCACGTTTCATTTCAATTGTTCTAACTAGTATTCGACACACACACTACGATTTATCTTCCGATCGGACCACGCCCATGGCGTCGATAAGATAACTTAGCACACAATGTTATATTCTGACTTAGGCAATGAAGGAGTAAAAAGAAGAGTCAATGCTCCCATCTTGTGTCGATACGCCTTGTCGTTTCGCCGAGTCGATACGGCTCAATTTCATAACTTCGTTGCACGACCGACTCTCCTAACATAGCCATTCGAGCACTTCATGCTTCATTGGATTATACGTCTGATTTGGCTTACCGTGCCAACGCCTCAGTCTATCGCAAGATGACGATTTGGTTTCGCGGACCCCTTACTGTCACAACCCGCACCCACTGTTAGGGTACGAGAACGTAACTACGCCCAGCCTACGCCGCAGTGTCGGCGGTTAGAACGCTGTCCTAGGTCACAATATTTAACATATAATGCCAAGCAGTTTATACTCCCCGAATGGGGGTGACATAGCAGATACAGACTCAATCACATCTAAGGTAGAGCATGATAAGGATAGATAAAACATGAAATCCAAAAGAGATACAGGAGATAGAAGTCTAAGTGTTTAAGATACATAAACCCAGAAATATATCTCAAATACAGTAATCCACAAAGTAAATACAACTCCAGACAAAAATAAAATAACTATCTAAACAACCTCTACTGTGTCTCCTCTAGGCTAGCAGGCAATCCCAGGCCATCTGTAAAATTTATCAACAGGTCCAGTCAGGACAGGAGCGAGTACAGTGCATCTCAACAGTTCATAGCAGGTTAGAAGATATAATCATGCAGTAAAGTAAGATACAGGTACTGAAAGAAGTACAGTATGTAAACAGAGAGAGAGCTGTAATAGAAATATCTACTATAAATAGAGACTAACAGTGGCTAGTGATTCAGAGTACAATATAGACATGTAAATGCTACACTATGGAATGATTCTGATGCTACACTATGGAATGATTCTGATGCTACACTATTGGTGTATTATTCACATGTCCATTTCTACTCCCTCGTACCCCCAATCAATATACAAGGATCCAACCAGGTTATGTTATGATACTATGTAAGGCCCCCGAAGGGTGATAAGCCTCCGAAAGGTGGTAGCCTCCGAAAGGTGGTAGCCCCCGAAGGGTGGTACATAGTAGACCCATAAATGGGATAAGGATTCCAGGAAAACTCTGTGATCATAAGAGTATATGTCACAAGTGATCGAAGAATCAACGAAGCATAGTGATACGCTATGTAAGTGAAACGCACAGAAATAGAGTACCCGATGCTCCCTAAGGATAACATCTCAAGAAGGGATCCATATAGTACCAATCCGTGTGACCAACGTGACAGTACAAGTAAAGTAATCTACTGCAGGAAATAGTTCTAAGCAGGATATAAAATGATCAGAGAATGTACTCGCCTCGAATGGTTGGAGTCGACGTGCACGACACGAACGTGTCGACACGAGATAGGTACACTGCTATGCTCTACAGAGGGTCCCAGACGACGACACGGGCAGTCCCAATGAGTCCAGAGTAGTCCAAATAGCCTAATTTGGTATATAAAAGTCTAAAATCAGGGTTTGGTACACTAATCAAATCAAGAATAGAAAATGACTATCATAGACACGATTATGATTTTAAAAGCATAACTAATTACAGGTATAATATTAGAAACTGTTTTGATATTTATTTATAAATCATAAAATATTTAGAATATCTATATTGAAATATAGATAATTTTCAAAGTTAAAACTCCCACTTGCCAAGTAGGATTTTAATGTCAAATCATAATAATAATATATAATAATAATAATACCATTATATACTATGTATAAACTAACATACATTTGTCATAAAATTAATATACATTTTATATAACAATATACATGTACTATACTAATATATATTTTTAAACAATTATACATTTGTTATACAAAACTAATATATATATATATATATATATATATATATATATATATATAATATATATATATATTAAAATATATATATATATATATATATATATATATATATATATATTAAAATAATATATATATAATATAATATATATATATATAATATATAATATATATATATATATCTATATTATATATCATAAACTAATATATACAATATACATTAATACATAAACTAATATATTATATAAAAACAAATATATATTAATTTATAACTAATATACATCTTTTATAAACTAATACACATTTATTATATACTAATACATTATATAAAACTATTATACATTTTATTATACCAATATACATTTTATACTAATATATTATAATAACAAATATATATTTATATATAAAACTAATTTATATATAAAACTTAATATATTTTTATATATAAATAATATATGTTATAAACTATTATACTAACCTAACATTTATTCAGAAAGGGGGGCCGATCCAATCTCAGAAAGGGGGGTTTCGAACGGAGCTCACATTGGGGTTTGGACCGGCGGGTGGTCGGGACTCCGGCGGAGCAGCCGCGGAGGCAGGGCGCCAGGGCGGAGGTTCCAGGGAGCGGCGCCGCAGAGCGTCGGGAAGGGGACGGTCGGCTCGCGCGGCGGCACGAGCGGAGGCGGTCGCCGGTCTCAGCCTGGGCGGAGGCTCGGGTCGCGCGGATGGACGGCAGGCCCCAGCGACGGTGGACGGGTCAGGCCCTCTCTCTCTCCCTCTCTCTCTATATGATGTGGTTTGGGTAACGGTGGTGGCGGATGGGCTAACGGTGGTGGCCGGCGTTTGATGGGGCGGCGGCGGCGGGATGGATCTGGTGGCGGTGGTTGGTTGTGTATAGTGGTGGCGGTGGAGATGATGAACGGTGGTGTTCTGGTGGTGGCGGCGATGGTGGAGGATGATGGGTGATTCCGGTGGTGGCCGAAGTAGGGATGGCAGGGCTGTGGTGGCGGCGGTGCATCGGCCAGGGGGGTGGCCGAAATAGGGATGGTGGTGGAGATGGCGTGCCGTCGCCGTGCTCGGCCACGGCGAACTCCGGCCGGGGGGTTGGCTCGGGCAATGGGCTGTAGGTTGGATAGTTCTAGGGATTTGTGTAGGAAATTAGGGTTTGGAAATGGTGTAGAAATTTTGGGGGCTAGGAAAATTCTAGGTTACAACTCTTGGAAAGTGTACCTATTTATAGGAAAATAGGAGAAACCCTAAAAGTGTACATGTAATAGAATTAGGAAAATCATAGTGAAAAACTAACGCTAATCACTAACTGCTAACCCTATCACTATCTGCCAATTAATTAGTACAAAATAAATATTAGTTATAATTAATAATTAATTGCCAGTTACTACTAAATAACAATGGCTAATTATAATTTAGCCGGGATTTTCTAATTAATAAAATACTAATATATTTACTTAATTATTTAAATATATTTAGAAATTATTTATTTAGTAAATAATATATTTTAAAATCCCAAAATTCAATAACGTTTTCCATATAGAAAATAATTAACTATTGATTCAAGAAAATGACAGGGAATTTCCAATAGGACAAAATTGCCTAGAAATAGTAAGCCAAAGCCAACAAGGACCGATAGCAATCACGGTCAAATTTGTTTTCCCAAAATTAAAATTGCACGCTCTTCGAGATTTAGAAAATTCGAAGTTTTGAAAAATACGAAATAAAATAAAATACCAATTTTCGAAAATATCCAAGAATTCAATTTACGGAGGTTACAAATCTACCCTCCTTAAAGAAATTTCATCTCGAAATTAAAGCTTGGCAAGGGGGTTATAACATGATAGAATTTCAGGTAGTATGGCAGACACGATCAAAGAACGACGAGTTGGCACGATCAAGATGATCAACTCGAAATTGTTTAGGCACGACTATTGATTAGGCACGATAGAATCATGGTATGGTCGAATCAACTAGGCACGATTTAGAACGAAGATTAAGTATCTTAGGCACGACTCGAGTCGCGACTAAAATAACAAATTGTTGTTTTGATTATGATAAGGTAGGGTCAAATCTGAGTATAGTACGACCAACAGAATCTAGGCTTGATAAGGTCGGAGTTAAGAGTCACACAAGCACGATCAAATTATAATGGACAAGATTAATTAAGTCATGAATCCGGGCTCGGTCGTGATTAGAAATTTAAAAAAAAAGATTTAAGTCACCTTGGCATGATCAAGGATAAGTTACCCAAATAAATCTAGGTATGATTCAGGAATGAACTCATAGCACGAGCAGTTAGAGAATTGAAATCTAGGCATTAACAGAGAATTTGTTCAGACACGATCAAAATCAAATTCGGACACAACTAAGTTCACATATAGTCGTGATCGAAGATCAAGATTTTAGGCACAATGAAAAAAATTATTTTCGATATGATCACTCAATTCATGACAAGTTCATAGTCAATCGGTAGTCGTGATCAAGGACAAAAAATTTCAAGCACGATTCAGAGGCAAAAATCGGTACGATAGTCATGATTTTAAGAATCACGACCATGGATTTCATAGTCGTCTAGTCATGCCAGGTCATTCAGGCACGAACAATCATGAGAATTTCAGATGATATTAGGAAATCAAATCATGGTCAGAAAACATTTTAGGCACGAGTGCAAAAATCCAAACAAGATAAAAATCGAAATTGGAACAGAACTTGGTCGTTTCAAGAATAATCAGAGTTTAGGCACAAGTGATATTGGTATCGAAGTTCGATTACGATCAAAATTAAATATTGACACGATGAAGAATAAGGCTAATCAATATTTGAATTTAGGTTCGAAAGTTGAAATCGAGATTTTTGAGCACGAGCAACATATGATAGAGATCCAAGTCACGATGGAATTCAATAAATTGAGTACGGTCAAGGGTCAAGACTACTGGTACGATAAAGGGTACTATTCAAGGAAAATCAAAATCAAAAGTTTAAGGAACGAATGTTAATAGCATTGCAATCCAACCACAATAATATTAAGAAATTTTAGTCGCGATACGATCTAAGTTGATCAATTTTGGAAACCAAGATTTGGGCAATATGGAGGACAGGTTCATCGAAGTCTGAGCACAGAATACAAGGATGGAGATTCAGGTCATACTTAAATTTAATTGACTATAGCCCAAGGTATTAATATGATAAGAAAAGATGATCAAATTCGATTTGGTCGTGATTAAGGAAACTATGATTCAATGGTATTGAAAAACCCTTTAGGGAATAAGGAAAGATTTCATAAGAAGTCAAGTTAATCATCTCTCTAATACCATCAAGTTTATCATTTGCCAAATCATATTTTTATCTCACAAGTCCCAATATGAAAATCAACCGTTATATAACTATCATCGAAATTTTATAACCTTCAGTCATCTAACCTTTACCATGATCACCATAGACAAAAATTTCAAACTTTTAAAACATTTTCCATTAAACATACCCCCACTTATTCAGGAATCATCACGTATTCATTTAATCAAATTTTCAATTTCTTTCACCCCGTTCTAAATTAGATCCGAACCCTCTAACACCAGTTTATGAAATCCTTGGACTTGTTTAAATCAAGTCTCGTATTTACTCAACTCCAATACCACCATGTCATACAAAATTTATTTTTATTTATAAATCAACCTTCGTATTTCTTCAACGTTCACCTTCAGTATTATCCTTTTTGAATTCTATAATTTTCCCAATCATAAAAAATAATTCCTATAGCTTAAAATCCTTGTGTTCTCTCTGTCTCTAGTCACCCTCTTACAATATCTAGTTCAATTTTGCATAATCATTGAATACCAAAAATTCTCTTTTCCATTTCTTATTTTCTATATAGCCTCAGAGGAAAAGTTTCCCCAGAATCAATAACCAAGATTTTCTAAGTTCTCAAAAATGTTGACCTTGAATATCTTCATTAGTTTTGAAATACATCCATGAATTATTCATAACCAACTTTCTGTGATTGTTTCTAAATTGATAACATTTATCACTCGATTTCTTTTTAAACCTTTACCACATCTCCATTTCAAAATTTTATATTTGACTTCCAACATTTGATTCCTACAAAATTATCATATGATAACCAATTACGTCATTTTTAACCTAGATGATTCACGTCACTTCCTCAACATTTCTTAGACAAAAACGATAAAGATTTAGGGGTTCAAATACAGCTGACAGAATTATATACGAGACAGAGAATTGATGTAATCATGACAGTTATATAAGACAAGAATGATGGAAATAAAATATTGGCAGGAAGAGAATGATAGAGGAATCTGTTCTGCTTATCTGTTTAAAAGAGGAACCCGTTTTGAAATCAGAGCTATAATAACAATTCCAAAATAAGGTCTAGCAAAATCATTGATTCATTGTATTAAGAAGAAATTTGTAAGAAGTTACACAAGGGTCTATAAAAATAGCTAAAGCTACTACTAAGTTAAATAATGAGAAATAAAACAAAAATTCTCTTCTTTTTTTTTGAAAGACCGAACAAAAGTAGTGAAAACATGTTCAAAAATATTTAAGGTACAATCTGATAATCATATGCGTCTATCCAAAATCATGGGCTCTAAATCCTCGTCATACTAGTAAGCAAGGCTACGATAATCACAAAGTCCTCGACTTAGGCACATACCTCTAGAATCGTGGTATTTAACATTTTTGCGATGCCGCTAGCTTGGCTGCGAAAATCTTAAATTCCTACACCCAAGAATATATTCAAAGCCAGACTATGTGTCCTCACCATGCTGGCTAATGTGACTATAGAAGACTAGATTCCAAAACTTAGATGACCTAGCCCATATAGTTTCATCTTGACAAAAATTAAATTAAATCAACAATGGATACCCAAAAATCAAATTTATCAACGAACATCAAGATTCAAAAATGACAAAATCCTTCAAATCATATATCTACAAACTCGGATGCTATAGCTAACATCAAGATTCAAATTTCAACAATTTCATCAAAATCAATAAATACAAACTCAAATTCAATAATAATCCATCAAAAATCAAATTCAATAGCAGAAAGTAAAGATAAATCAAATGAAGGAAAAAGAGTTTTCAAATCGAAATTAAACAAGATTCTCAAGGGTCGTCCCAAGAATCTCTCAAGGATCCTAACTGTGATTGAGTACCTTCAAAATATATATTCCTAGTGCAGGCTGTAGTAGTACTCTAGTTCGAATACCACTACATAAACTCGACCTGCATGGGCCACCACTAAAAACGTGTCACGACCCGCACCCACTGTTAGGGTATGAGAACGTAACTGCGCCAGCCTACGCCGCCGTGTCGGCGGGTAGAACGCTGTCCTAGGTCACAACATTTAACAATATAATGCTAAGCAGTTTATACTCCCCGAATGGGGGTGACATAGCAGATACAGACTCAATCACATCTAAGGTAGAGCATGATAAGGATAGATAAAACATGAAATCCAAAAGAGATACAGGAGATAGAAGTCTAAGTGTCTAAGATACATAAACCCAGAAATACATCTCAAAACTCAAATACAGTAATCCACAAAGTAAATACAACTCCAGACAAAAATGAAATAACTATCTAAACAACCTCTACTGTGTCTCCTCTAGGCTAGCAGGCAATCCCAGGCCATCTGTAAAATTTATCAACAGGTCCAGTCAGGACAGAAGCGAGTACAGTACATCTCAACAGTTCATAGCAGGTTAGAAGATATAATCATGCAGTAAAGTAAGATACAGGTACTGAAAGAAGTGCAGTATGTAAACAGAGAGAGAGTAATAGAAATATCTACTATAAATAGAGACTAACAGTGGCTAGTGATTCAGAGTACAATATAGACATGTAAATGGCCTGGATGATTCTGATGCTACACTATGGAATGATTATGATGCTACACTACTGGTGTATTATTCACATGTCTATTTCTACTCCCCGTACCCCCAATCAATACACAAGGATCCAACCAGGTTATGTTATGATACTATGTAAGGCCCCCGAAGGGTGATAAGCCTCCGAAAGGTGGTAGCCTCCGAAAGGTGGTAGCCCCCGAAGGGTGGTACATAGTAGACCCATAAATGAGATAAGGATTCCAGGAAAACTCTGTGATCATAAGAGTATATGTCACAAGTGATCGAAGAATCAACGAAGCATAGTGATACGCTATGTAAGTGAAACACAGAACATAGAGTACCCGATGCTCCCTAAGGATAATATCTCAAGAAGGGATCCATATAGTACCAACCGTGTGACCAACGTGACAGTACAAGTAAAGTAATCTACTGCAGGAAATAGTTCTAAGCAGGATATGAAATAATCAGAGAATGTACTCGTCTCGAATGGTTGGAGTCGACGTGCACGACACGAACGTGTCGACACGAGGTAGGTACACTGCTATCCTCTACAGAGGGTTCCAGACGACGACACGGGCAGTCCCAATGAGTCCAGAGTAGTCCAAATAGCCTAATTTGGTATATAAAAGTCTAAAATCAGGGTTTGGTACACTAATCAAATCAAGAATAGAAAATGACTATCATAGACACGATTTATGATTTTATAAAAGCATAACTAATTACAGGTATATATTAGAAACTGTTTGATATGTATTTATAAATCATAAAATATTTAGATATATGTATATTGAAATATAGATAATTTTCAAAGTTAAAACTCCCACTTGCCAAGTAGGATTTTAATGTCAAATCATAATAATATATAATAATAATAATACCATCATTATATACTATGTATAAACTAACATACATTTGTCATAAAATTAATATATATTTTATATAACAATATACATGTATTATACTAATATACATTTTTAAACAATTATACATTTGTTATACGAAACTAATATATATATATATATATATATATATATATTATATATATATATATATATATATATATATATATATATATATATTTTATATATATATATTATATATATATAATATATATATATATTAATATTATATATATATAAACTAATATATATACAATATACATTAATACATAAACTAATATATTATATAAAAACAAATATACATTAATTTATAACTAATATACATCTTTTATAAACTAATTATACTAATATACATATATAAAACTATTATACTTTATTATACCAATATACATTTTATAACATATATTAGTTTCTGAATAAGGTAAAATGTCGACCTCTAATATTTCAGTGTAACATATAGCCTGCACATGAAATCAACTAAAATCAATACTTGCATCGATTCTGACTTGCGCCTTGGTCGATTCGATTTCTTAGAATCATCGAGCCGTCTCAATGCACTTATCCTTCGGATCGATGCGGCGCTTCATATCGATTCAACTCGATGCATTCTTTGGGACAAGGCAACACTCCGCATCGACTTAGTTCGATGCGTTGCTCGGGACAACGTAACTTTCGTATCGACTCGCCTCGATACATTTCATTCGGCCAATGCAACTCTTTGAGTCAACGCCTCAGCGTAATGCGCCGTGCGGAGCGGGGCATTACACTGGTAACCGTCTACAGAGCAGATGAACACTCGTATGATCAACCTTGCATGAGGAACTCGACAATTTAGAAGCCAAGGATGGAGGCACTACCAAAATATGTCCATTTAGCGACGGCCACATCCGTCGCCCATCCGTCGGCAATCAGTATTAGCGACCGATCACTGACGGATCTTGGACAAAGGAGACCACCATGCTGTCACTCGAGCTCTACACGATGGATGTCCACTTGAGCTCCGGGACAAAGTTTGGCTCAGAGCAAGAATCTGTTGACGAAGCACATCCACCATGCTGTCAGAAAAAAATAGTAACGGTGAGAGACCCATCTGAGTTGGACGTATACTCTGATAATATCTCCTCCAACACTCAATCCCACTACTGATATCATTTTTGTAAAGGTGATCTCTCAGAGTATACGTCCTACTCAGATGGATCTCTCAGAGTATCCTCTCTGGTTGGTTGTCGTATCATCATTGCCGAGGGATGAGGGTCGGAGGACAGTCAACTTCATCTACGGCTACATAGTTTTTGCCTCGCCAGTCGAATGGCTACAGGGACTATGTCCTGATCACCATGTCATAGTCCAATACAATCCAGAGATTGACACAGTACTAATTCATATATGTAGTCCAATACAAATAGTCTAATACAAAAACAACCCAATACAAATAGTCTAATACAAATAAGTACTAATAGCTAATAAAAATCACGCAGCTCGCAAACGCTCATTGATACGATCACGCAACCACCTCGAAAAAGTGGGATCTTTGGCGTGAGGAGAGATGTAGTCCCTTACAAGTGCTGTATGAATAGAACTCCGGTCTCACTAGCTACCGGTGCTACTTCCTCCTTAACAGTAGGAGGAGCCACCTCAACATTCACTGTTTCCCTCAAACGACGTGTCGCTCCTCGGGTCATGGGTGCCATCTGGTAAGATCGATATTCACAAATAATATAATTGTAACATAAGCAAGCTAACTAAAGGAACCATCATATAATTTGAGTACATTTTCGAAAGCAGATAAAGTACAGAAAATTCGATTTTTGCCAAGTGTGAGAACGGATGGCTCAGAATACAACCCAAGATTCATTCTAGCATACATTAGTGTGAATCATCTATGTTATGTACATATGGTGTAGTATATGTTCTTATCGTATCTAGTATCTGAAGAATGTAACAGAATCAAGATGAACTCACATAATGTAATACTAAGATCATCTACTACTATATAGATATAGTGATAGGTTGTCGTATCATCATTGCCGAGGGATGAGGGTCGGATGACAGTCAACTTTATCTACGGCTACATAGTTTCTGCCTCGCCAGTCGAATGGCTGCAGGGACTATGTCCTGATCACCATGTCGTACCGTAGATTAATGCAAATGGAGCTGGATCTGGAGCCAAAATACAGTACTACTTCACCATGTCGTACCATTTTACTCTTTCACTCTCTCTCCTCCCCCTTCCGGCGCTCTCACTCTCTGCGCTCTCAAACTACTAATTCTTATGTGTTTTAAGTGTGAGAATGGATGGCTCAGAATACAACCCAAAATTCATTCTAGCATACATTAGTGTGAATCATCTATGTTTTGTACATATGGTGTAGTATACGTCTTATCGTATCTAGTATCTGAAGAATGTAACAGAATCAACATGAACTCACATAATGTAATACTAAGACATCATCTACTACTATATAAGATATAGTTATAGGTTGTCACATATCATCATTGTCGAGCGATGAGGGTCAGAGGACAGTCAACTTTATCTAGGGCTACATAGTTTCTGCCTCGCCAGTAGAATGGCTGCAGGGACTATGTCCTGATCACCATGTCGTACCATAGTTTCTGTCTCGCCAGTCGAATGGCTGCAGGGACTATATCTCCGATCACCATATCGTACCAAAGTATCTGAAGAATGGCTGCAGGAACTATATGTCCCTAACCCGAACCCTAACTCGAACCCCCCAAGCCGCCCTCGCCCTCTTGCCCCACCCCCCTAGCCACCCCCACTCAACCCCCAACCACCCGCATCCCCCTGCAGGGACTATTGTAGGCTAAGGTATTGGGTTTACCTTATTAGGGTAAGGTATTGGTTACCTTATTAGGGTAAGGTATTGGGTTACCGATATTGTGAACCTAGGTTGAAAGCATAATAAGGTTGTAAAAGCATAATAAGGTATTGGGTTACCGATCCGAAACTGTCGATACTACCGATATTGCCGATATCCTATTTCTTAAACTAGGATTTGTCATATCGCCGATACTACTCATTGTATTTATATCCTGCGCTGTCCCGCGCGCGCCACCCCCGCTACCCCGGAGCGCGTGCCCCCGCCGCCCCCCGCTTCCCCGGAGCGCACTGCCCCTCCCCTCCCGCCGCCCCCAGCAGCCCCGCGCGCGCCAGCACCCTCCCACCCCCCGCCACCCCTTCCACCCCCCGTCGCCCCCAGCCCCGCGCTGCCCCGCGCGCGCCACCCCCGCCGCCCGCCGCCCCCGCTGCCCCGGAGCGCGCTGCCCCGTCGCCCACCGTAGCCCCGTGCTGCCACGCGTGTGCCACCCTCGCAGTCTCCGACGCCCCCGCAGCCCACGACGCCCCGGCAGCCCATGACACCCACGACCACCGAGAGAGAGAGAGGAGAGAGGAGAGTGAGGTCGCCGACCGCCGCGGAGAGAGAGAAAGGAGAGAGAGGAGAGGTCGCCGATCACCGCCGCGGAGAGAGAGAAAGGAGAGTGAGGTCGCCGACCGCCGCGGGAGAGAGAGAGAGAGAGAGGAGAGAGAATGAAATTTGGGGAGAATGAAAAGTTCTCCCCGTCGTTTCAATTTAAGCCTGGGCCCTTTATTTAGCGACGGACCAGCGACGAATTTATCCGTCGCTGGTCCGTCGCTCTTTTTGATACCTGCCGACGGAATATCCGTCGCTACGTAGTGGAAGAATTGTCCCACCATTTCCCTCAACAATTCCCGCCAAATAATCGACTGCATGGCGACGGCTCCTTATCCGTCGCTATATCTCCGACGCCCTAGCGACGGATGAACGACATTTTCTCCCTTAAAATAAAATAAAAATTGTATCGTCTTATCGTCGGTACGCCGTCGGTTATTTGTCGCAAATCCGTCGCTAACGCCGACGGAAATTTTTCGTCGCTAATGTGCCGTCGCTAATTTACTGTATTTTGGTAGTGAGGATCTACTGTAATGCAAGGATAGCATGGTCCGTTGGAGAGGGCGATAATGCAAAGCCATCGAACAAGTCTGTTGATGACTGGAGGCGATTGGATCGAAAATCTATTGGATTCATCCGCTAAAGGCTAGAAGATTCGGTGTTTTCCCATTTGTCCATGGTGACTTCTACAAAAGCATCGTGGGAGAAGTTGTATTCGTTGTATGAAAGGAAGACAGTTGTCAACAAGACATTTCTTATTTGCCAACTCGTCAACTCGATGTATATGGAGGGTGCCTCAGTGGCTCAATATCTGAACGAGGTTCAGGGTATCATCAATCAGCTCTCTGCGATATGATGAGCTTCAGACCCTTCTTTTTGAGTTCTCTGTCAAAAAGCTGAAAGATCTTGGTGTCGGGCAACTCTGAATGGAGTTGTCACGATTGAGTCAGTGAAAAGTAGTTTCTTGAATGAGGAGGTGACGTAAGCAAGTGGAATCGTCGCAGGAGTCCGCTCGGGTGGTACAGTAAATTGTGTTTTCATATTGTTTGTTTGGCACAGAAATTTTATATTTTCATGTCATTTCTTTATGCATATTTTATTGGTTTTAATTCGACAAATATATTATATATCTTGCTATGTCCCTCCGAGGATCTAGTATATTTTTAATTGAAGGTTTTTATTAGTATTATGATTAATAAGTTAATTAATTAGTGATAGTACTTAAGTATCAAATTAGATAAATATTAATTTATAACAATTTACATAATCTTAGTTAGAAACCATGGTCACTCAAAAATAATTTAGGCCGTGTCATCAGATGCATACAAGAAATGTATCAGGCATATCACGGACACTCTAAAATATAGTGAAGATACATCAAAATATTTAGTGTGTTTGTGTGTGTTGTTTGTCTCGTCGTGTCGTTATAATGCATTGTGTCATATGTATGTTCATGCAGCATAGGTGTCAAATACTTTATAATGCTAGTTAAAGCTAAATAATTACGGTAATTAATAATTAAAATAAGTAACAAATAATACACAATACTATAGTATTCAATACAATATAATTATTAATATAATTAAAGAATAATAATAATTGTTAATATCAAATTAAAAATAAAATAAATAATTAGTTTTAATAAATTATTAGCAATTTATTATATGTATAATTATTATTTTTCATTGTCATAATGCATTTTATTACTTTCTTTTCTCGTTCATATTAACATTAAATTAAAATTAAAAGTACAAATGTGTCCACTTTCAAAGTAAAAAATATTGAGTTTCAGAAGACATGACACACACAAAATTAGAGATATTTAGTAATACAATCTCACGTATTAGTGGATGTTATAAATTGGATTCTAAATTATTGTTGATTGAGAATTACATTTAGGTGTATGCATTATCTAGAAGATGTTTGACCAGATTTTGTAATTCCATCAACAAATTTTCTTAGATTTTGGTAGGAAGACCCTCCGGCGCTCATGGCCTGTTTGGCTTTGCCCTCCATAGCTCCACATTCTTCTTAATCCTGACGCTGCCTCCCCCTCCCCCATTACTAAATCCAGGCACCTCTTCAGCTCTTCACGTCCCAACACCCCATCCTCGTTGACCTCGCCCCTCACTCGGTCCCCCAGATCTTCTCCGCCAGCATGGCGTTCGTCCCCTGGTCCGTCCACTGCGGACCCCGACTGTGGCACTCCGCAGACCAGGCTCTCGAAGGTCGAGTTCCACCCGCAGTGCGTCACGAAGCACCCGACCGAAGGATGCGACAGCACCTCCACCTGCGAGCACCACTCGACCACCATGCCGTTCTCGTCGTCGTCCTGCAGCTCCAGCCCCTCCCATCTGCACTCCCTCCGCAGCAACAGGTACGGCCGCCCGCTGTCCTCAGCCCGTTCAGGATCTCCTCCGTCTGCTCCTTCTTCAAGACTGTCATGCTCCCGAACGACACGTACACGACCGAGCCGCGGGGGCTTCGAGTCCAGCCACTCCATGTACCCCTTCTCGTCCAGCTTGAACAAATCTCGTCCTGCTGCGTCCGACGGAGAAAGGATGGGACCTATCGGGATCAAGGCTAGGTCCTGGACAGCGGAGAGCGCGTCCTCCTCCAGCTCGGCAAACGTGTTCATCAAAACAATCGGTTTCGAACTCGACAGCGCACGCTCTCTGTCGAGAGTGTCGAACGTGTCCTTCAGCATGTCGAGGATGACGGCGGACGGGTCGTCTGGCGGAACGGTGAGGAAGGACGGGAGGTCGCGGGCTCGTATGGGCGGCAGACATAGGAATTTGATGGTGGACATGGGGTCGCAAGCGTTGTTTATAAGAGGGGAGTAGTCGTGGAAGTAGTGGTAGTAGATGGGGAAGACGGTGGCCGGCTGGATCCAATACTGCGCGGACGGGACGCCGTTGGCGCGGGCGACGTCGGCCGCCCATGGGAGGAAGAAGGTGTAGACGACGCAGTCGACGGGACGGCCGTGGCTGCGGAGGCGCTGGAGGAGCCGAGGGACCTGAGCTGGGAGAGGTAGTGACGGGCGTCGTGGGTGCCCGCCACGAAGCCATCTTCGTCGAAGCCGTCGGAGAAGGGTATGTGGACGACAGGGCCATCCTGGACTCGTCGTCGGAGGCGGCGAGGGACGGGAACATCCTGCGGTGGGCAGAGACGGCGGTCGAGAAGGTGACGGTGGTGCCGTTGGCGGCGGCGAGGTGCCTGGCCAGGTGGAGGAGGGGTTGATTTGGCCTTGCGCTGGACTTGAGAAGATGTTGATTTTCGAAGAGAGGGCTAAATCATCATGTCAGGACGGTTAAACTCTGATTTGGCATCAGAGTAAGAATTCTGAGTTATCTTTTGACTAGCTAATCTAACTTGAGTGTCGTCGTTTTCTGACACATCATGTAAACATGAAAGTAAGGAGAGGAATAGGATCAAGGACTTATCGTCAGTAGAAGGAGGAGAAGTCCATTGACATGATCTACGAAGCTTCCAGAAAAATATGGTAGTAGTAAAACATCATCAGATTGGCGTCTATTATGAGACCTAACTTTCTATGGCTTTGAACTGTTGGCTCCGGAGTAAACCATAAAGTTTATGCGATTCTATATGATATACTACAACCAGGGGTTCAGGTATAGAAGAGGGAGTAGATGTATATTTTTGAGAGGGAGACTTACTATCAAGTCATCTGTGTGCAGCAATCTAAGGATTCAAGCCTATATGTAAAGGATAGGATGGAACATTACTGGAATGAAGGGTTTGGCACCCTATATGATATATAAAGTTGAGAAATAATTACAAATTTAGGATGTGTTCGATTCCCAATATCTGATATCAAAATCTTTTGAGGTTCTGGTAACCGTCTACAGAGCAGATGAACACTCGTATGATCACCCTTACAGGAGGAACTCGACAATTTAGAAGCCAAGGATGGAGGATCTACTGTAATTCAAGGACTTACATGGTCCATTTGAGGACGACAATGCAAAGCAATCGGATAAGTCTGTTGATGACTGGAGGCGATTGGATCGAAAATCTATTGGATTCATCCGCTAAAGGCTAGAAGATTCGGTGTTTTCCCATGTCCATGGAGACTTATACAAAAGAATAGTGGGAGAAGTATTCGTTGTATGAAAGGAAGACAGTTGGCAACAAGGCATTTCTCCTTTGCCAACTCGTCAACTCGATGTACACGGAGGGTTGCCTCAGTGGCACAATATCTGAATGAGGTTCAGGACTTAATCAATCAGCTGTCTGCGATAAAGATGTGATTGATGATGAGCTTCAGATCCTTCTGCTTTTGAGTTCTCTGTCGAAAAGCTGGAAGACGTTGGTAGTGTCGAAAAACTCCGGATGGAGTTGTCACGATTGAGTCAGTGAAAAGTAGTTTCTTGAATGCGGAGGTCCGACGTAAGGAAGTAGAATCATCGTAGGAGTCCGCTATGGTGGTAGAGTAATTTTGTGTTTTCATATTGTTTGTTTGGTACAGAAATTTTGTATTTTCATGTCATTTGTTTATGTATATGTTTATTGGTTTTAATTCGACACATATATTATATATCTTGTTATGTCCTTTTGAGGATCTGTTATATTTTTAATTGAAGGTTATTATTAGTATTATGATTAATAAGTTAATTAATTAATGATAGTACTTAAGTATCAAATTAGATAAATATTAATTTATAACAATTTACATAATCTTTAGTTAGAAACCAGAGTCACTCAAAAAATAATTTAGGCAGTGTCATCAGATGCATACAAGAAATGCATCAGGCATATCACGGACACTCTAAAATATAGTGAAGACACATCAAAATATTGATGTACTCTTGGGAATCATTTTCCTTTTCCAACTTGTTTTCTTTGGCCTTCAGGAAATGAATAACTTTTCTTTTCCAAGCAAAAATTCTGGTAACCAAACGAGGCCTTTATGTTAGGACTCTTGTTGGCAGTCATAACATAAAATTATCTTCTACATTCATTAAATGTTTGCACTTTGGATTTGTAGTAGAGAAAAACGATATAGAGTTTGGTTCATTCGTAGAATTGTTTGATACATGAGTAATCAAGTACGTAGGCTTTACTTTGCCTAACTATGAACTTTGCAAGTACTACGGATATAATAAGATCAAGAACACTCTCACATTTAAGCTTATTGCCTCAACTTGTTAAAAAATATCACCACTAGCCAAATTTCACAAGATACATGCAGCTATACAGCGATCCAACATTTACACATTTTACAATGTAAAGAACAAAAAGAGAATATGAATTGCAAACTGAGGAAACATGTCTCCAGAGGGAGGCCCTGCATGTGTTGTTTCAGATATGCAGGTTTTCTGGGAGTTTTATTTTTTTTTCGTTTTTTTCAAACCAGCACGTGCGGATTCAGTTAAATCGTGTGTCCCCGTATACGATTTTTAACAGGTCGACAGTTCTTTTCGGACTCTTTATGCAGATTTTGTACGCACTGACTTTGTCATCATTATCCCACTCGCACATCTTGTGCCATATTCTTGGCTACGGCATTGAATCTTCTATGAAACATCTGTGGAATGTACAAAACGGAATAGTTCAATGTTTCATTAGGAATGATATTGCGTACATGAGTTTAACGTGTGGAGCCGGCATACGTTTCGCGTTTCACAATGATACTTAGTATATATTTGTTTAATTGGATAAAGTGTTTACTCGGTTAGAATTTAGAATTGATGTATATTAAAATATATTTTCTATTTTTTTTCAGATATTGAAGAAAATCAAAATTTGAAAACTATAACTCTTTTTATCCACTGCCAAATCATATAACGGTAATATATTGTAGTTAATTTCTCGTCGACAAGAAGATGGTCTAGCATAGTCAATTTCTCGTCGACAAGATATAAAAGTGTCAATATATAATAAAAGAAAACATAGAAGATCTCGATGTAAATATCCTTTATAATTACTTACACTAATCCATGCAGAATTAATATGCATCACAAGACAATTGATTTTGTAATTCTATCAACAAAAAATTTATTAGATAATGATAAGAAGACCCTGCGGATCTCATGGCGTCTCTGGCTTTGTGCCTACATACACCCCTCCCCATTAGTCCCTCAGCTCTTCTCTGCCAGCCGTAGCTTTTCACGCTCGAACACCCCTCCCCATTAACCTCTCCTCTCACTCCCGTCCCTCAGCTCTTCTCTGCCAGCACGGCGTTCGTCACCCCCGACCTTCGGCACTCTGCATACCAGGGTCTCCACGGTCGAGTTCCACCTGCAGTGCGTCGCGAAGTACCCGACCGAAGGATGCGACAACACCTCCACCTGCGTGCGAGCACCACTCGACCACCAGGCCGTCCTTGTCATCGTCCTCCAGCTCCAGCCCCTCCCATCTGCACTCCTCCAGCTCCAGCCCCTCCCATCTGCACTCCCTCCGCAGCATCCACAGCCACGACCGTCCGCTGCCCCTCATCCCGATCAGAATCTCCTCCGCACGCTCCTTCTTCACGACCGCCATGCTTCGGAACGACATGTAAACGACCGAACCGTCGGGCTTCGAATCCAGCCACTTCATGTACCCCTTCTCGTCCAGCTTGAACAAATCTCGTCCTGCTTCCAACGACGAGAGAATAGGACGTATCGGGATCAAGGAGAAATCCTCGACCGCGGACAGCGCGTCCTCCTCCAGCTCGGTGAAGGTGTTCATCAGAACCTTCGGTTTCGAACTCGACAGCGCGCATTCTCTGTCGAGAGTGTTTCGAACTCGACAGGGCGCGTTCTCTGTCGAGAGTGTTCGAACGTGCCCTTCACCATGGTGAGCACGACGGCGTACGGGTCGTCTGTTGCAAGCCGTGGTTACAAAAATTATCACGGTCGGTCAAAAAATCTCAGTTGATGTTAGCCAATAAACAAACTGGAAAGGTTCGGGTTAATGTAAATATTAAGATCATTATTTTTCCAACATAAAACCGCTGGATCTGTACCATTCCCGACCTAATGCATCATGAGTTAAATCTTTTATGCAAAGAATAATTAGTTTTTGGGCAAACACATCAAAAACATGAAGCTATAAGACATCTTGACGAGCAAGATTGCTGAGATAGCTATATACATCTATATGAGTGAGAAATTGATTATGATCCCGGGAGATTGCAGCGTATACTGCGCATACACCTTACAAATTGCGAGAAGAGGTTAATATTAACAATTTAAGATCCACAGTTTACTGTACGGGTGGTTTAATTGTTAATATTAACAATTTTAGATCCACAGTTTCATGTAAGGAGAGCCGGAAGGGAGACGAAGGGCTGGAGTGGAGCGGAGCCGAGGAGGCGGAGGCTGAAGCAGAGGAGAAGGTGCGACGAACAATTCTCGGTTTTTTTTTTTCTCTCTCTCAATTTCTCGCTTTGTTTAATTTAAGGATACTTTCTTGTTTCTATTTTTGGCTGTGGAGATTTAATCTGAACCGTATCTTTAAATCTAATCCCAAGGACAAGATATGGATAATAATAGAGTGGACAAAATAGGGGGTGAATCCGATCCTACCCCATATATATATAATCTGAACCGTATCTTTAAATCTAATCCCAAGGACAAGATATGGATAATAATAGAGTGGACAAAATAGGGGGTGAATCCGATCCTACCCCATATATATATATATATATATATATATATATATATATATATATATATATATATATATATATATATATATATATATATATATATTGAGAAAAAAAAAAAAAATATATATATATATATATATATATATATATATATATATATATATATATATATATATATATATATATATATATTGAGAAAAAAAAAAAAAAATATATATATATATATATATATATATATATATATATATTTTCTCAATATATATATTGAGAAATATATATATATATATATATATATATATATATATATATATATATATATATATATATATATATATATATATATATATATATATATTGAGAATAAGGGAGGTAGGGTGCCACCTCACGGGAGGGTGTCTACTTGTCATCCCCCATGCTATCATCAAGCACATGGGTGCATGATGATAGCATGTGGGGGGTGACAAGTAGACACCCTCCATAGGGTGGCACCTCACCTCCCTCATCCTCTTATATATATATATATATATATATATATATATATATATATATATATATATATATATATATATATGAACTTTCATGAGATGTGATCCACTTGTCATACAGTCGCGGCTGTATCAAAACTTGCCATACTCGAATAATAATTGACCACATACACCAAGGGCTAGGTCTAAGCTCTACTTTTAACCTGTTTTGGCTCAGATTTGGACTTGAGAAGATGTTGATTTTCGAAGAGAGGGCTAAATCATCATGTCATGACGGTTAAACTCTAATTTGGCATCAGAGTAAGAATTCTGAGTTATCTTTTGACTAGCTAATCTAACTTGAGTGTCGTCGTTTTCTGACACATCATGTAAACATGAAAGTAAGGAGAGGAATAGGATCAAGGACTTATCGTCAGTAGAAGGAGGAGAAGTCCATTGACATGATCTACGAAGCTTTCAGAAAAATATGGTAGTAGTAAAACATCATCAGATTGGCGTCTATTATGAGACCTAACTTTCTATGGCTTTGAACTGTTGGCTCCGGAGTAAACCATAAAAGTTTATGGGATTCTATATGACCATGGGCGGAGGGTGGGCTGGGCTAACCCGGGCTACAGCCCGGGGTCAAAAAAAAAAAAAAAATTTTTAATAAGCCCATGCGCAAGCACAGCTGCACAGCAGCCCACCCTTTTCCCTCTTTGACTCTTTCCTTCCGAGAGTCCCGAGTAAACCCCTCTTTCCCCTGGCCCTCACAGCAAGTAAATCCCTTTTTCCCCTCTTTCCTCCCGAGTCCCAAGCGCAAGCACTGCTGCACAGCCCCTTGGCGACTCCGCGGCTCCGCCCCTGCGCCGTCCACTCTTCTCCGCCCGCCGGCGCCAGCCTTCTGATTTCCGGTCAGCCCTCTGATTTCCGCCCCGGCCTCTGATTGAATCAATCGCCCCAAAAAAAATCCAAACATTCACAAAAAAATAGAGAGATGATGGTCCTGCGAACTGGTAGCTCCCCATCTTTCCTTTATTTTGGATCAAAATTTTAGGGTTTTATTTAATTTCGATCTGATTTTTTTTCTAGGTTTTCTCGTGAGGACAACGCTGAGACGGACGATTTAATTAGTACTTAATTTTTTTCGTGTCCTCCACGCTGAGACGGGCGCACGGGTACGCAAAGGCCAGAGGAAGAGCGGCCGTCCTTCAAGCTCCCCAGGAACCGAAGGTGAAGGTCTTTCTTTTTTTTCTTTTTTCTGTTATAGACTTATAGTGTCTCCCTGTCTGGGTGGGTAGTGTATGTCAGTATGTGCTAATTTTACATATCAATGTGCTAAAGTTTTATGTGATAAATTGCTAATGTTTGGTATATTACTCTAAATTCTCTAATAGGTTATACACTATAAAGTCTATAATGGAAACTCAAGGAAACAAGAAAGGAAAAAATATTTTTTCGTTCTTTAAACCGAGGGACGCCAATCTTGATATCCCAGATAGTATCGACCAACATCCTTCCAAAGTTCAAAGGGTTGAAATTGATATTAGTTCTCTTGAACGTGATCCGGGTATTCGTATTCCGATATGGCAACATCCTGTCAACCAAATAGATGAAATCAGACGGGCTTATATAAAAATGGGGCCATATCAACCTAATTTGCATGTGTACCCGCGATCCGAATCAGGACAGCAATATCGTCGGTTTCAAAGCTCTTGGTTTAAGCAATTTTCATGGTTAGAATATTCTCCTTCGAAGGATGCTGCATTTTGCTTTCCGTGTTTTCTTTTTGAAAACAAAAAGGCTCGTTATCCTACATTTACTACTGAAGGATTTAGAGAAGCTGGAAAAGAGTAAATGCTGGAAATTGCTTATATGGTAGCTACCGGTGAACGTGAGACTGGTAGGGGGGCTAATCAGATTGGTACTTTGCATCGAGCAGGAACCACTCGTTGGAGTTCTCATTTTGATTCTATTTGCAGTTTAATAGATATGTACAGTGCTGTAATTACTGTGCTTGAAAGCATGGTGAATGAGGGGTCCTCTAACTCTATACGTGGAGAAGCTGGTGGTTCTTTAATTGTGATGAAGTCTTTTGATTTCATATTCATCTTGTATATGATGCATAAAATCATGGCGATTACGGATATGCTTTCTCGATCCTTGCAACATAAGTCTTTAGACATTTTAAATGCAATGGATCTAGTTTCATCAACCAAAGCATTGCTTCAAACTTTGAGAGAGGAAGGTTTTGATAGTCTCTTGATGCATGTGGAATCAGTTTGTACAAAGTACAATGTTGAGATACCTAATACGGATGATTGTTATAAAGGGGCTACCGGTCGTTCATGTCAGCAAAAAGATTCTATTACAGTTGAGCATCACTATCGTTTTGATATATTTAAAGCTGTAATAGACTTTCAGGTGGAAGAGCTAAATAGTAGATTCAATGACAGTGCTGTGGAACTCCTTATGCTGAGCTCTGCTTTGGAACCTAGAGACAACTTTAAGTTGTTTCAAGTTGATCACATTTGCAGTCTTGCAGAGAAATTTATCCTAGTGATTTCAGTGAACATGAAATGCATTACTTGAGAAGTCAGTTGGAGCATTATAAGGTTGACATACTTCGTCATCAGAAGTTTCAAAATATATCAACCATTTCCGAGTTATGTCAAAGATTAGCTGAAACAAATAAGTCAGAACACTACAATCTGATTGATAGGTTGATACGTCTCATTTTAACTCTTCCTGTTTCCACTGCCACAACGGAACGGTCATTCTCAGCTATGAAGCATGTTAAATCTGCTCTTCGCAATAAAATAGAAGAGGAGTTCTTAGCAGATTCTTTGATTGTCTACATCGAACGAGAACTTGCTGAAAGTGTCGATTCTGATTTGGTCATTGATGAATTCTACTCTCTGAAGCATCGTAGAGCGCAACTTCAATAGCTTTTAATGGTATTTTTTTTTTTGCTTTTGGTTCGATAAACTTGGTTTGGAAATAACTTGAATATTAATATGATGAATATTTATGTAGATTTCGTGCTACTAATGCTGCTTCCTTAATGGCCTTGTGGATGTGCCTCCAAAAGAGATGGAAATCATATCAGTATTCTGGTGTATTTTGGAGGCTTGGATATTTTCATCTCTTATGTTGTACTCTGGATACGTATTCTGGTGTATTTTGGAGGCTTGGATATTTTCAGCTTTATTTTTACGTATTTTGGATATGTATTTTGGAACTCCTCTACAAAAATTATGTTTCATGAATCTATCATTGTACTATATGGATAGCGATGTAATACAGAAATCATGTTTCATGAATCTGCAATACAGAAATCATGAATCTGCTACAGAAATCATGAATCTGCTATAGTAATATGCCTTTTCATCTCTAACAGAATTTTCTGTACTTTCTGTAGAAACTACTCCTTGTTCATTCTTTGCTTCAGAAACTAATATGCCTTTTCATCTCCAACAGAGCACCAAATCTCTAGCAATGTCACTATGGCAAAAAGAAATGTACATATATACTTCATTAACTTCAGTTGTTCTAGCATCTTATTACCTAAGAGAACCTGTGACTTTTCCCTCTCAGGTTTGGACTACCCAACACACATTATATCAACTGAAGCAGTTCTAGCCATGACTTGTCTTACACGAGAAATGATGATCAATCCTGATTCTGGGTAGTACAAATTGTTCAATCTACTTTGGAACATATCATTTCTTATTTTTGCTTAACTAAAAGTGTGAATTCACTCTGTTTCATTAATTGTAATTTGCTGATAATGACATGGAAGAAATAAGATTCATCAACAGTGACAAAAGTATAGTAGGTTATGGTCTGATTTCAAATATATATGGAATAAGATTCATCAACAGTGACAAAAGCATTAGCATTTATATTTGAAGTCTCTGTTCTAAAAGGCGTCCGCCTAGACCGCCTAGGCGGCGCCTAGGCGCTAGGCGCTGGGTGCCCGCCCGATGTCCGCTTAGGCGCCCGCCTAATCCCCCTGACATCCAACTATGCATGTTTTGGGGTTTTATGGATTTTTTTTCTATAATTTTTAGTAGATTTTTTTGAACCGGCAAGATCTAGGCGTCCGCCTAGGCACCCGCCTAGGTGGGCTAGGCGCTAGGCGGAAGGTGTCCGCCCGACTAGCGCCTAGCGCTTTTCACAACCTTGTTTGAAGTTGATATGGATCAATTGTATGTCCTTACCTCCTTTACAAGATAAATTGTTAAGTATATTAGTAAGCAACCCCCTTGTTCAATGCTGAGGCATTGCTTGAATGAGCATGTAAGAAGAAGCTTATTCTATCCCTCCTTTTCCTTCTTCTCCATATTAGAGAAAATCAGCCATTGTGCCAAAGGCGGAATCCGAGAGAATACCTCTGAATTTCTATATGTAAGATATAGATAGTGATCACTAATCAGTTTGTGGATATTTGGTCCCTGGGAAAGAAAGTTGGAGCTTGTTTAGATTTGTTGGAATTATTACGAGTTTAATATCACTAGAAGTACCTAATGCTGGTGAACCTTTTTCTGTAGTGAAAACTGGATATTGAAGAGAAAAAAACCTTTTCAGCTTATAAAAGGGATCATTTGCTCAACTACGAAATGCCATTTCGATAATGCAGCTTCATTCTGATAGAAAACTTCTAGAAAAATACTTCTCATACCTGCCAAAGTCTTACCCTTTTGATACCCTTTCACTGTCGTATGGGCCACAACAAAATCACCTGCCCTGCACTGCACCTGGCATACATATCAGTGATCCATACTAAAGGGGACAAGGGAAGGGTAAGAATCCTGGCAGGTATGTGGAGTATTGCTCAAACCTTTATAGTGGTTCTATTTGCTCCTTTAAGATGGCTACTTTTTTCCCCTTAATGCAGCGTGATCAAGAGGACATGGTTGAATTCGTAAGGAACACCCCACAAGAGTTCAAGGAGTACTACATAGTAGGCGTCTGATTAGTTTTTTTAGCAGCAAAAGATGCAGAACACCCCTGTCATTTGAAGAACACCTCTAGTCCCCTTGTTCTATTCTGTAGATACTTGATTCTTTTTGCAATTATAAATTGATATTTTTAGCTTATGTTAGTTTACTATTAAAGTTCTTTTGTGCACTTTCAATTTTTAAAAGAAGAATAAACTTGATACTCGGTTTCATGAGATTTTGTCAAGGGTTGTCCCTGTTAATGTTTACAGGCTAATAGGTAATAAATATGATTTGCCTTATTGATCCCAATAGGCTTGTTGGAGCAATGTGTTACCAGACATCAAAGAGATCCCACAGAAGCTGTTCTTCGATTTGTATGTATTTTGTTACAACTTTCTTATATTTGCATTTCAATAGGTATTAAACATGCTAGTATTTTTTTTATTTCATTAGCATTCCAATGTGTGTGTGTGTGTGTGTGTGTGTGTGTGTGTGTGAAAGTTCTGAACAAATTTGATACAAATGGTTTTCTGCTACAATCTTTGGATACAAAGTAGTAACTAGCAAATCACATGAGACCCACCATCCCAACTTGGCCTTTCCTTTGCTGGTTGCATACTTCGGGTTTTGTTCTCGTTGATGGATTTCCAGGAAAAGAAAATTTATAAGGTTATTTTAAGTAGCCCCCCCCCCCCCCTCCGTGATAGTCCTGGCTCCGCCCTTGTATATGACAACAAGTGGTTCAGGATATAGAAGAGGGAGTAGATGTATATTTTTGAGAGGGAGACTTACTATCAAGTCATTCGTGTGCAACAGTCTAAGGATTCAAACCTATATGTAAAGGATAGGATGGAAAATTATTGGAATGAAGGGTTTGGCACCCTATATGATATATAACATTGAGAAACAATTACAAATTTAGGTGTATGCATTATACACTATCTAGAAGAAAATTGTTTGACCAATTTTAGGTGTATGCGGTATACGTATTTTAAGTTGTTTGATACGGGTTTTTGGCCCAATAGCGAACCAATTTATCCTAGGTTCTATTTATTAGAGTTCTACTATCTTATTTACATGATTTATATTTTTTTTGTTTATATTTATAACAATAATTCTATTAAAATTTCAGGTGGGTTGGTCTAAGTTTTCGCTGCGGTAACATCTCAGACATGGTATCATAGTGCTTATAGGACGTGTTCGATTTCCAACATCTGATATCAAATCTTTTGAGGTTCTGGTAACCGTCTACGGAGCAGATGAACACTCGTATGATCATCCTTGCAGGAGGAACTCGACAATTTAGAAGCCAAGGATGGAGGATCTACTGTAATGCAAGGACTTGCATGGCCCGTTGGAGAGGGCGACAATGCAAAGTCATCGGACAAGTCTATTGATGACTGGAGGTGATTGGATCGAAAATCCATTGGATTCACCCGCTAAAGGCTAGAAGATTCGGTGTTTTCCCATTTGTCCATGAAGACTTCTACAAAAGCATCGTGTGAAAAGTTGTATTCGTTGTATGAAAGGAAGACAGTTGGCAACAAGACATTTTTTATTTGCCAACTCGTCAACTCGATGTATACGGAGGGTGCCTCAGTGGCACAACATCTGAACGAGGTTCAGGGTATCATCAATCAGCTCTCTGCGATATGATGAACTTCAGACCCAACTACCAAAATTCAACGTTTTAGCGATGGCCTTATCCGTCGCCAATCCGTCGGTAAATTAGATTACCGAAGGTTTGCCGACGGATTTTAGTCAAATACATCTGTCGAAATTTGACTCGTCGCTAAAATAAATCCGTCGCCAAGCGACGATTGAGCGACGGATTTTCGGCAGCCATATTCGTACAACTAGCGACGACTGGCCGACGGGTTTTCGTCAAATCAAGTATCATAAAGTTAGTAATATATTGTCTTACCGACGGGGTCAATCTGTCGGCAACTTGTGGGTGAACGCGTATCAAAGAGTTTCTGATACGCAACCTCCGTCACTATTCCGTCGCGTGTAGTCCCAAACCAGCGACGGATTGGCGACGACTTATCCGTCGCTAAGGCTCTGAAAATCTTTCATATTTTTAGAACCTAATCGACGGATTATCCATCGCTTGGTTGTCGCCGTCCGTCGCTAAATTGATTCTCCAGATAACGACGGTAGCGACGGATAATCCGTCACTTGGTTGTCATGAGCCGTCGAATTTTAGTCGCTAGTCCGTCGCTAACTGAAATTTTTTTGAAAAAAAAATCCATAAAACAGAGCATTCCCTGCTCACACAACATCTGGAACCTAGGAACATCACAATATGCATCACACATCACACAAACCAATGTACAGCACACACCAAAAAATAAATATTCATCACAAATACATCACACAAACCAACATACAACACACACTAATATAAAAATCATATATATATATATATATATATATATATATATATATATATATATATATATATATATATATATATATATATAAATATATAATATATATTTATTTTATATATATATAAATATATATATATATATATATATATATATATATATATATATATATATATATATATATATATATATAAATATATAAATATATATTTATTTTTATATATATATAAATATATATATATATATATATATATATATATATATATATATATATATATATATATATATATATATATATATATATATATATATATTTATATATATATATAAATATATATATATATATATATATATATATATATATATATATATATATATATATATATATATATATATATTATATATATAAATAAATATATATTTATTTTTATATATATATATATATATATATATATATATATATATATATATATATATATATATATATATATTTTTTTTTTTTTTTTATTTTTTTATATATATATATATATATATATATATATATATATATATATATATATATATATATATATATATATATATATATATATATATATACCAAGTCAAGATAATAGCATCTAAAAACATCGAAGTCTAGATAAAACTATGTTTAGAAAATAAGAAACATGAAGAGTTGTAAAACCATACAAGTCGGTTGTCAGAATTAATAAGTCTACTGGAAACAAATCCAGTCAAAAATTATATATATATATATATATATATATATATATATATATATATATATATATATATATATATATATATATATATATATATTTTGTCGTCTATGCTGGGACAGATAGAATCCCTCAGCCAGCGCGCATAAGTAGGATCCACGCCAGCAAGATCAATATCCAGAGGAGATTGATGACTGAAACTCCCGGTACAACTGCCCTCTGGTGCCATCTCCTCCTTCACAGCTATCTCGGCTTTAGGAATCACTTCCTCCTTAATAGTAGGAGGAAATTCTTTCTTGATCTCCTCAGCAGCACGAGGTCTCACTATCTCCTCAGCAGCAGGATGTACCACTACCTCCTCAGCAGCCATCTGTGCCTCTCTCAAGCGAGATCCTCGGGTCTTGGGTGCCATCTGGTAAGTCCATTAAATATCAATGAGAGCACGTATATACAAAATTCAACTCAGCTTCGTTTGATGATTTAATTTTTACACAGTCTCGAGTATTGAATTATCCATAAAAATACACTTTAGAAACAGTCCAGATTCGAGAACACAAGAAGAATCTTAATCCAGACCATAAATATGAAATTTGTACCTATCACGTACAAACCTACTTCCAATCACTCTCGTAACTGGCAAATCACTCTCGTAAACGTAGAATACCATTGCAAGAGAGTCACGAGAGAGTAAACAATCTCCTAAATATTGATGTTTACGAGAGTGATTGGCCAGTTAAATCTCCTGTAACTGGCCAATCACTCTCGTAAACATCAATAATATTTTTTGGAGCCATATGCTCCTCCCTACTTCCCTTCTTCTCGCTCCTCACTCTCAGCCAACCAAAGCCTAGCCCAGACCAACATATACTATGCATGCGCTCCAGTCCTTCCGCATCCTCAGCTTGAGTTCTGGTACTACGTCTCTCCTAACTATGCTACTTACCAGTACCACCACTCGTTCCCACCCAAGCAGCTCTCTATGGACGATGTTGAAACTTATTCTCCAAGCACTTTTGCGCTGCTTCTGCCACGTCGTACCCGTCAGATCGTTCTCCTCGGATATTTAGGTCGATCGTCTGGATGCAATACTAGAGAATGAGGAGGTGAATCCGCTACGATCGATACTAAGTACATACGGTCGAGGAGGTGGATCCGCTACCGATACCGATACTAATTCTGATACAGATACCGATACCGATACAGATTCTGATACAGATACCTATACC
Organism: Iris pallida; assembly: GCA_029216955.1. Taxonomy (NCBI): domain Eukaryota; kingdom Viridiplantae; phylum Streptophyta; class Magnoliopsida; order Asparagales; family Iridaceae; genus Iris; species Iris pallida. The sequence goes on from JANAVB010043216.1 coordinate 11,550,662, forward strand.
GATACTGATTCCGATACAGATACCGATAACGATACCGATACAGATACTGATAGTCCGATACCGATACCGATTCTAATACTCATTGGAATAGCCCGATACCGGTACCGATACTCATAGAAATAGTCTGATACCGATATCGATACTCAAAGAAATAGTCCGATACCGATACACATAAACCTATCTATCACTAGTAGACATACTCCTCTACATACTCCTCTACACTAGGATACACTAGTAACCATACTCCTCTACACACTAGCTAGTAGTCATACTCCTCTACATACTCCTCTACACTAGGATACACTAGTAGCCACCAATGATCGAATTTTTTTTACTAAGTTTATATATATATATATATATATATATATATATATATATATATATATATATATATATATATATATATATATATATATACTTAAGAGATTCGGTTCGGGTTTTAAAAAAATTCGTTTCGGTGTGTGTGTGTGTGTGTGTTACTACCACTGACCCCCAACTCCCCACTCCTACCACCGCCGATCCCCACCACCACCATCGCCGACCCCAACTCCCACCCCCGGCCCCCATCCGCCGACCCCAACTCCCACCCCCGCCCTCCAATCCCCACCCCACCACTGCCGACCGCCATACCCCCCACCACCCCCCCCGCCCCCCTCCACCTACCCCCCCGACCCCCACCCCCACCACCGTCGACCTCCACCACCCCCACCCCGAAACCTCCCTCCACTTCCAAACCCCCAACACCCCTACCCCGAAACCCCCCTCCGCTGCCTAACCCCCCGAAGCCCTACCCCCCGAACCCCCACCCCCACCACCATCGACCTCCACCACCCCCACCCCGAAACCTCCCTCCGCTTCCTAACCCCCCCCCCTCCCGACCCCCACCCACACCACCGTCGACACCAACTCCCACTCTCGGCCCCCATCTGCCGACCCCAACTCCCACCCCCGGCCCACAACCCCCACCACCGCCGACCGCCACCCCCCCACCACCGCCGACCACCACCACCCTCGGCCCCCCTCCGCTGCCCTACACCACCCCCCACCGCCGACCCCCAACACCCCCACCCCGAAACCCACCTCCGCTGCCCAACCCCCGCTGCCCTACCCCCCCATCCGTCGACCCCAACTCCCACCCCCGGCCCCCAACCCCACCACCGCCGACCGCCATCCCCACCAACCCCGGCCTCCCTCCGCTGCCCTACATCTCCCCCTCCCCCCCCCGGCCCCCCTCCGCTGCCCTACATCCCCCCCAATCCCCACTCCACCGACCACCACCACCCCACCCCCGGCTCCCCTCCGCCGCCCTACCCCCCCCACCGCCGAACACCAACACCCCCACCCCGAAACCCCCCTCCGCTGCCCTAACCTCCCCCCCCCCCCCCCGCGACCCCCCCCCCTCCACACACCGTCGACCTCCACCACCCCCACCCCGAAACCCCCCTCTGCTTACCTACCCCCCCCAGCGACCCCCTGTAAGCCCCTGAATTTTGGGCTCATTTTTTTTAATTTTATAAATCAATTATTTTGAACAGATATTATTATTTGATTATTATTTGATTTAATGCTCTTTACCGTGACTTGGAATTCTAGAGCATCAAGGATGCCAGTCTCTGGAAACTTCCTTCTTGGAGTTTGTAGTAGACGAGATTATCTTCATTTTGATATATCCTGTCCCACTTGAACTCGTTCCCTTGTGCTTTTTTTGCTTCGCGCAAGTTCGGGTCAATATTAGACCATTTTAATTATTAATTGAATTCCCACTATTTTCCTTGATCATCATATGCGCGTTACCACGACTTTTAATTTAGGAGCACCAGACTAGTCATTTTCTCGAAACCAACTTGTCATGCCTGATCTACTCGAGACGCTCTTCACCCATGACCTTCGTGTCCCACTCAGACACTCCATTTTGTGCTCCATTTCCTTCGCACAACTTTCGGGTCAATTTAGGCCAATTAATTATCTGCCGTAAAACCTGATTTAATTTCCAATTTAATTCCGGGACCCGATATCGACCCAACCTAGTCGACCCCAAATATGGACATGGCCCACACGAAGCCTACTATCCACATGAAACTTGTGTCCCATTTATCTGAGCCCCCGCATGCTACTTATTTATCCGTGATCATAAATACCTATTTTTAATTTAATTATTGCACCTGGTCCGACTTTGACCCGAACCGGTTTAACTGAACCCAACCCCGAGCTTCACGTTGTTCCATCATGACTACCCAAATAAACCGCAAAATTTCCCCATCTTTTTCCTCTATTCTAAAATATCTCTCTATCTCTCTACTTATTTAATCTCATTTTATCCCTTGTATATTATATATGTATATATGTATATGTGTATATATACATATGTATATACACTCACACTCTCTCTCCTTTCACTCTCCTTACTAACACAAACACACCCTACTTCCCTCACAGCCGACCTCCCCTCTCTATAAATATTTTTCTCTCTCTCTATTCTCACCCTCTCTCTTATATATATATATATAATATATATACACACACACAAATATCTTTCTCTCTCACTCTCTCCTCTAATACAAAGACCAACACCTAGGGGTGAGCATATAACGGTTGAGAACCGAAAACCGAACCGAACCGAACCGAAATATGACAAACGGTTCGGTTTTTCGGTTATCGGTTCGGTTTACGGTTTAAAATTTTGAAATTTTGAAATAACGGTTCGGTTTTCGGTTCTTCATCCGAAAAACCGAACCGAACCGAAAACCGATTTAGATTTAGTAATTTATCAAACTATCCACAATATACATATACTAATGTTTATTAATCCCTAACTGAGCGCACTCTCTTCTCCTATTCTATGTCGGTGCTTCTTTGAGGACATTGACTCCGACATGCTTTTTCGTGCAAATCGGTTTCCAATGTCCGGGTCAACGGACCAATTTGAGATCGGGTCAACGGAATCCAATTCTGGATATACCTTTGGGTTCGTATCGTCATTCTGGATTCGTGGACATATAATTTATTAGGTTTTGTGCACTTTTATTTCGGCATATTTTTCGGTGCAAAGTGTGTCCAACGGCGGACATCATTTTGGTCCAAAATTACCGTTTTGCTCCTGTATCCAAATTGGACTTTTGGACAGGCTACCCTAGCTGATTTGACCATTCTGGACACGTTGGTGATGTTAGTTTCATCATCCGACAACGTCTGTAGATTTCTTCCCTTTTTGTGTCACCCTATTATTATAATATTTTCTCCTTTTTGGTTGTTTTAGAGACCCGTCGATTTCAGTGATTTCTAAATTACTGAAATTCATAAGTTGACCTTGTAGATGTTTATAGGGACTAGCTTGACCATGGTTGACTACTTTGACTAGACGTCGAAGTAGAGTCAACATTTGACCTAGGTTAGACTAGTTTTGACCCTGGTTGACCACAGTTGACTATTTTGACCAAAGTCAACCGGAAGTCAACCGTAGCCTAAAATTGACTAGAACTGGACCTAAGTTGACCAGTTGACCAAAGTCAACTGTAGGTCAACCATTGACCTATTTAACCTAGATTAGACTTAGGGTTGACCAGAGTTGACCAGTTGACCAAAGTCAACTGTACGTCAACCTTGACCCAGTTTGTCTTAGTTTGACCTAGATGTTAGTATATCTTTTGACCCTGATCAGCTCTTGTATTATTTCATCTTTAGGTCTGTGGCTTTACTCTGAACCCTGATTCATATTGACAGCAGGACCCCAGGCGAGTACATTCTCTGATAACTTATTCCCAATTTATGATAACTGTTATGATTCATGTACTTAGTGTTGATATACTTATTCCTGACACATGGTTCTCACGGATTGGTATTCTTGGATCCCGACGAGAGATGTTTCTCCTTCTTAGGTTGGGATGTATTATGCAAGCTCCGTTGTAGCTCTTGCTCAATATATGGTCACTGATTCTAGAGAAGGTTCGCGACCTTCTCATTAGAATCCCGTGCAGTGACGTGTCCTGTTTGGATCCATTCTACCAGTTGGGGTAGGGGGAGTAGTAGCGTATGCCTGTGATCAGATCCATCCCGCATTCCCGAACAGTGTGAGTCATATACTGCACATATGACTTGTCAGGCCGATTCTTGACAGTTACCCAAGCCGATCACAAGTTGAAACTGCTACTCACACACATTGGATATATGGCTTACCTTGATTTGTGTACATACCCTGATTTAGTTCTACTTTCTTGTTCTAGCTCTAGCTCTACAGCTTACCATGCCATGATACATATATGTACACTCCATGATTTCATTGTATATGCTCTATTTACAGTCTTATAGCTTTTATTCTATCTTGAGATCTGTTATGAGATATATGTACTCGTTTCATCCTGACTGGATATGTTGACAAAATTTTAGGAGTAGTTGTGCCCTCAGTATTGGACTTCATGATGTTGCTAGCTGAGGTGGATCTCACTATTCTTCTATGGGAGTTGCCTGGTAGTTATCCTTAGTTAGTCTTGTTGTTCCTTCTTTATCTTTCATGTCTTATGATTATTGTAGATTCTAGTTGTTCTAGTGATATTGTTATTAATTCTTGTCTTATCTTCCTTAGTTTTCGTGATGTGACATGAGTACATTTCTAGTTATGGATTCTTAGATGTTGTAGTTAGTATAGTATACTTGACAGCGTTCTATCGCCGATACCGCGACGTAGGCTGGGCGTGGCCCACGTATTCGTACCCGTATATCCGGGTGCGGGTCGTGACACCCCCACCCGCACCACCGCCGACCCCCACCTCCACCACCACTGGCCCCCGCCGCCCCGACCACCGAGAGAGAGAGAGAGAGAGCCGTGAGAAAATTTGGGGGGGAATAAAAAGTCCCCCCTCCCCCCGGTCGGTTAAATTTAAGTTAGGACTGGACATATAGCGACGGATTAGCGACGGATAGACGGCCGACGCTAGTCCGTCGCTATATCGGTTTATTGGTTTTAGCGACGGATAGACGGCCGACGCTAGTCCGTCGTTAAATTTAAGATATGTGGTCGATAAATTTTGAGCCAATTTTTTTCAACAATTTCTGCCAACTTTTGACAACTAAGTGACGGTATAGCGACGGCTTCATGATCCGTCGCTATATCTCGGACGACTTAATGACGGATTGGCGACCTTTGCTCGCCCTTAAAATAAAAAAATTAAAAAAAATCAGATTTTCAACGGCGATCAGTCTGTACTTAGTCGGTAGTCCGTCGCTATTAGCTACGGACGTTATCCGTCGCTAATGGTCTGTCGCCAAATGGCTGTATTTTGGTAGTTGTGCTTTTGAGTTCTCTGTCGGAAAGCTGGAAGATGTTGGTGGCGTCGGACAACTCCGAATGGACTTGTCACAATTGAGTCAGTGAAAAGTAGTTTTTTGAATGAGAAGGTCCGATGTAAGCAAGTGGAATCGTCGCAGGAGTCCGCTCAGATGGTACAGTAAATTTGTGTTTTCATACTGTTTGTTTGGTACAGAAATTTTATATTTTTATGTCATTTATTTATGCATATGTTTATTGGTTTTAATTCGACAAATATATTATATATCTTGCTATGTCCCTCCGAGGATCTAGTATATTTTTAATTGAAGGTTTTTATTAGTATTATGATTAATAAGTTAATTAATTAGTGACAGTACTTAAGTATCAAATTAGATAAATATTAATTTATAACAATTTACATAATCTTTAGTTAGAAACCATGGTCACTCAAAAATAATTTAGGCCGTGTCATCAGATGCATACAAGAAATGTATCAGGCATATCACGGACACTCTAAAATATAGTGAAGATACATCAAAATATTTACGTGTTTGTGTTTGTGTTTGTTTGTCTCGTCGTGTCGTTATAATGCGTTGTGTCATATGTATGTTCATGCAGAGTAGGTGTCAAATACTTTATAATGCTAGTTAAAGCTAAATAATTACCGTAATTAATAATTAAAATACGTAACAAATAATACACAATACTATAGTATTCAATACAATATAATTATTAATATAATTAAAGAATAATAATAATTGTTAATATCAAATTAAAAATAAAATAAATAATTAGTTTTAATAAATTATTAGCAATTTATTTATATGTGTAATTATTATTTTTCATTGTCATAATGCATTTTATTACTTTCTTTTCTCGTTCATATTAACATTAAATTAAAATATAAAAGTATACAAATGTGTCCACTTTCAAAGTAAAAAATATTGAGTTTCAGAAGACATAACACACTCAAAAAATTAGAGATATTTAGTAATACAATTTCACGTATTAGTGGATGTTATAAATTGGATTCTAAATTATTGTTGATTGAGAATTACATTTAGGTGTATGCATTATCTAGAAGATTGTTTGACCAGATTTTGTAATTCCATCAACAAATTTTCTTAGATTTTGGTAGGAAGACCCTCCGGCGCTCATGGCCTCTCTGGCTTTGTCCCTCCATAGCTCCACATTCTTGTTAATCCTGACGCTGCTCTCCCCCTCCCCCATTACTAAATCCAGGCACCTCTTCAGCTCTTCACGTCCCAACACCCCCTCCCCGTTGACCTCGCCACTCACTCCGGTCCCCCACCTCTTCTCCGCCAGCATGGCGTTCGTCCCCTGGTCCGTCCACTGCGGCACACCGACTATCGGCACTCCGCATACCAGGCTCTCGAAGGTCGAGTTCCATCCGCAGTGCGTCACGAAGCACCCGACCGAAGGATGCGACAGCACCTCCACCTGCGAGCACCACTCGACCACCATGCCGTTCTCGTCGTCGTCCTGCAGCTCCAGCCCCTCCCATCTGCACTCCCTCCGCAGCACCCACAGGTACGGCCGCCCGCTGTCCCTCATCCCGTTCAGGATCTCCTCCGTCTGCTCCTTCTTCAAGACTGTCATGCTCCCGAACGACACGTACACGACCGAGCCGCGGGGCTTCGAGTCCAGCCACTCCATGTACCCCTTCTCGTCCAGCTTGAACAAATCTCGTCCTGCTGCGTCCGACGACGAAAGAATGGGACCTATCGGGATCAAGGCTAGGTCCTGGACAGCGGAGAGTGCGTCCTCCTCCAGCTCGGCGAACGTGTTCATCAGAACAATCGGTTTTGAACTCGACAGCGCGAGCTCTCTGTCGAGAGTGTCGAACGTGTCCTTCAGCATGTCGAGGACGACGGCGGTCGGGTCGTCTGGCGGAACGATGAGGAAGGACGGGAGGTCGCGGGCTCGTAAGGGCGGCAAACATGGGAATTTGATGGTGGACATGGGGTCGCAAGCGTTGCTTATAAGAGAGGAGTAGCCGTGGAAGTAGTGGTAGTAGATGGCGAAGACGGTGGCCGGCTGGATCCAGTACTGCGCGGACGGGACGCCGTTGGCGCGGGCGACGTCGGCCGCCCAGGGGAGGAAGAAGGTGTAGACGACGCAGTCGACGGGACGGCCGCGGTCGCGGAGGCGCTGGAGGATGGACGAGACGCTGGAGGAGCCGAGGGTCCTGAGCTGGGAGAGGTACTGGCGGGCGTCGTGGGTGCCCGCCACGAAGCCCTCGTCGAAGCCGTCGGAGAAGGGGATGTGGGCGACGGGGCCGTCCTGGACCTCGTCGTCGGGGGCGGCGAGGGACGGGAACATCCTGCGGTGGGCGGAGACGGCGGTGGAGAAGGTGACGGCGGCGCCGTTGCCGGCGGCGAGGCGCCTGGCCAGGTGGAGGACGGGGTTGATGTGGCCTTGCGTTGAGTACGTCACCAATAGGAAGTGTTGCTTTTCTTGCTCCATTTGTTGTGTAAGTTTCCTGCTTTGATTTGAGTGGATTAAATATTGCGATGGAGACGAGGGAGTGACGTCTGTGGTGACGGCTGAGGGAGAAGAATTATTGCATGTTCCCTGCTCACCACCCATGATAATGATGAATGATGAGTCCGACTAATATTTTGTTGACAGTTAGACATAATATATCATATCATATATTTTTTTAATTTTTAGATCAATTTTTTTTTAATATTTTTCAAAGAAAAAATATCTGTTTTTTTTTTTAAATTATATGCAAATAAATTTCTATATATATTATAACTTTTTTGAATTTTTTTAAAAAATTTATGTCAAATATTATGTCAAGTATCAACAAATTATTGGCCGAGGTCACCGTTCACTGAGTCTGGAACAAGCAATAATTTCTCCTCTGTCTGTCGTCAATAATGATGTCGTGCGTACGTGTGGACAAATTTCTCGCGGTGATGCATAGGTGAAATCCCATCGGATCCACATGATGCTCCCGTTTGTCACGGACTTAGTATTTTTGCTAGCACTTCGTCCCGTGCGGCGCACTGTCTTTCTCCTCAAAGACTCGTGCAAGCCTTCTCGTCCCCGACTTAGCTAGATCGCTAAGAAAACTAGAATAGTGGAGCAAAGATGGGGCTAGTAAGAATCTCTTTATTGACTTGGAGAATGCTTACAACTTTTTAGGTGGTGAGGAACAAATGAGAGCCTCCCCCTTTTATAAGTGCTCATAGAGCAATACAAGGAAAGTCCTGGAAGGAATATTCCAAGGATTATTACATTCTACCATAACTGGAATGGCATATTCCAGGTTTATTCCCTAGCAACATAAAAGGGAACTTCAAGGGCCTTCCAGAAGCTTCTTGGGCCTCCTAGAACGATCTTGGGCCTTCCGGAGAGATCCACAATCTTCTATAGCCTTCCGCCATCTTCTAGAATGTTCTGGAAGCTTCCCGCATAACCTTGGTCCGCGAAAAGGTTATGCAACTGGGCCTCGGACGGGGTACAACATTTGGGCTGTTACATTCTCCCCCACCTAAGGCGTTGACGCCCTCGTCAACCATGCTCGCTGAGAAACGCCTGGATCTCGGCTTCGAACTGATGCAGCGTATCAGCACGTTCCCAGCTAGACTCGCCGTAAGGCAAGCCTTTCCACTGGATGAGGTACTCCACATACGGGGACACGCCTCGTCGCCGAATGGTCCTCTTGTCCAGCACGGCTTCCACCTCCTTGTCGAAGGAAGTCGTCATGGTCGCCGTCGGTCGCTTCGGAACTCCTCGCTGGGGATCCTCCAAGTCTGCATGGTACGGCTTCAAGCAACTTGCATGGAAGACTGGATGAATCTTCAGCTTGGCAGGGAGTTCAAGCTTGTAGGCCACCTTGCCTACCTTCTTGAGCACGGGGAATGGGCCTTCATACTTTCGGATTAGTCCTTTGTGCACCTTGCGGAACACCTTGAACTGTTGCGGTTGTAGCTTCACCAGCACCATGTCCCCCTCCTTGTACTCAACCGGCCTTCGCTTCGCGTCGGCCCACTTCTTCATCTTTCTCGCGGCCTTCTCCAGAAATGCCTTGGCAATGTCCGCCTTTGCCTTGAAATCTGAAGTAAACTGGTTGGCCGCGGGGCTTCTACTCGAGGACCCCGCACTCAGCGTGTGTGGGGCAAGCGGTTGGCGACCCATCACCAACTCGATTGGACTGCTGTACGACGACTCGCTCCGTTGAAGATTGTAACAAAACTGAGCGACGTCGAGGTGATGCACCCAATCCCTCTGGTTGGCACTCACAAAGTGCCGTAAGTACTCCTCGAGTAGCGAGTTGACCCGCTCGGTCTGCCCGTCCGTCTGCGAGTGGAAGCTGGTCGAGAAGTGTAAGTCCGTCCCGAGGATTTTGAACACTTCCGTCCAGAACTTTCCCGTGAAGCGGGGATCTCGGTCGCTGACAATGTTGACCGGAATACCCCAGAACTTCACCACGTGGCTGATGAACAGTCGCGCGGCCTCCTCTGCTGTGCAGTCCGTCGAAGCAGCAATGAAGGTCGCGTACTTTGAGAATCGGTCCACCACCACGAGAATGGACCCAAGCGCCCCCACTTTCGGCAGGGCGGAGATGAAGTCCATCGAAATGCTCTCCCACGGCCGACTCGGCACGGGAAGAGGCTCCAGCAGGCCCCCGGGCTTCTGATGATCCACCTTGTCCTGTTGGCACACACGACAAGTGCGAACATAGTCCTCCACATCTTCGCGCATGCGAGGCCAGTAGTATGCGGCCTCTAACAGCGCCAAAGTTCGCTTCTGTCCCGGATGTCCAGCCCACTTTGTGTCATGACACTCCTTGAGTAGCTGTCTCCGCAAGCCACTCCACCTAGGCACGACCACCCTGTCGCCCTTGGTGTAGAGAAGTCCGTCTTTCAGCCAGAACCTTCTCGTTTTGCCCTCCTTGGCAAGCTTCACTATGGCCAGTGTTAGTGGATCCTCCATGATTTCTACTCGAACACGGTCCAGAATGTCCCCCTTGAGCAAGCACACAGATGCGAGCTCGGCCTTCCTGCTAAGCGCATCGGCCACCTGATTTTCTTTGCCGGGTTTGTACTGCAACACCATGTCGAACTCGGCTAGAAAATCTTGCCATCTCGCCTGCTTCGGAGATAGCTTCTTCTGGGACTAGAAGTAGCTCGTGGCAACATTGTCCGTCATGACCACGAACTTGGTGCCGAGGAGGTAGTGCCGCCATGTCCTCAAGCTATGCACGACCGCGGTCATCTCCTTCTCCTGCACCGTGTAGCGCCGCTCAGTATCATTCAGCTTGCGGCTCTCGAACGCGATGGGGGTGTCCTTCCTGCACCAACACCCCACCGATGGCGAAGTCAGACGCGTTCGTGTGCACTTCGAACGCCTTGGAGTAGTCCAGTAGAGACAAGACCGGCTCCTCCGTCACAGCCCGCTTCAATGCCTCGAATGCCTCCTCGCATCGGGGCGTCCAGCTCCACGCCCGATCCTTCCGCAGCAGATCGGTCAGAGGCGCTGCGATGGCAGAATATCCTCGGATGAACCGCCGGTAGTAGTTCGCCAAGCCAAGGAACGATCGCAGCTCCGTCGGCTTGGTGGGAGCCTCCCACTCCCGTATGGACTGGACCTTTGCGCCGTCCATCCATATCTTGCTACGCCCGATCCAGTACCCCAAGAACGACACCTCTTCTTGTGCGAATGAGCACTTCTCCCGCTTGACGAAGAGTTTGTTCTCCCTTAGCACCTGGAAGACAGTCTTCAAATGCTCGATGTGCTCCTCCATCGTGTTTGAGTACACGACGATGTCGTCGAGGTAGACCACGACGAACCGATCCAGGTAGGGATGAAAGAGCTTGTTCATCAAAGTACAAAAAGTCGCAGGAGCATTTGTTAGACCAAAAGGCATAACCATAAACTCATATGCGCCATACCTCGTCACGCATGTTGTCTTAGCCTCGTCGCCCTCCGCAATCCGGACTTGATAATATCCCGAGCGCAGATCAAGTTTGGAGAAGTATCTCGCGCCTCCCAATTGGTCGAACAAGTCCGCCACCAACGGGATGGGATATTTGTTCTTAATGGTTACCTTGTTTAGTGTACGATAGTCGATGCACAAACGAAGGCTTTCGTCCTTCTTCTTCTGGAACAGCACCGGTGCACCATACGGGGCCTTTGACGGTCTGATGAATCCCGCGTCCAGCAGCTCCTTGAGTTGCTTCTTCAACTCGTCCAGCTCGGACGGGGCCATGCGATATTGAGCCATGGCGGACGGCTTCGTGCCCGGCTCCAACTCGATGGCATGGTCTACCTCCCTTCGCAGAGGTAGCCTCTTCGGCAACTCCTTCGGCATGACGTTCCCGAACTCCACAAGGACGTCATCGATCTCAGGCGGAAGATCCCCCTGCACAGGCGCCTCCTCCGTCTTGAGCACAGCAAGGTAAGTCGTCTCTCCGTGTCGCATCCCCTTCTTGAGTTGTAATGCGGAGAGAGCCTTCCCTTTCGTAAGCTCGCCTCGTGCAGTTGTCACCATGCACGGAGAGCTCTCCTCCATGATCCCGACGACTCCCAAATGAGGCATTGGGACCGCCTTTGCCGAAGTGAGGAAGTCCATCCCAAGGATCATGTCGAAGTCGTCGAGTGGTGCTGCCGTGAGACTGGTGACACCCGTCCAGTCTCCCACTTGGATCTTCACTCCTTTGGCCACCCCCTGCACGGGGCGTGCCTCAGAGTTGACTGCCTTTATCGTGCTTGAGTCTTTTTCCAGCGTCAAACCCAAGCGTCGGACCTCCGCGTCCGAGATAAAGTTGTGGGTAGCCCCCGTGTCGACCATCGCCCTGGTGTTGTGGCCGTTGATCTTCACGTCCACGTACATCAGCTCTCGATTCGGGGTCTTGGACACTACCGTCTTGCTCTTCAAAGCATTCAACAGGCGTAGGGCACCCATGTGAGCCCCCTTCTTAGGCTCCATGTCCTCGGCCTCCTCGCCTTGGACCGCGTTCACCCTCTTGCCCTTGTTCGGACAGTCCCGTGCGAGGTGATTTCCACCGCACACATAGCACTCGATCTTCCGCTCCGTCGAAGGCTTTGCTTGCGGCTTGTCCTTCGGCGGCGGGCCTCCCTTTTCGTTGTTCTTCTTCGCTCCCCCACCATTGAACTTGGTGGTGGTCTTTTTCTTGGGCTTTGGGACATCGCTCCGTCGATACTCCATCAGCTTTTCGGCTGCCGCAACAGCCGTGTTCAGATCTGACACATCTTGTCTCTGCAATTCTTGTGCCGCCCATGGTTGTAGACCCTCCAGGAACGCGAACAGGCGATCCTCTTCGCCCATATATACTGGAAATGGTGAGCATTAGACGGGTGAACTCCGCCACATACTCCTTGATCGTCCCGGTGTGCTTGAGTTGACGCAAACTCCGTCTTGCGACATACTCCACATTCTTCGGGTAGAATTGAGACTTGATCTCCTTCTTGAGATCCTTCCAAGTCTCGATCTTGCAGAGTCCCTTTTCTATGTCAATGCACCTGCGTCGCCACAACAGCGTAGCATCATCAGAAAAATATAGGGACGCTGTGTTTACCTTGTCGGTCTCATCCTAGATGCGGACCGCCTTCAGGTAGCGCTCGACATTCCAGATGAAGTTATCCACCTCCTTCGTGTCCCGTACGCCAGTGAAGGATTTGGGTTCTGGATACTTCACCCTCTGCGTCGACTCCCTCCTCGGAGTCGGACCACCAGCAATGGCCCTCTCGAGGACCTCCGCCTTGGTTTGTAGCTCTTTGCGTAGTTCAGCAATCTCCGCCTTCGTGGCCTTTCGTTCCTCCTCGAACTCGGCCTGCATCTCGCGGAGATGCTCTCGGAACTCCGACATAACCGTGGCGACATCCGCCTCCAAACCTTGGGCGAATTTCTCCTGAGCCGCTTGGTTCTGCTCCACTTGATACTCGACGCCCGTCACGCCTTTCTCCAGCATCTCAATCCGGCCAGCCAACTCGCCAAGAGCCCGTTCCACCGACGGTTCCTTGCTCTTGCCCTTCCTCGAGGTCTTCGCCTTCTTCTTAGGCGATGAGGGTTGTGCCGGTTCCTCGTTGATGATGGCTTCGGTCGAAGACATGACGGCGATCGAACCTTTGCTCTGATACTACTTATCACGGACTTAGTGTTTTTGCTAGCACTTCGTCCCGTGCGGCGCACTGTCTTTCTCCTCAAAGTCTCGTGCAAGCCTTCTCGTCCCCGACTTAGCTAGATCGCTAAGAAAACTAGAATAGTGGAGCAAAGATGGGACTAGTAAGAATCTCTTTATTGACTTGGAGAATGCTTACAACTTTTTAGGTGGTGAGGAACAAATGAGAGCCTCCCCCTTTTATAAGTGCTCATAGAGCAATGCAAGAAAAGTCCTGGAAGGAATATTCCAAGGATTATTACATTCTACCATAACTGGAATGGCATATTCCAGGTTTATTCCCTAGCAACATAAAAGGGAACTTCAAGGGCCTTCCAGAAGCTTCTTGGGCCTCCTAGAACGATCTTGGGCCTTCCGGAGAGATCCATAATCTTCTAGAGCCTTCCGCCATCTTCTAGAATGTTCTGGAAGCTTCCCGCATATCCTTGATCTGCGAAAAGATTATGCAACTGGACCTCAAACGGGGTGCAATATTTGGACCGTTACACGTAGCTGTTCGTGCGAGATAGACCAAGTAGATATTAGGAATTAATTGTCTTCCTTTTTTTCTTTTTCTTTTTTGATTGGAGATTGCATGATGCTGACCAGACTCTACACAAAACCAGTGAAGAGATCTCACTGGATGTGGTGTTCGGTTTTCTGCGTGCTTCCTTCGTACCGAAGTAGGAATAATAATTGAAAAACCTGGTCAAAGTTTTAATACAAAACTTGTATGACAAGTGTGTCTCACTTTTTCTTCCTAAATTATGTGGTCAAATTTTATGGTGGAATTTATTTGTCATACAGGAGGTTAGGTGGTTGTATCAAAACTTTTAGTCCGTATCAAAACTTGTCATACTCTAATAATAATTGATCACATATGCCCAGGCCCAAGGGATAGGTCTAAGTGCTACTTTTTATGTGTTTCGGCTCAGATTTGGACTTAATAAAATGTTGACGTTCAAAAAGAGAGCCAAATATATTTGCTAGTGATTTCATGAATATCAAGTCATCATGGTTAAACTCTAATTGGCATCAGAGTAAGAATTCAGAGTTGTCTTTTGGCTAGCTAATCTAACTTGAGCATCGTAGTTTCCTGACGCATCATGTAAACATGAAAGTAAAGAGAAGAATAGGATCAAGGGGTTATCGCCAGTAGTAGGAGGAGAAGTCCATCGATAATCTACGAAGCTTTCAGAAAAATCTAGTAGTAGTAAAACATCATCATATTGGCGTCCATTATGGGACCTAATTTTCTATGGCCTCGAATTGTTGGCTCTAGAGTAAACTATAAAAGTTATGGGATTCTATATGATATACTACAACCAGTGGTTCAGGATATAGAAGATGGGGTAGAAGTATATATTTGAGAGGGAGACTTACTATCAAAGAGAGCTGCTACATTGCCCGACCGGGGGGCTGGCCTGCGCTGCCACGCCCTCACTTGGTAGGCGGCCATTGGCGGAACATTAATGGAATGAAGGATAGGATGGAACATTACTGGAATGGAACATTACCAGAATGAAGGGTATATGAAGGGTTTAGCAGCATGAAGCATACATGAATAGTGAAAGATTATATGAATAGTGAAAGATTTATGAAGGGTTTAGCAGCATGAAGCATACATTACCGGAATGAAGGGTTTACCAAAATGGAACATTATCGGAATGGAACATTACTATCAAGTTTATGTGCATCAGTCTAAGGATTCAAACCTATATATAAAGGATAGGATGGAACATTACCGGAATGAAGGGTTTAGCACCCTAAGGTGACCATCCTGATCAGCAGCGGGTGGTATCTTTTCTGTTGCAGCATATTTATGTGTAACAAAAGATGTATATAGTGGCTTTGTGTATATAACTGCACGTTTGTATGAAATTTTGATATAGTAAACAAAACATGCAGTTTCTTATTTTTAGTCATGTATTAGTGTCACGATCCGCTACCCAAATTGTTGGGCCGGCCGAGTCATGTCCAGCACAACACGCTTTTTGAAGCTGTTACCTTCGTGTCCGGCGGGTCGTGGAGGGTGCTTGACGGCGACTAGGGCGTCGTGGTCGTGGCGCTGGGGTGGCGCTGCACTCGCCTCGGCGTGGCAAACTCATCGGTGGTGGTCGATGGTGGTGTAGGCGGCTGTGGAGGTGGCGCTAGGGGTCGCCGAAGTTAGGGTTTCGGTGAGGAAAAAGTAGGGTGGAGATGGGCTGTGGTGGTCGGAGAATAAACTAGGGTTAGGGTTTCGGTCTGGGGGGTTATTTATAGGGGGAAGGAGGTTAATTTTAGGGCTGGGGCTGGCCGGATTGTCGGGGCGGTGGTCAAGGGGGTCGTCGGTCGTCGGGGGCAGCCGGCCAGAGAACGAAGGGGGGGTGACTGGCAAATTACAGCAAGGTCCCCAAATTTTTGGGATTTTGCAGAAGAGTCCCGCGCCTATCAGTTTGCAAACTATAATTTGCAAACCGAAATTAAACAATTCATATATTTGCAAATCGATATTAAAACAAATTTAAATATTATAAAATGATATTAAAACAATTTAATTAATTACAAAATGATATATTTTGATTTTAAAAACTATTTAAAAACTATTTAAAATTTCTAGAAAAATTCCTAGCAATTATATTAATTTATTTTAAATATATAAAAGCTATTTAATATTATAAAAATATTATTTTGAAATTTAGGGGCTTACAAATCTTTCCTTCTTGAAAATTTTTGTCCTCGAAATTCACAAGGATCGAAGACTCTACAAACATTCTAACATAACAAGCAATGCAACAAATGACTAAGGCTACTATCAAAACTAACCTCTAAGGTATCAAGCGGGAACGGGTGGTTCCCTCGCAGCTGTTGGATCGAACAAGTAAGGATATCTCTCCCTCATGTCCGACTCCCTCTCCCAAGTAGATTCACCCGGAGAGTGACGGCTCCAAGCTACTCGTACTAAGGGTATGACTTTGTTCCTCGGAACGCTCCATGCTCTGGCGGAGTAGGATGGTCTGCTCCTGATGGGTCGTTAGGAACCCCTGGATCAGAGTGCGCAGTTGGTTCCCGTCGAGTGTGACGGAAGCCTGGGTAGGTATAGTGATAGGTGGTGGTGGGAGTATCGGGTCCTACTGGGACTGTGATGTGGAAGGTGGTGGAGGCATTTGGGTTGGTGGATTTGTGGAGTGGGGAAGTATAGTAGGTGGAGGTACATCGGTCAACTGGTCAACCGACTGGATAGGGAGTGTGCCATTCTCAGGTGTGACATACTGGAATGAGCGGGTGAGCACCATCTAAATAAATAAAAGGGACTTATAAGGACTCTTTAAAGTAAACAATCATAAACAAGAAAATTTAATTTGTAACAACGAACATGTGATGCGTTTGCTATGTTGCAATCCTAGTAATCCTCTAGATGTTCTAAGCATCATTTCTAGTGTTGTCTAATTACCTTAAGTTTCTAATTGCAGGCAAGCTTGGTACAATAATGTAACCAAACAATTTAGTCAGGACCTGCATGGGCCACCACTAAAAACATGTCACGATCCGCTACCCAAATTGTTGGGCCGGGCCGAGTCATGTCCAGTACGACACGCTTTTTGAAGCTGTTACCTTCGTGTCCGGCGAGCTGGGGGTCGTAGAGGGTGCTGGACGGCGATTAGGGCATCGTGGTCGTGGCGCTGGGGTGGCGCTGCACTCGCCTCGGCGTGGCAAACTCGTCGGTGGTGGTCGATGGTGGTGTAGGAGGCTGTGGAGGTGGCGCTAGGGGTCACCGGAGTTAGGGTTTCGGTGAGGGAAAAGTGGGGTGGAGATGGGCTGTGGTGGTCGGAGAATAAACTAGGGTTAGGGTTTTGGTCTTGGGAGAGTATTTATAGGGGGGAAGGAGGTCGATTTTAGGGCTGGGGCTGGCCGGATTGTCGGGGCGGTGGTCAAGGGGGTCGTCGGTCGTCGGGAGCAGCTGGCCAGAGAACGTGGGGGGGGGGTGACTGGCAAATTACAGCAAGGTCCCCCAAATTTTTGGGGTTTTACAGAAGAGTCCCGCGCCTATCAGTTTGCAAACTATTATTTGCAAACCGAAATTAAACAATTCATATATTTACAAATCGACATTAAAACAAATTTAAATATTACAAAATGATATTAAAACAATTCAATTAATTACAAAATGATATATTTTGATTTTAAAAACTATTTAAAAATTATTTAAAAATTCTAGAAAATTCCTAACAATTATATTAATTTATTTTAAATATATAAAAGCTATTTAATATTACAAAAATATTATTTTGAAATTTAGGGGTTTACAATTAGTTCTACAAAATTATAATAACAATGGAGTCCAAGCTAGGTACTATGGCATATATTAGTGCTACAAAACAAGGACATCTCAGTGCTAATAGCAATGTCAATACCCTATAGGGTATTAGGAAACAATGTAGTCAGGTCACGAAGATGGGTAATAAGTAATCAGTCATGTATTCAGGGTCCGTTTGGATATGTTTTCTGAAATTTTTTCCTGAAAACAGTTTTCTGAGAGTAAGTTATAAAACTGTTTTCTGAATATAAAGATTCTGAGTTTGCGTTTGGTTAGTTTCATTTAGAAAACGGTTTTTTAAAACAAAAAATAAAAATTTTGTTTGGTAAAATATTTTTAGAAAGTTTGTGTCCATATTATTATGTGTCCTATCTAACTGTGTCCAAATTATTTTGTGTCCATATTATTCCTCCGCCGCCACCTCCGGAGCCGAGAGCGAGGAGCAGCCGCCGCAGCCGGGGCAGGAGCTCCCTAACCCTGGGTCGACGACCAAGCGGGGCCACCGCACCCGAGGCGGGCTCCTCCGCCTCCACTGCACGCGCTCGACCTAACCCTAGGTCGACGACGACATCGTCGTCACCCGAGGCGAGCTCAACCACCCACCGTCGTCGTCCTCGAGCTCGAACTCGAGCACCCACCGTCGTCGTCGTCCTCGAGCTCGAACTCGAGCACCCACCGTCGTCGTCGTCCTGGTCCACCCACCGTCGTCGTCGTCCTCGACCACAAGACTACCCCACTGCCATCGTCGCCAGATCTGGGTCGAGCTCGAGGAGAGGGAGGAGCTCCTCGTCGACGAGCCGGAGGAGGCGGAGTAGCACCGCCCAGATCGTCGAGCTCGTCCCTCGGGAAGAGGAAGAAAACATAGAGGACAGTGCCAATGGTTGCTCCTCCCTCGGGAAGAGGAAGAGGAAGAGAACAGAGGACAGTAAGAGAGAGAATGATGAAAGAAAAAATGGGGTGTTGGTGGAGTGGGTCCCGCGAACAGTGCCAATGGTTGTTCTCTTCTCTGAAGAGTGCACTCAGAAAACTACTTTTTGTTGCTCTCCGAAAAGAGTGTTTAAACATTCATTTCGGAAAAAAAATTTCTGAATGTCTTTTCCCAAAAGCTGCAGCCAAACACCATTTGCATTTACTGTAGCCTTTATGCTCCGAAAACTGCGTTTAAATTTATAACCAAACGCACCCTCAGCTTCTCTGATAAATTGCTCGATCCATTGTGTATCATGTATATTAAGATCAAGGATAGGTCTAACACTACACTACCCAACACATTATTACTAGGGCCTACTCGAATATCTAGGGGTGCCAAATTTTGGGTGTTGGGAATTCGAGTAAAAATTATATACATGTATATCCAATGCCTCCCTCAAGTCAATGCCTCCCTCGAGTAAAAATCATAGATTTTGGGCAGCGGGCGGCCGTACCTGTGGGTACTGCAGAGAGAGTGCAGATGGGAGGGGTTGAAGCTGCAGGACGACGACGAGCGCGGGATGGCAGTCGAGTGGTGCTCGCAGGTGGAGATGATGTCGCATCCTTCGGTCGGGTGCTTCGTGACGCACTGCGGGTAGAACTCGACCGTCGAGGGCCTAGTCTGCGGAGTGCCGACGGTCGGGGTGCCATCGTGGACTGACCAGGGGACAAACGCCATGCTGGCAGAGAAGTGGTGGAGGACTGGAGTGAGGGGCGAGGTCAATAGGAAGGGGGTGTTGGGACGTGAAGAGCTAAAAAGGTGCATGGATTTAGTAATGGGGGAGGGGGAGACCAGAGTTAGGATTAAGAAAAATGTGGAGCTATGGAGGGACAAAGCCAGAGAGGCCATATGCGCCGGAGGGTCTTCCTATCAAAATCTAAGAAAATATGTTGATGGAATTGTTGGAAAATGTGAATGTATATTTGTTATAATAATAATATCAATTTTTTCTATCAACGAATCTATGAAAAGGTGTACGAATATTTTCATTGAAAAAGGTGTACGAATCTATTTATTGAAAATGTATGCCATTTCCATCGTGTCTCTTTATTTATATAAATACACATGTGTTTGGAGCATTCAAGCATCGATTCAATTTCATCCATATTGCATTAGTTAGTCTAAGAGAGAGAGACAACCAACGTTGCTTCGACGAGTTCCTACGGTGTGAAGTGCTGCTACCGAAGGAAAGAACCATTGTATCCTGGGAGGCTAATCGCCATTAAACCGTAAGCACCAGTGCGGGGCGAATATTGTCTTAAGATTGTAAACACACTTATTGAATCTAGGAATGCATCAAAAGATTCAGAGTTGATAGGTAAATTCAGAGTTGAGGAAAGTTGTTTGTGTTGAATTTTTTTTAATAGTCCTCTGCTTCAAAAGATTATTACTGTCTATTACATCTCTCTCTCTCTCTCTCTCTTAATTGTTAGTATAAATTTTCAAACTCTGTATTTAGACTCTGAAATTAAAATATAAGTAAAATAAATAAAATGATACCGAGACTTGAACTTGGTTCAATGTCCTTAAGACAATATTTGTCCTGTACTGGTGCTTACGGTTTAATGGCGATTAGTCTCCCAGGATACAACGGTTCTTTCCTTCTGTAGCAGCACTTCACACCGTAGGAACTCGTCGAAGCAACGTTGGTTGTCTCTCTCTCTCTTAGACTAACTAATGCAATATGGATGAAATTGAATGAACGCTTGAATGCTCCAAACACATGTGTATTTATAGAAATAAAGAGACACGATGGAAAGGGCACACCTTTCCAATAAATAGATTCGTACACATTTTCCAATAAAAAGATTCGTACACCTTTTCATAAATTCGTTCATAGAAAAAATTGATATTATTATTATAACAAATATACATTCACATTTTCCAACAATCCCCACATGAATGAATATTTGATTGTGTTACAATGCAGACACAATACAGACACCTTACAGACAAGTGTAGACATAAGAGAGAGATCATTTGAAAAGTTATTGTACCAGGATTGGTAGGTTTTGGCCTTGAACCTTCCCTTGTAAATATTTATCTTGTTTACTAGCTATCAAGTGAACATGATGTCTTGAACTATTCAGCTTTTTGTTGTAAACTTGAGTCAATAAATATCACACTTCTTTTCGACCAATATTGCTTCTACTGTTGTGTTCATTTTGGCCCTGAACATATGCCTAGTTTCATAAGTGTTCTTAGAGAATTCAGCCTTATAATTCTCATAGAAGCGGCTCCACTTCCACACTCATATAGGTGACTTTCTAATAAGAGTATCCTGCTATACTCCACTTGAATTTTAAGTCATAGGAATCATTAAAAGCAATGCTTACCCTAATTTTTATTTGCAGGCGACACTACTATTTGTCATCCTAGAGAATGGGATGAGTATTTAAATACTCGTCAGTGTCATTTAAGAATTTTACATAATTAGGTTTGTCCCTTTGAACCTAGATCTTGGGATCTCCAGTCAACTAGGTTGGGTTTTCCTTTATGGAACTTCTTTTATCATAGGCTTCAAGCCCATTCCCCTCGATGACTTATATACTTGCTCTCTTATCAAACCTTTAGTTAGGGGATCCACAAGGTTTTCCTTTGATTTTACATAATCAATCGTAATTATGCCATTAGAGGGAAGTTGTCTAACGGTATTATGACGTCTTCGAATGTGTCTTGATTTACCGTTATAAATATGACTGTGTGCCCTACCGATAGCAGATTGACTATCACAATGTATAAAGATTGTTGGTACGGGCTTTGGCCATATTGGAATGTCCTCCAAGAAATTTGGAAGCTACTCTGCTTCTTCACTTGTTTTATCCAAAGCTATGAATTCAGATTCCATAGTTGATCTGGCTATGCACGTTTGTTTTGAGGACTTCCACGATATTGTTGCACCTCCAAGTGTAAAGACATATCAATTTGTGGATTTCGAGTCTTTAGTATTAGATATCCAATTTGCATCACTGTATCCTTCGAGTACATCTGGATATTTTGTATAGTGCAATCCATAGTCTTTAGTGTATCTTAAATATCTGAGTACTCTAATAATAGCCTTCCAGTGATCTTTTTCTGTATTACTTGTGTATCTTCTCAGTTTGTTAACTGATTGAGCTATGTCCGGTCGCGTACAGTTCGTAACATACATAAGGCTCCCAATTATACGAGAATATTCTACTTGTGAGATACTTTCTCCAGTATTCTTCTTTAAATATAGATTTAAATCTATTAGAGTTTTTGCAATGTTATTATCATTTTGATTATGTTATTCTATAATCTTCTCAATGTAATGAGATTGGGATAATACCAACCCATCTGGTGTTTTAGAAATCTTAATTCCTAACATAACATCTGCAATTCCCAGATCTTTCATGTCAAAGTTTTTTATTAAGATCTTCTTTGTGTCCTGGATTATCTTATTATTATTGCCTATTATTAGCATATCATCTACATATAGGCATATAATGACATATCCAGTTTGTGCATTTTTTAGAATACACACATTTGTCACACTCATTGATCTTGAATCCATTTGACATCATTACATTGTCAAACTTTTGGTGCCACTGTTTCGGTGCTTGTTTAAGTCCATATAGAGACTTAACTAGTTTGTACATCTTCCTTTCTTTACCTGCTACTATGAATCCTTCTGGTTGATTCATGTAGATTTCTTCTTCGAGATCACCATTTAGAAAGGCAGTCTTCACATCCATTTGATGTATTTCAAGATTGTGCAATGTTGCTATTGCAATTAACATCTAAATTGATGTTATCCTTGTTACTGGTGAATATGTATCAAAATAATCAATTTTTTGTTTGTGATTATATCCTTTGACAACCAGTCTTGCTTTATATTTATCAATAGTTCCATCAGCTTTCATCTTCCTCTTAAATATCCATTTGCAGCCTAATGGCTTATATCCTGGAGGAAGATCAGCTAATTCCCATGTATGGTTTTGCATAATGGACTCTATTTTACTATTTATAGCTTCTTTCTAAAGTGGTGCCTCTGGTGTAGACATTGCTTCTTTGAAAGTTTGAGGCTCATTTTCTAACATGAATGTTAGAAATTCAGGTCCAAAGGTCTTTGATGTTCTAGACCTCTTACTGCGTCTAGGCACATCTTCCTTATCGACAAATTCAATATTTGCATCACTTTGACCAGTATGTATAATGTCATCATAATTTCTTTTTAATGTTTCTCTTTCATATATCTTCTTACATGGAAAGATATTCTCAAGAAAAGATGCATTCCTAGATTCAATAATTGTATTATTATGTATCTCTGGAATGTCCGACTTATGTACGAGAAACCGATAAGCAGAACTGTTTTCAGCATATCCTATAAATATGCCGTCAAAGGTCTTGGGACCTATCTTGACCTTTTTAGGCAAAAGAATTGCCACTTTTGTAAGACATCCCCACACTTTGAGGTATTTATAGGAAGGTTTCTTTTCTTTCCATAATTCATATGGTGTCTTATCCTTTTTCTTGTGGGGCACCTTATTTAAAAGGTAGTTGGCTGTAAGTACAGCTTCTCCCCACAAATTATCTGGTAGTCCTGAACTTAATAATAAAGAATTCATCATTTCTTTAATTGTTCGATTCTTTCGTTCAGCAATACCATTAGATTGTGGTGAATATGGTGCAGTAGTTTGGTGTATAATTCCATGTTCTGCACAGAATCCTGCAAAAGGTGCTTCATATTCACCACCTCTATCGCTTTTAATAACTTTAATCTTTCGATTAAGTTGATATTCTACTTCAGTTTTATAGTGTTTGAACATATCTATTGCTTCATCTTTCGATTTCATAAGATAGACATAGCAATAACGAGTACTATCATCGAAGTACTTTTTCCTATTTCTCGTTTGTATGCCTTTTAGATCACATACATCTTTATGGATTAAATCCAACGTTCTGGTATCTCTTTCAACCGGATTTTGAAAGGATGTACGGGTTAATTTTGCTTCTGCACATATTTCACACTTATGATTTGAATCTATTGCAGATCTAGGAATTAAGTCCATGTTCATGAGTTTCCTGATTGAATCATAATTAACATGACCTAATCTTCCATGCCACATATGAGAGGACTCAACGATATAAGAAGAATTAATCATCTTATTAGGCATAATAGTCATTACATTCATTTTGAAGAGACCATCCTTGAGGTAACCCCTCCCCACATAAACTCCACTCTTGGTGAGTACAAATTTGTCAGATTCAAATATTAATTTAAACCCATGCTTACTTAACATAGATCCGAAAATCAGATTCTTCCGAATATCAGGTACGTGCAGAACAATGTTAAGCTTCAGTTCCTTTCCCGACGTCATTTTCAGAATGATCGTCCATTGTCCTTCAACCTTTTATGATGAAGAATTTTCCATGAAGAGTTGCTTGCCTTGGTATGCTTTGGTAGGTATTGAACATAGCCTTTTCAGCACATATGTGGCGGGTAGCGCCAGTGTCGATCCACCACTCTCTTGGGTTGCTCCCTACCATGTTCACTTCAGAAACAACTGCCGTCAGAACCAGGTCGTCAACACCCTTAGCCAGACGCTCATCTTCAGTCATATGAGCCTGGTGAGGATGACCCTTGTTCTTGTTCTTGTTGTAATTGTTGTAGTTGCGACTACGACAATCTGCAGCTTTATGTCCCATTTTATTGCATATGTGATATTTACCTTTGAACTTTTTTTGGTTCCCTTGACCGGAGTAGGTTCCTTGACCGGAGCCTCCAATGTATTTGCATTTTTTTCCTTTTTGCCCTGGCTTCTATAGAAGAGATTTTTTCAGTGCTCCTGTTATTCTCTTCTATTTTAAGCCTGATAATTAGGTCTGCCAATGGCATGTCCTTACGTTTATGTTTCAGATAGTTCTTATAATCCTTCCAGAGAGGCAAAAGTTTTTCAATCACAGAAGCTACCTGAAACGGTTCACATAAGGCCATACCTTCGGCAACCAGTGTCACGACCCGCACCCGCTAAAAGGGCACGTGATGCGACAACGCCTAGCCCTCACCGGAAAAACGGCATGGAACGCTGTAGATTTTCTAGTCTGACAACAGTTTATATATAACAAAAACCTGTCGAGAATATGGTCAACTCCGAACGGAGGACAGGAAATGAATATATATGAGTGCTCAATCACAACTCTAAGATGATAAAGTAAAGACTGAAAGATAAAGACAACAAGACGATAAAATATAACCTGTCAAGTCCAACACAAACAATATACAAGTCCAGTCTCTAATACTGTCAAAATGTAATACAGTCTCAAAATAACTGGAGACAAGTCCAGTACAAAAGACCTACTCTAACTAAGCAATAGGTAAAGTCTCGTCAGGCGGAGCTAAGCCCTGCGGGACCAAGTCTAGGTCCACTACGTCATCCGGACCGTAGTGGGTACTGCAATCTCCCTCATCGGCATCTGTAATATTTTGTCAACAATCCAGTCAGGATGGAACGAGTACATATATCTCATAACAGATCTCAAGATAGAATAAAAGCTATAAGACTGTAAATAGAGCATATACAATAAATCATGGAGTGTACATGTATGTATCATGGTATGGTAAGCTGTAGAGCTAGAGCTAGAACAAGAAAATAGAACGGGATCATGGTATGTACACAAGTCAAGGTAAGCCATATGTCCAATATGTGTGAGTAATAGTTTCAGCTTGTGATCGGCTTGGGTACCTGTCAAGAACTGGCCTGGCAAGTCATATGTACGGTATATGACTCACACTGTTCGGGAATACGGGATGGATCTGATCACAGGCATACGCTACTACTCTCCCTACCCCAACTGGTAGAATTGATCCAAACAGGACACATCACTGCATGGGATTCTAATGAGAAGGTAGCTAACCTTCTCTAGAATCAGTGACCATATATTGAGCAAGAGCTACAAGGGAGCTTGCACAATACATCCCAACCTAAGAAGGAGAAACATCTCTCGTCGGGATCCAGGAATACCAATCCGTGAGAACCATGTGTCAAGAATAAGCATATCAACACTATGTACATGAATCATAACAGTTATCATAAATTGGGAATAAGTATCAGAGAATGTACTCGCCTGTAAGATGATAAAATATGTCGACCGGATCAACAACAGTGTCTCGAGGACCTATAGAGAACAAGACGTATCAATACTATGTTTAGGAAGTAAAGTTAAATCAAATTAAATTCTATCAAGTCATTCTAGGTCAAGACATGCCTAGTCGGGTCAATCTTGGTCATGGGAGAACATTAGAAGTCAATCCGAATCAAACTAGGTCAAAAATTGGCTTACTGTTGACTTTTGGTCAACGGGTCAATTCTGGTCAACTCTAGGTCAACTCTAGGTCAACCTAGGTCACTGGTGACTAATAGTTGATTTTTGGTCAACTGTCCAAGTTTAATGGAATTTGGGACTAAATTGGGTAAAGTGTTGACCCATAGTTGACTTTTGGTCTAAAAAGTCAACCGTGGTCAACCGGAGTCAAGACTAGGTCTAGGCGACTATTTCTAATCATTACCAACCTCTACAACCTATATTCAAGTCCATCTTGGACTTGGAAACTCAAATCTTGGCCTTAGGCCAATATCCTATTTTACCCTTAAAAGGGTAAAATTCTAACTTAGGCAATAATCAAGTTAGCCTACCTACGCTTGATATTTTGACCCGATCTCCCTACGGTAGTAAGATACTAACCTATACATACGTTATCTACCAAAATACCTAGGTAAAGTGGACGTCTAGTCCATGATACGGCCCATTGGCGATATCTTGAATATTTCAAGATACGCAATGGTACGGCGCGATACCGGCGCCCTACGACCCCGATTTCAACTCGGGAGCCTACCCGCAAAATCTAATTCACGTATTCTAAGCCTACGCCAAGTTTCGTCGCGTTCCGATACTCGGAGCTCGATTTTACCCCTTAACTCAAACTCCTCTAAATCCTATTCTTCTAGTTCTTCTTCTTCTAACTAATTCTCCTTCTAATTCTTTTTCCTTCTTCTTCCTATTTCCTCTTCTAACTCTTCTAATTTTTCCTATTCTCTCATTCTTCTTATTCTTCTTAAACTTCTTCTCCTACTTCTTCTAAACTTCTACTCCTACTTCTTATCATTTCCTCCTCTCATATTTTTTTTTTCTTCTCCTACTTCTTATCATTTCCTCCTCTCATATATATCTATCCATATATATACATATATACATATCTATATATATATACATATATATATAGATATGGGGGGGTTATATAGGCTAAAAGGGGGCTGAATGGGGGGGGGGAGAACTGCTCCCTGCTGCAGCTGCTAATGCTGCTGCTGCCCTTGGCTGCATGCTGCTGCTGCAGCTACTGCCAATTGCTGCTGCTGTACTGCCGCATATTGCTGCTGCAGCTGCTACTTCTTCTGCTAGTACTGCTGTTGCATCCTATTCTTCTCCCTCTTCTTCTACTTCTTCTAATTCCTCTCCTACTCTTCTCTCTCTCTCTATATATATATACTAGTCATAACCCGTGCCCTTTGGGCACGATTCATTTAAGGTATTCCCCCTCAAAATCTTGGACCCCCAATTTTAAACGAACAATAATAATTATGAGGCCCCCATCAAAATATTAAATCCCAACCACTGTTGGATGTGAATTTTCTTTGGATTTCCCATAAAATCCCACTCTCAATAATGCTCATCTACAACCATTATGAGTGCAAACCCCACTCTTTGGATTCCCCATAAAACCCCACTCTCAATAATGCTCATTCCTTATAAAACCCACTCTCAATAATGCTCATCCACAACCATTATGAGTGCAAACCCCACTCTTTGGATTCTCCATAAAATCCCACTCTCCATAATGCTCATCCACAACCGTTGATTCACCAAGATTAAATCCCAACCACTCTTTATCTTGGCACAGTCAGCCCTAGGATTCAAAAACCTTTGTGTTTTGTATATATATATATATATATATATATATATATATATATATATATCGAATTGGTTCGGTTCGGTATTTTCGGTATGGTATTACACTCAAACCACTACCACTACTATTATACCATATTTTAGCCGGTTCGACAATTCGGTATTGGTACATGTTTTCGGTTTGATTTTTCGGAATATTTTTAATCGGTATCGGATCGGTTTTCCGGTATCGGTCGGTTTTTCGATATCGATCGGTATTTGCTCACCCCTAGTTTTCATCATTTTCATTTACATTCAATTACTAAGTTGTTCTCAATAGTTACAGCGACCAGCTGGTAATGGTTTTTTCCAAGAAAAGTATTTATGTGCGAATGAAAGAGGCTCAACAGTTTTCGCCTTAATTTTCCCCCAAAGGGAAATTAAAACATAAATCAGGCATGTAACATATAAGGCCTCTTTTGGTTCGCAGAAAGGAAATGGAAGGAAAAGAAAGAAAAGGAAATCAATTCATTGTTCTTTTTCTTTTCTTATGAAGTTACAATTTTCATCATTTTTTTCTGGTGTTTGTGTTTGAAGAGGACAATGAAATTAGTAAGGAACAATATAAATGTCCTATAATGAATAAGTAAATTATTGGTTGGATGGTGAATTTTCTGGTGTTTGTGTTTGAAGAGGACAATGAAATTAGTAAGGAACAATATAAATGTCCTATAATGAATAAGTGAATTCTTGGTTGGATGGTGAAGCCACTTACTTTCTTATTTGCCTTTTCTATTTGAATCATTTATCATTTTCGTTTCCTTGTACTTTTCTTCGCCAATATGTAAGCATGCCTAAAAACACAGTCATTGCACACTTCTTGATCTTGATGATGACATTGCCATCTCAATGAGCTCATCAACTGACCTAATGGAAGACCCGTTCACCTCCCCATCCTCCCTCATTGCCTCTCTAATCATCCTCCTATACTTGCCAGCCCTCTCCTTCATCTTCCTTCCCTCGTCCCCTACTATAACCAAGCGCACCGCAGCCTCGACCGCCTCGCCTCCTCACCTCTTCCACCGTCCCCCTTGCGAACTCGGTCCCGACCCTTAGCTCCTCTTCGACCATTTTCGAGTTGTAGAATTGCTCCGAAGCCAACGGCCAGCCGATTATGCACACCCCCTGCTCAAGCTCTCCAGCACCGAGTTCCATCTACAGTGGCTCAGGAACGCATCGGTGGAATCGTCCGACAGTATCTCGAGCTGCGGCGCCCATCGCCTGATCAGAATCCCTTTCCCGCTCGCTCTCATTCTCTCTTCGAATCCCTGAGGCAGCCACTCGGGCCGAAACTCCGAGCTCAGATCGAACCCGAGGGGCGGCCTGACCACCCACACGAACGGGTGGCCGCTCGACTCGAGCCCGTCCGCCAGGCTCATTATCTGGCTGGCCGAAAACCGTGTTCTGTGACCCGAACGACATGTAGACCACCGAGCCGGACTCGTGGGAGTCCAACCACTTCACGATGCAGCCCGCCTCGACTCCAGACTTGCGTCCGCTTCGGTCGTGCGAGGAGTTCGACTCCAGCGGAAGCAAAGGGCCCACGGGGAAGACCCTGAGCCCGCCGGCGTTCCGTCTCAGCAGCCTCAGCCCCTCGGTCTCGACCTCCTCGACCGTGTTGCACACGATCGCGTCCGAATGCAGCGACCGCGTGATCTGCCGCCGGAAGAACCTCGACCAGGGGTCGCTGCCGTCGGCAGCACGCATGTAACTGGACATCTGGTTCGTCTGCAGCTTGAAAGTCTCGGGAAAGCCCGGGACGTTGAATTCCCGCGAGCCGGGAGGTGCTGCAACATGCGGCAGGTGGAGCCAGAGGGACATGTAGGCCACGGTCCCGAAGGCCCCGCACGTGGTGAAGCTGGCGTGCGGTATGCCGAGGCTCCTGGGGACGTCGACCGTCCATCCCAGGAAGACGTCGGCTATGATTAGGAGGGGCGGTTGGCCGTTGTTTTCCCGGGTGAGCTCGGAGAGGAAGTGGACGAAGTGGGGCTGGAGGGACTCGGAGGAGTCGAAGATGCGGATGATGGAGGGGAGGGAGAGCGAGTCGGTGTTCTCGGCGCCGGGCGGGAGGCCGAAGTCGGTGCCGCGGTAGGGGAGGGACTTGAGGTGGACGTTTCTTGGATGGAGACGTTGGAGGACTGTAGGCTTTGGATGTTGAGCGGGGTGTTGAGGAACGTGAGGTGAGGGCGGGGTAGCGCTGCGCGATGAGCTTGGCCAGCGCGAGGAAGGGGATTGATGGGTTGGAAGCGGAAGTGGGGAATGATATATGCGGTGGTCGCTGGTCAATCTATAGAGTTTGGTGGCATTGGGAAAAGGATTTGGCTTGCCAAACCCATTGATTGAGTTTGGTGGCATTGGGAAAGGATTTGGCAAGGGGTTTTTAATTATTAGGCTTTTGCTTTTGCACTTCCCCATAAAACCCCACTCTTTGGATTTCCTATAAAATTCCACTCTCAATAATGCTCATCCACAACCGTTGATTCACCAAGATTAAATCCCAACCACTATTTATCTTGGCACAGTCAGCCCTAGGATTCAAAAACCTTTGTGTTTTGTATAATATATATATATATATATATATATATATATATATATATATATATATATATATATATATATATATATATATATATATATATATAATGCTCTAACCACCTATCTATATATATATATATACATATACACACACACACACACACATCTCTACATATATATATAAATACACACACACATATAGATACATATATATACACACAAACATATATCTATATATATACATATACACATATCCATATATATAAAAAAAAAAAAAAAAAAAAAAAAAAAAAAAAAAAAAAAAAAAAAAATATATATATATATATATATATATATATATATATATATATATATATATATATATATATATATATATATATCTAAATTCATACACACACACACACACATACACACACTCACACACACACAAACACACACTCTCACCACCACTCTCACTCATACACCACCACCACCACTCTCACTCACTCTACACACAAATACTTATATATAATACACACACACACACACACACACACACACACACACATATATATATATATATATATATATATATATATATATATATATATATATATATATATATAACATATATAAATACCACTCTCAAATAGGAAAGCCCCAAGTTAAATCCTTAACCTAGATTTTAGGAAAACCTGCCAATCCTAGGGGCAAAGTATAGAGAATTCACTTCTCAACATTTATTGTGAATATATTAATGCAAAAGAGTAATAAATGGAGAATTATGAACATACCTAGGTTAAGTTTTGCTTGAGGAAAAAAAGCTTTAGGAAGAAGAAATTTGAGAAAGAGAGAGAGAGAGAGTTGCTTGGTGATGAAGCAATGGGGGAGGGGATGCTCCTCTATGGCCGGCCATGGTAGGGGGTTATTGGGTTTGGGTAAGATCCAATAACCCCCCAAACCCAATAGACTTAGGTTTAGTTGGGTTCGGTTGTTTCGGTTTGTTTCGGTCTAATTTCTAAATACTAATTAAGCTCTAAAATGACTAATTAAGCCATGGAAATAGGGTTTATGGTTTATAGCCTAATTATGATAGTGTGTGGGCCAAGCCCAGCTAGTTTGTGGGTCCCACTAGTGTTCAGGCTACCCGGGTCTCCAACTTAAGTCCAAATTGGATAAAATTCAAACCGACTCAAATAAATCCCTAAAAATCATATAAAATCAAATAAAATTCCTAAAAAATTATAAAACTTGAAAATGACAAAAATACCCCTAATTCGAAAACTGGGGGTGACAAATCTACCCTCCTTAAAAAATTTCGTCCTCGAAATTGAATGAGGACTAACACAGCAATCATGAACAGAACAAGGAAGAAAAAGAAAGAATTTTACCTCAAAGCTCAAAGAGATATGGGAATCGCTCCCGCATGTCGTCCTCCCTCTCCCAGGTGGACTCACCTGGAGAGTGGTGTCTCCATGCAACGCGAACCAAGGGAATGACTGGTTCCGGAGCACCTTCTCTCTTCGGTCCAAGATCTCAACCGGCTTCTCTGGATAGCTGAGTGTCGGTCCCACCTCGATCTCGGAGTGGTCTAAGACGTGACTGGGATCTGCCACGTACCGTCTCAACTACGACACGTGGAACACTCTGTGCACTCCCTCTAGCGCGGGCGGTAACTCCAGTCGGTAAGCCACTGCACCGACTCTGCCCAGGATACGGAATGGTCCGATGTATCGTGGACTAAGCTTCCCGCCGCCACCAAAACGAATTGTGTCACGCATCGGAGAAATCTGCAGAAAGACAAGATCATCAACCTAGAATAAAACACAAGACTTAGAGCTTGATCTAAAACAATCACAATCAGACTCAAATACTAAAAAAATCTAAATTATACCTCAAACTCCAATGGCCTCCGGTGGCTATCGGCCCAATACCACTGCCTATCCTGTGCCACCCGAAGTCTATATCTGATAACCCTGACCTTCTCTGCAGCATCCACCACCATCTCAGGGCTAAGCAAAACCCTCTCACCGACATCATCCCACTACAAGGGAGTATGGCACCTCCGTCCGTATAGAGCCTCGAAAGGTGACA
Organism: Iris pallida; assembly: GCA_029216955.1. Taxonomy (NCBI): domain Eukaryota; kingdom Viridiplantae; phylum Streptophyta; class Magnoliopsida; order Asparagales; family Iridaceae; genus Iris; species Iris pallida. Next base: position 11,582,923 of record JANAVB010043216.1, read on the forward strand.
TCTCTATACTGGCTTGGTAGCTGTTGTTGTAAGCAAACTCTACCAAGTGAAGGTGGTCCTCCCAAGATTCCCCGAAGTCCAAGACACAGGTATGCAGCATATCCTCGAGGGTCTGAATCATCCTCTCCGACTGCCCGTCCGTCTGGGGGTGGTATGTGGTACTGAACTTGAGCGATGTGCCCAAGCTAAGCTGCAAACTCCTCCAGAAGTGAGAAGTAAATCGGCTGTCCCGATCCGAGACTATACTCACTGGAACCCCGTGCAATCGGACTATCTGCAACACGTACATCTCGGCCAACCTCTCCGTCGACAAACCCACCTTGAAAGACAAAAAGTGGGCCGATTTGGTCAATCGATCAACAATGACCCAAATCGTATCCTTTCCTCCTAGAGAGCGCAGAAGCCCAGATACAAAGTCCATAGTGATATGCTTCCACTTCCACTCAGGAATGGGTAGTGGCTGGAGCAATCCACCGGGTCTCTGCCTTCCGGCCTTCACCTGCTGGCACACCAAGCATCTCGAAACAAACTGAGCCACCTCACGTTTCATGCCATACCACCAAACATACTGTCTCAAGTCTCTATACATCTTGTTGGCTCCGGGATGCATAGAGTACTGAGAACTGTGCGCCTCCTGAAGAACCTCCTCCCGAAGTCCTCCGCTCGGCACGCACAATCTGGTACCATGCCTCAACGACCCATCCCCTGCTATAGGGAACTCATCCAACAGTCCTCTCTAGACCTGCTCTCTGATGACTCTCAGAGCCTCATCCTCAAACTGAACTGCCCTGACTCTGTCCATCAGCTACGACTGTACCTGGAGACCCCACATCTGCGCCTCGAACCCTGGAACTATCACCTCTATACCCAAGCTCTCCAGATCTGCCAGAAGGTGATGATCCATCGTCAAACACATGGCCACGGGATACCTGCTCAAAGCATCCGCGACCACGTTGGCCTTCCCCGGATGGTACTGCAAGGATATATCAAAATCCTTCATCAGCTCTAACCATCGCCTCTGTCTCATATTCAGCTCCTTCTGGGTAAACAGGTACTTCAAGCTCTTGTGGTCAGTAAAAATCTCCACACGCTCTCCGTACAGATAGTGTTTCCACAGCTTCAAAGCAAAGATGACCGCTGCCAGCTCCAGATCTTGGATAGGGTAATTCCTCTCATGAGGACGTAACTTTCTAGATGCATAGGCAATTACCTTTCCGTGCTGCTGAAGCACACAACCCAAACCCCGTCCTGAAGCATCACTGTAGATCGTATAACCACCAGATCCAGATGGCAGCGTCAAGATAGGAGCTGTAGTCAACCTCTCCTTCAGTTCCTCGAAGGCGGCCTGGCACTCATCGGACCAAACAAACTCCTCGTCCTTCCTGGTAAGGCGGGTCATCGGCTGGGCAATCCTGGAAAAGTCCTGCACGAACCTCCTGTAGTAACCTGCCAGACCCAAAAAACTCCAAACCTCTGCTACTGAGCTCGGCGTAGACCAGGACTCTACTGCAGAAATCTTCTTCGGACCCACTGAAATCCCCTCGCCAGAGACAACATGGCCTAGGAACTCCACGCGATCCAAGAAGAACTCGTACTTGGACAGCTTCCCGTACAGCTGCTCCCTCCTGAGAGTGTCCAACACAATCCTCAGGTGCTCCTCGTGCTCCTATGGTGTCTTCGAATAGATGAGAATGTCATCAATGAAGATCACCACGAACTTGTCAAGGTACTGATGAAATACCTTGTTCATCAAGTTCATGAATACCGTCGGGGCGTTGGTCAACCCAAACGGCATGACGGTATACTCATACTGGCCATAGCGGGTCCGAAAGGCAGTCTTCGGAATGTCACCCCGTTTCACCTTCAGCTGATGGTACCCGGTACGCAAGTCGATCTTCGAGAACACCCTCGCGCCGCTCAACTGGTCGAACAAGTCATCAATCCTCGGCAAAGGATACTTGTTCTTGATGGTAAGGTTGTTGAACGCCCTGTAATCAATGCACAGACGTACCGTACCATCCTTCTAGGGGACGAAAAGTACTGGCGCGCCCCAAGGTGAAGAACTAGATCGAATAAAGCCCTTGTCCTCCAGCTCGTCGACCTGTCTCTTCAGCTCCGCTAACTCACTGTTGTTGATTCTATAGACATGCTGGGAGATAGGCTCAGCGCCCGGCACTAGGTCTATAGAAAACTTAACATCACGATCTGGCGGCATCCCAGGCAGCTCCTCGGGAAATACATCCAAGAACTCAGCAATGAGTGGATGTGGCAACACCGGCCCTGCCAATAACGCTCCGTAGAATCCATCTCCCTACTCCGCTGCACCCTTGGTGAACTCATACTCCGGCTCTTCGAGCGGCCTAAATAGAATCCTGCCCCTTTTGCAGTCAATGCTAGCATGGTACATGCTCAACCAGTCCATATCGAGTACCACATCGTAACTCGGAAGTTGCATTACGAGCAAACACGCACTCAGCTCCCGGCCTCTCAAAGAAACTCTCCGCCCCTTGCAAATATTATTAACTAGGATGATGCCATTCCCAGTCATAATCTTGCAAGTCCTACCAAGATATTCAGCAATAATATTGTACCTAAGAGCAATAGAAACAGACACAAAACTGTGCGTAGCACCAGAATCAAATAAGGCCAAAGCTGAAAAAGAATCGAGCAGAATAGAACCTACGACAACATCCGCGATAGGCTCCATCTCCTCGGCTGCAAGAGCAAAGGCTCTACCCTGACCATCCCTCTGCTGGCGGTGCTGAACAAACTGCTGCTGCTGAGTCAAAAGTGGACCTCGCTGCTAAACTACCGGCACACTAGCTGGTGCCCTCTGAACGGGTGTCCTCTGAGCTGCTCCAGTAACACGGGGGTTCTTGGGACACTCCCGCATCTGATGCCCAGCGGCACCGCAAAAGAGACACAGCCCCAGCCTCCTCCTGCAGAACTCGAAGAGGTGACCGGGCTTCTAGCAGAAGTGGCACGGTGGATCATCCTGTCCCGGACGCTGCTGACCCCTCTGGACAGACGCTCTGGCCTGCCCCTGCTGCTGGTGATGCTGGAAAGACTGATGCTGAAGCTGAGGGCGCTTAGCAGCCCCTGCGCTGCTACTGGCCCCCGAAAACAAATCACGATCCCTCTTCGGCTTCAAGCCCCACTCCCTCTCCACCTTCCGAGCCTCCGCATAAACCTCTGCGTATGTCGCATAGAAGGAAGGGATCAGGATCTTGATATCCCATGTCAATCCCTCCCGGAAGCGCTCTGCTCGGATCACCGGGTCGCTCACCATGTACTCGGCGTATCGGCTCAGCCGGCCGAACTCCGCCGCATACTCCTCCACGGTCATACTGCCCTGCTGCAGGTTCTGAAACTACCGTACTAGGCCGATCTTGTCCGTGGGGGAAAAGAACTTCTCTCTGAACAGGGCCCGAAACTCAGCCCAAGTGTGGCCCTCTCCTGCAAGAGCCGGCTCGTTCCGGAACCATGTTCGGACAACATCTAACAACTGCAAGCCAACCGCCTCGACCTTCAGGTCGTCTGCCAGGCGGGAGGCCCTCATCTGGTGCTTGATATCCTCGAGCCAGTCATCAGCATAAATAATGCCCTCGGTCCCCTTGAAATCTCTCGGACCCAGCTTCTTGAAAGCTTGGATATCCTCGATCTTCTGCTGCTGCTGCTGTACCTCCCTCTGTAGAGCCCCACGCTCCACTGCCGCCATAGCCAACCTGTGTACATCCTCCATGCCCTGGCGTATGGCCTCTGTCTGCCTCAACTGAGCCTCGTGCTGGGCCCGCTGGGACTCCAGCACCTGATAAAAGAACGCGAGCATCTGCCCCATGTCTGTGGGCAGAGAAGGCAACTGAGGAATAGCTCCCACCATCACCGGAGGAGTCCCCTGCTGAGGAGGAAGAACGCCCCCGATAGCTCCCGCCGTAGCCCCCGGTACTGCGGGAAGAGCACCCGCAATGGCCCCAGGGACGGTCATCGAGAGCGCTGGAGGAGTACCCCCGAGAGCCCCAACAGAAGTCCCATCTGCAGGAGAAGTAACCGGAGCCTGTCCGCCAGAGGTAGCGGACCTCTCCTTCTCCCCGTGCTCCTCACCGGGAGAATGAGTCATAACCATCCTGAGACCGATTGAAAAGAAGATATCAATATGGCACATGAAGGATTATATCAAAGGAGGACAGCTAGAATGCAGTAAATCAATATCAAAGATGGTAAGCAAGATAAGCAAGGAAAGATCCTACTGTGATTGAGTACTCTTAGCCTACTACCTCCTATGTGTAACACAGGCTCGTAGTCAACACTCTAAGACGAGTGCCGCTACGACATCGCACTAATTGCGACTTCATGATCTGCATAGGCCACCACTAAAACGTGTCACGACCCGTACCCGCTAAAAGGGTACGTGACGCGACAATGCCCAGCCCTCATCGGAAAAAACGACGTAGAACGCTGTAGATTTTCTAGTCTGACAACAGTTTATATATATATAACAAAAATCTGTCGAGAATATGATCAACTCCGAACGGAGGACAAGCAATGAATATATATGAGTGCTCAATCACAACTCTAAGATGATAAAGTAAAGACTGAAAGATAAAGACAACAAGACGATAAAATATAACCTGTCAAGTCCAACACAAAAAATATACAAGTCCAGTCTCTAATACAGTCCAAATGTAATACAGTCTCAAAAGTAACTGGAGACAAGTCCAGTACAAAAGACCTACTCTAACTAAGCAATAGGTAAAGTCTCGTCAGGCGGAGCTAAGCCCTGCGGGACCAAGTCTAGGCCCACTACGTCTTCTGGACCGTAGTAGGTACTGCAATCTCCCTCATCGGCATCTGTAATATTTTGTCAACAATCCAGTCAAGATGGAACGAGTACATATATCTCATAACAGATCTCAAGATAGAATAAAAGCTATAAGACTGTAAATAGAGCATATACAATAAATCATGGAGTGTACATGTATGTATCATGGCATGGTAAGCTGTAGAGCTAGAGCTAGAACAAGAAAATAGAACGGGATCATGGTATGTACACAAGTCAAGGTAAGCCATATCTCCAATGTGTGTGAGTAGTAGTTTCAGCTTGTGATCGGCTTGGGTACCTCTCAAGAACTGGCCTGGCAAGTCATATGTGCGGTATATGACTCACACTGTTCGGGAATGCGGGATGGATCTGATCACAGGCATACGCTATTACTCCCCCTACCCCAACTGGTAGAATGGATCCAAACAGGACACGTCACTGCACGGGATTCTAATGAGAAGGTAGCTAACCTTCTCTAGAATCAGTGACCATATATTGAGCAAGAGCTACAAGGGAGCTTGCACAATACATCCCAACCTAAGAAGGAGAAACATCTCTCGTCGGGATCCAGGAATACCAATCCGTGAGAACCATGTGTCAGGAATAAGCATATCAACACTAAGTACATGATTCATAACAGTTATCATAAATTGGGAATAAGTATCAGAGAATGTACTCGCCTGTAAGATGATAAAATATGTCGACCGGATCAACTGCAGTGTCTCGAGGACCTATAGAGAACAAGACGTATCAATACTATGTTTAGGAAGTAAAGTTAAATCAAATTAAATCCTATCAAGTCATTCTAGGTCAAGACATGCCTAGTCGGGTCAATCTTGGTCATGGGAGAACATTAGAAGTCAATCCGAATCAAACTAGGTCAAAAATTGGCTTACCGTTGACTTTTGGTCAATGGGTCAACTCTGGTCAACTTTAGGTCAACTCTAGGTTAACCCTAGGTCACTGGTGACTAATAGTTGACTTTTGGTCAACTGTCCAAGTTTAATGGAATTTGGGACTAAATTGGGTAAAGCGTTGATCCATAGTTGACTTTTGGTCTAAAAAGTCAACCGTGGTCAACCGGGGTCAAGACTAGGTCTAGATGACTATTTCTAATCGTTACCAACCTCTACAACCTATATCCAAGTCCATCTTGGACTTGAAAACTCAAATCTTGGCCTTAGGCCAATATCCTATTTTATCCTTAAAAAGGGTAAAATTCTAACTTAGGCAATAATCAAGTTAGCCTACCTACGCTTGATATTTTGACCCGATCTCCCTAGGGTAGTAAGATACTAACCTATACATACGTTACCTACCAAAATACCTAGGTAAAGTGGACGTCTAGTCCATGATACGGCCTATTGGCGATATCTTGAATATTTCAAGATACGCAATGGTACGGCGCGATACCGGCGCCCTACGACCCCGATTTCAACTCGGGAGCCTACCCACAAAATCTAATTCACGTATTCTAGGCCTACGCCAAGTTTCGTCGTGTTCCGATACTCGGAGCTCGATTTCACCCCTTAACTCAAACTCCTCTAAATGCTATTCTTCTAGTTCTTCTTCTTCTAACTAATTCTCCTTCTTCTAATTCCTTCCTCTCATTCTTTCCTTCCAATTTCCTCTTCCCAACTCCTTCTAATTCTTTTTCCTTCTTCTTCCTATTTCCTCTTCTAACTCTTCTAATTTTTCCTATTCTCTCATTCTTCTTATTCTTCTTAAACTTCTTCTCCTACTTCTTCTAAACTTCTTCTCCTACTTCTTATCATTTCCTCCTCTCATATATATCTATCCATATATATACATATATACATATCTATATATACATATATATATATATATATATATATATATATATATATATATATATATATAGATAGATAGATATGGGGGGGTTATATAGGCTTAAAGGGGGCTGAATGGGGGGAGGGAACTGCTCCCTGCTGCAGCTGCTGTGCTGCTAATGCTGCTGCTGCCTTGGCTGCATGCTGCTGCTGCAGCTACTGCCAATTGCTGCTGCTGCACTGCCGCATATTGCTGCTGCAGCTGCTACTTCTTCTGCTACTGCTGTTGCATCCTATTCTTCTCCCTCTTCTTCTACTTCTTCTAATTCCTCTCCTACTCTTCTCTCTCTCTCTCTCTCTCTCTCTATATATATATATATATATATATATATATATATATATATATATATGAGGAGGGATATTGCACCAAACTTATTGCATCAATTATTGCACCAAACAATCTCAACCACACACACTACTAAAATACCCCACTTTACCGACGGATGTTTAGCGACGGATGGATTCCGTCGCTAATAACGACCAGTTTCCGACGTCTTAGCGACGGATTAGCGGCAGACAACATAACATAATTTTTTCCAATTTTAAATGTAAAAATTTGTCGGGTTTCCGTCGCTCAGTCGACGAACGTTAGCGACGGATTCTTTTGTCGTCGCTTGTTCGTCGCAAATGTTGGCGGCAAAATCTTTAAAACATTGGCGGGAACTTTAGCGACTAACTGGCGACGGATATATCCGTCGGAAAACTGCTTTTAATTGGCGACGGTTGAGCGACTGATTTATTCCGTCGCTATTCCGTCGCTAAGTTCTGTGCCCTAACTTAAATTGAACCGACGGGGGGGGGGAATTTTTCATTCCCCCCAAAACTCTCTCTCTCTCTCGCGGCTCTCTCTCTCTTGCGCGCGGCTCTCTCTCTCTCGCGGCTCTCTCTCTCTCTCTCTCTACCAGGTATATCTCTCTCTCTCTCTCTCTCTCTCTCTCTAATTTTTGGTTTGGGGCCGGGGGGGGGGAGTGGGGGGGGGGGTCGGCTTCGCGGGGGGTGGAGAGGGCGGGGGGTGGGGGGGTGGTGAATGGGGTCAGGGGGTCGGGGGGTGTAGGGAATGGGGGCAGGGGGTGGGGGGGGTGGGGGGGTGAGGGTCGGGGGGTCGGGGGGGGTGGGGAATGGGGGCAGGAGGGTCGGGGGGGTGGGGGGTGGAGAGGGCAGGGGGGTCGGGGGGGGGGTGGAGATGGCAGGGGTCGGGGGGGTGGGGGGTCGGGGGGGGTGGAGATGGCAGGGGTCGGGGGGGTGGGGGGTCGGGGGGGGGGGTCGGGAATGGGGGCAGGGGGGTCGGGGGGCGGGGGGTGGAGAGGACAGGGGTCGGGGGGTGGGGAATGGGGGCAGGGGGGTCGGGGGGGGGTGGGTGGGTAATGGAGATTGATGGTTTCAGTTTTGACACTTATTCCTAGTATATATTCACATAACTTATCATTTGGTATATGTGTTTAGTGTTATATATGAGTATTATGTGATTTTGCTTCGATGGGGAGCTTGTGGACTGTTTTAGAGTTTGATAGGTGGACTGTTTTGGACTATATTGTGTGTATGTGTGTGTGTGTGTGTTCATAGCTTTGATTTGAGTGTCATGGCAGTAACATAGTAGAGGGGGGAACGAAATTGTATTATGAGTGTGTCTCTATATATTTTGTATGTGTGTGTGTGTTTAAGAGAAGGAAATTATACAGATGAGTGAAGTAGAGGGGAACTTCACTGTGTGTAGTGTGCAATACACACAGGTACAAGGGGTCTTAGCCCCTGTGCAGCAGGAATTGTCCTGTAAGCGACTAGTAGCAGGCCCTTCCTGCCTTTGCACAGCAGAGCAGACAGGGGACCTGCAGCAGCAAAAAGAGCATGGATAGAGGGAGGGAATGAAAGAGAAACAACAACTGATAGGGGTAGTGGTCCCTGTGAATGGTTGCACTTGAGGTAGAGGGGAACACGCAGATACTTGTATAGGTGTATCCACCTAATATGGTGTGTGCACCTACATTAGCAGTGGTAACAGGGAGTTATATTTGGCTGTCTATACAAGAATCCCCTGCATATAATAGCAGAAAGAGCATCGGAAGAGAGGGGACTTAGCAGGCATGTGTGTCTTGTGTGTGTCATATGTGTGTTAGAGAGGAACGTGAAAAGGGAATATAGAGTGATGTGTGTGTGGAAGTATATGTGTATGTGCTTGGTGTGTGTTGGTTGTGATCACCATGGTGTGTGTGCAGAGAAAGGAATTTAGTATACATATTTCAGTCCCAAGTCTTTACTGTACAGTCCCTATATCATTAAGTTTTAGTGTAGAATGAACCTTACCTGTGTCAGTCCTTGTTCGAGTTATATGACACGCATAAGTTGTTTCAGTCTCTCTAATGTCCAGTCCATTAATTTTCATCTTTATGTCCAGTCCCTTAACTATTTATGTATCAAATATTATATTGTGTCAGTATATTTGTAACTTAATGTTCAGTTCATTTATAACTTCATGATCAGTCCCTACTCCCTATTGGTTCAGTCCCTTACCTGCAAATATATCAGTCCCAAAGGAATTTCATATCCTTACATCAGTTGACAGTATAGTCCAGTTCCTTGTAAGCTTTATTTCAGTCCTCGTATAACCTTCCTTTGTATCAGTCAAGGGGTAATGAAGGGCGGATTTGCATTTGATTCGAACTTGGTTAATGTTAAACTGTCATTACAAAATCGGGAATTGATTTCCTTTCTTTAGACTGAGATTCGAATGAGGAATGGTATGTGAAATGTGGACTGAGAATTAACTTCATTTCCTTAATAGTTGATATTGATTCATCCCTTTTAGACTGATTTGAAGATTGATCCTATTCTTATGTTTAGTTTGTCTTACGATACAGATTTTCACATCCAAATTGAGGATGAGTCGTTATTTTGTTGATCGTACATGGATGTACAAACGGCAACACGAGAGTAGAATTGGTGTGAGTGACGATTTTCAGGCAGGCGTGGAAGTATTTCTTAATTATGCAATGAGCAAAGCTCAGTACATGGACGGTAACAAAATTAAGTGTCCATGTGTTAAATGTCACAATAGACGTTACGAAGAAGTGGTGACTGTGAGAGATCATTTGACCCGTAAGGGTTTCGTACGTAATTACGGCCTGTGGTCATCGCAAGGTGAACTATATTCGGAAAGACAGGCTGCGGAAGCTGCTACTTATGCTTTTGATGATAATGCTGCAACGGATGTCATCGAAGACCACGGATGCTCTGTTGATTATGGAGATCTGCAGAACCTTGCACGAGATATGGTGTATGATGCGGCAGGGCCTAATTTTGATCCGGAGGATCCTAATCCCGAGGCGAAGGAGTTCTATGACATGTTTCAGGACGCAGATACTTCTCTATATCCTGGTTGTGAGACTCATTCCGCACTGTCAGTGACGATGCGGTTGTTGAACATAAAGTCTGATTTTAACTTGCCACAAGCTTGCTATAATCGGATCACAGAAGTAATCAAGGAGGTGTTACCGAAGGAATCAAAAGAGCTACCAAAAAACTTCTACAAGTCAAAGATGATGGTCCGACAACTGGGACTGGGGTACGAGAAGATAGATTGTTGTCGCAACGGGTGCATGTTGTACTACAAAGAGAATTGCGTATCAGAAAGTTGCAGCTTCTGTAATGCGGATCGTTACAAGCCAGTACAGGGAAAAGAAAAGTCGACTAGAAAACGACGTCCTTACAAGTATATGCATTACTTGTCGATCACGAAGCGCTTGCAGAGGATGTATATGTCTCTAAATACAGCAGAACACATGACGTGGCACAGCGAAGAACGCATAAAGGACGAAGGAGAATTGTCACATCCTTCGGATGGAGAGGCGTGGAAACATTTTGATTTGTGTCATCCAGATTTTGCTGCAGAGCCTAGAAATGTACGCCTGGCGCTATGTGCTGATGGCTTCGCCCCTTTCGGACAGTCGGGATCTCAGTACTCATGCTGGCCGGTCATTCTTACCCCTTACAATCTGCCACCATGGATGTGTATGAAGACTCCTTATATGTTTCTGACAGCTATCATACCCGGTCCTAAAAATCCGACGAAGAACATCGATATATATTTACAGCCGTTGGTGGATGAGCTGAAACAGCTGTGGGAGATCGGCGTCACGACTTATGATATTTCCAGGAAACAGAACTTTCAGATGAGAGCTTCACTCATGTGGACAATCAATGATTTTCCAGCATACGGTATGCTGTCGGGATGGAGTACGCACGGCAACATGTCTTGTCCGATATGCATGGAAAATAGTAAGGCGTTCCGCCTTAGGCATGGAGGAAAAACTTCTTTCTTTGACTGTCACCGTCAATTTCTGCCCGCGACCCATCCTTGGAGAAAGAATAAGGACGCGTTCAGATATGGAAAACAAGAATTTTCTCAACCTCCACCCAGATTTTCGGGATACGATATTTGGGAAGCTGTAAAGGAATTGCCCACCGCAATGGAAGATCCATCGAACCATCGTGTCGAGGGGTTCAGACAAAGCCATAACTGGACCAAACGGAGTATCTTCTGGGACTTGCCTTATTGGAAAGATAATCTTATAAGGCATAATCTTGATGTCATGCATATCGAAAAGAACGTGTTCGATAATGTCTTCAATACCGTCATGGATATTAAAGGAAAGACGAAGGACAATCCAAAAGCAAGACAAGACATAGCCGAGATATGCAAGCGTCCTCATCTGAACTTGATACAAAGGGGTGCTGGTGGACAATTAAGTAAGCCTATAGCGCCATACACATTGAGCAAGGAAGATAGATTAATAATCTGCAAGTGGATATCTAATTTAAGATTTCCCGACGGCTATGTTTCGAATTTGTCTAGATGCGTTGATCTCAATGAACGCAAGCTAACGGGAATGAAGAGTCACGACTGCCACGTATTTATGGAAAGATTACTGCCCATTGCTTTGAGAGAGTTGTTGCCTTCTGCTGTATGGGTTCCGTTGGCCGAGCTGTCTACATTCTTCAGGGATATCTGTTCAACTAAGCTGACGGTGCAACATATGGTACAACTTGAGGAGAAGATTGTCTTAACAATCTGCAAGTTAGAGAAAATATTTCCATCGGGCTTTTTCGACAGCATGGAGCATCTACCGATTCATCTAGCATACGAAGCCCGTGTCGGTGCATCTGTTCATTATCGATGGATGTACCCCTTTGAAAGGTAAATAAAAACCGATATAATTTAAGTGAAATTTAAGTGGATTTTACAATTCATTGTTAATTCTCAAGATAATTTGTCTCTTTAGGTACCTACACCATCTAAAGAAGAAAGTTGGCAACAAGGCTCATATAGAGGCTTCGATATACGAATCATATCTTATCGAGGAGGTGTCAAATTTCTGCTCCATTTATTTCGATACTCATGTCGAGACAAATCGAAATAGACCTCAAAGGAATGAAGAAGACGTTGAGGATGGAGGTATATTCAATTTAAGGGGCAAGCCTATTGGGGCTAGTAAGAAACGGTGGTTGACCGACGATGAGTATGATACCGCTCACCGATATGTCTTGTTAAATTGTGACATACAAGAAGTGAGAGATTTGGAGAAGTAAGTGACTACGCCTCGTTATAATCTCTAATTTGGTGAATTAAGTGACTACACTTATTTTTATTCTCTCTAACAGTGTATTTAGAGGTGAAGTCAAAATGAGGACACCATATATTACAGATGAGGGACTTCAAAGAGAGGTTGATTGTACCTTTCCGTCCTGGTTTCGTAAATACGTAAGTAACTGAGATAATATGTTATGCGGCTACCATTAAAATATATGCAGCTAAAATATTTAAATTATCAATACATGTTTACAGGTTTTATTGCCTGAAACAACACTCATAAATGAGAGCATTCGTTATTTGGCATTGGGACCGAAGAAGCATGCAAAGACTTTGTCAGGCTATGTCGTTAATGGCTTCAAGTTTAAGTCAACTCAGCATGCTATAAATGCCGAATTTCTCAATGACGGCTTCGATACCAAGAATTCTGGTGTTTGCATAAGAGGCACCATCTATGACGACGAGCCGGACTTTGACTATTATGGAGTGCTTCGGGAGATTGTAGATTTACAATATAGTGGCCCATATGATATGCATATTGTGATGTTCAAATGTGAGTGGTTCGATACGAGACCAAATATCGGTTGGAGAATCGATAAACAATTTGGATTCGTCGATATAAATCATCGCAGGAGGTATAGAGGGTCCGACACGTTTGCGATAGCAAGTCAGGCTGTTCAAGTCTACTATACAAGCTACCCAAGGCGTCGTAGAGATCGATTTGACTGGTGGGCAGTATGCAAGATTAAATCTAGAAATACATTCAACGTTGGAGACCCAGCATACCAAGAGGACCAGATCGAGAAGCCCCAATACATGGGACAACAGTCGGATACCATGGACGTGGAAGATGTCGATATACCTCATGCTGAAGAAAATAGAGGGGAGGAAGAGGTTGATATACAAGACTTAGCTGTCAACCAGGGGAGAAAGAGGCGTCTTGTCCCAAGTATTGAGCCTGAACAAGAAGTAGAAGAAGAAGAAGAAGAAGAAGAGGATGAGGATGAGGATGAGGATGATGATACAGATGAAGTCGACGATGAGGATGATGATATAGATGAAGTCGACGATGAGAATGAGGATGAGAACGATGACGATGACGATGAGGACGAGGACGATAATGATGATTAGATTAAATATCGGTATATATTAGAAGCACTTACAACTAACTTAGTGAATTCAGTTTAGACGGACACATTCTTATTTCAGTTTATGGTTTTGTCGTTCGATCATCTACTTATTGTATGATTTTCTTTTTACAGATGGCACTCTTAGTTCTCATTGTCTTGACGGCACTCGCCGCCCTGCTGGTATATATATTTTAGTTCAGTTTTATATTCATTTATACTTCTATATTGTTAATTATATTTATGTGTTCTATTTACAGGTCATGGTCACTACCACTCGTGCTGGTGGTAGCCGTGGTGGTGCTGGTGGTGGCGGTACTGGCCGTGGTGGGCGTGGTGGTAGCGGTGGCCGTGGACGTGATGGTAGCGGCCGTGGACGTGATGGTAGCGGTCGTGGTGGTAGCGGTCGTGGTCGCCTTCCACATACCCCGGATATAGAGTCCTCCGATCCCGACCTGGAGAGCCCGGCCACAGACTCTTCCCGCCGTCGATCTATCTCTGCGACCCATCCTTCATCTTCATCGAGGCCTGAGACTCCATCCGCTAGCGGATCCGTTCCGCCCCCGGATGCACCAGCGGGTACACCATCAGTTACTGCAGGGTGGGCTCCGGAGTACCCCCGGATTCAGCTTCATCCTGCTACCGGTGAGTACATCCGCGGAGCCGCGGATCCTCCGACGCCTCCAGAGAGGCCGATAGGCGAGAACCGACGCGAGCTATGGCCCGCGGGTGATACGTAAGTAAATTTAAGTTAATTTATTAAATTTGTTTCATTTATTCAAGTTAATAATCCGGTCTTTGCTTCTTTGTAGGTTTTTCCCGTTTGATGCTGCCCGGATACTCGGGCAAATTATCCGGGAAAACTACCATGGCCCTTACCTCAATTTTTCTGAGGTGCCTCAGAACATGCAGTACGTCTGGCTCGAGGAGATGAAGGTATATATATCTTTTGGTTAATTATTAATTATTCTTTAATCCACTAATTTTTTAATTACGTGATAATTTTATTTGTATGTCAGACGACGTTCTGGTGGCCCCCCCATCGCGAGGAGTTGATTCGCAAGGCCTACAAAGCCGCCGCTGGGAAGAAGATACGGGATGCGGTGTACGACGTTCGTACGGCACATTCGAGGAAGAAGTGGCTCCGGGAGGAGTACTACGAGCAGATGTTGGATAAGATGAATACTGCTCAGTACAGGGAGAAATCAGAGAAAGCGAAGGCGAGCAGACAGGTCGCTGCTCTGCATACAGGAGGTTCAAAGCCCCACGCAGCGACGCGTGCAGATTTGGTGAGATACCGCAAATTCATTTCACTATTAAATTCGGTACTATTAATATACGTAGTTAATTAAATTCGACGTATATTTCGTATGCAGGCACGACAGGCGGTAAAGGAGGGGAGAGAGCCGGAGTCGGTCACCGCCTACGATGTATTCCTGCATACACACAAGAGGCGGGCAGACGGGAGCTTCGTCGACGCGAGGGCCCAGGCGACTGATGTAAGTAATTACGTTTATGAGATTTATATTAGAAATATAATTATTGTTAACTTAATTAGGTGAACGTAGGATTCAAATTATAACTTAGGGAAACATAGGATTTAGATTATAACTTAGGAAAACTTATAGTATAAACACATTCATTGGATAGGCTGTATATCGTGAGGCCCTTAGTCAGATTGAGCCCCCTGCCGAGGTTGTCGGCGAAACGACGCCCACCCAGACGCCCTCTTCTATGGCCGCTCGCTACGACGACGTGTTCGTAGAGTCTGTCGGCGGCTTTAATAAAGGGAAAGTCTACGGCGTAGGTTCCATGGCGGCGTCGTTGCAGGGCGCGACTCCGAGATATCCACCGCCCCCGCCTCCTCCCGCGCCCCCGTCGGACGATATGAGGCGGCAGCTTGCGACTCTCACCTCCGATATGTCGGAAATGCGGAGTCTAATGTCGGATGTGCTGGAGCGCCTTCCGCGTCCTTCTTCTGCTCCCGGTCCAGATCCGTCTGCTCCCGGTCCGTCTAGTGCGGTTGCAGGTCCTTCCGACCCTGGACGTTATTCATTTGACCGTTCTGCCGAGGTCCGCCTGGTACCGGATACTGCGCTCATTGGGCTCATGGACATGATGTCGGCAGAGCAGCTCCGCAACCTTCCAGAGCATGTGTTGTCCCAGGTGCCGGCGTACATGGTGGAAGAGTACATCCGCCGGGCCGAACGACGACCCCCCCCCCATCTCAATGATATTTGTATTGTTTTTGGATATTTGTACTGTTTTTGGATTTTGAATTTTGGATATTTTGGAAGCGTAAATGAATGTTTGGATATTATGAATTTGTGTTTGGATATTTCTGTTTGATATTGGATATTATGAATTTGGATATTTGTTGATCGTACATGGATTATTGGATATTGGATATTGGATATTGGATATTTCTGTTTGATATTGGATATTGGATATTGGATATTGGATATTGGAGATTTGGTGAAATAGAATGTTTCTGTAATTTTTTTTTCTTAATGTTGCATTTAGCGACGGACTAGCGACTAACTAGCGACGGATATTTGCAGTTACCGACGGACTAGCGACGGGATTTCCGTCGCTAACTGGGTGATATAAATATTTTGCAGTTACCGACGAACTAGCGACGAAATTTCCGTCGCTAACTGGGCACAATTAATATTAGCGACGGAATGTCGACTACCTGGCGACGGTAAATTCGTCGACATGGTTCTGGAAATATGGTTGGTTTCCAGAGACTTAGCGACGGATAGCTTGTCGCTACTCCGTCGCTAATCTGTCGAGGATGACGACGGAGTAGCGACGACTTAGCGACCCATTATCCGTCGACATGGTTCTGGAAATATGAAAGCTTTCCAGAACCAGGCCGACGCCCTTCCCGTCGCTAAGCCGTCGCTAAAACGTCGCGATTAACGACGGAATGGCGACGGAATAGCGACTGATTTTGCGTATCAGGAACCTCTCTGATACGCTTTTACCGACCTATTTACGACGGCTTAGCGACGGAGATTTTAATATTATATGGCATGTAAACAGACGAGAACAAGTCGCTAATCCGTCGCTAATCCGTTGAAAGTCAGCCGTCGGTAATCCGTCGCTAGTCCGTCGGTTAATCATTTGTCCGACGGCTTAGCGACGGACAAATTATAGCGACGACGTTTTTCCCGACGGCTATTTTCATCAAATATCCGTCGCTAAGCCGTCGGTAATTCATGTTACCGACGGACGAGCGACGGATGTGGCCGTCGCTAAAGCTGGTTATTTTGGTAGTGACATTTATTTCAATCATGTGGTTATAAAGCATGATGACGTGGCAACAACTTTATGGAATGCTTTATAACCACATGATAGAAATAAATGTGTGGTTGAGATTGTTTGGTGCAACAATTGATGCAATAAGTTTGGTGCAATATCCCTTCCCTATATATATATATATATATATATATATATATATATATATATATATATATATATATATATATATATATATATATCCATATATCTAATCCTCTAACCACCTATCTATATATATATATATACATATACACACACACACACATCTCTACATATATATATAAATACACACACACATATAGATACATATATATACACACAAACATATATCTATATATATACATATACACATATCCATATATATATATATCTAAATTCATACACACACACACAAACATACACTCACACACACACAAACACACACTCTCACCACCACTCTCACTCATACACCACCACCACCACTCTCACTCACTCTACACACAAATACTTATATATAATACATACACACACACATATATATATATATATATATATATATACATATATAAATACCACTCTCAAATAGGAAAGCCCCAAGTTAAATCCTTAACCTAGATTTTATGAAAACCTACCAATCCTAGGGGCAAAGTGTAGAGAATTCACTTCTCAACATTTATTGTGAAGACATTAATGCAAAAGAGTAATAAATGGAGAATTATGAACATACCTAGGTTAAGTTTTGCTTGAGGAAGAAAAGCTTTAGGAAGAAGAAGAAATTTGAGAAAGAGAGAGATCTTGGTGATGAAGCAATGGGGGGGATGCTCCTCTATGGCCGGCCATGGTAGGGGGTTATTAGGTTTGGGTAAGATCCAATAACCCCCCAAACCCCAATAGACTTAGGTTTAGTTGGGTTCGGTTTGTTTCGGTTTGTTTCGGTCTAATTTCTAAATACTAATTAAGCTCTAAAATGACTAATTAAGCCATGGAAATAGGGTGTATAG
Source organism: Iris pallida (assembly GCA_029216955.1). NCBI lineage: Eukaryota > Viridiplantae > Streptophyta > Magnoliopsida > Asparagales > Iridaceae > Iris > Iris pallida. The sequence continues at coordinate 11,600,589 of JANAVB010043216.1, forward strand.
TTTCTAGCCTAATTATGATAGTGTGTGGGCCAAGCCCAGCTAGTTTGTGGGTCCCACTAGTGTTCAGGCTACCCGGGTCTCCAACTTAAGTCCAAATTGGATAAAATTCAAACCGACTCAAATAAATCCCTAAAAATCATATAAAATCAAATAAAATTCCTAAAAAGTTATAAAACTTGAAAATGACGAAAATACCCCTAATTCGAAAATTGGGGGTGACAACCAGTTCATAGAAAATACATTGCAAGTCTTCAACTTGACTTGCCACTGATCTGGAGTCAACCATGCGGTAGTCCAGAAATTTGCTTACTACAAATTTCTTCGACCGTGCATCTTCTGCTTTGTATTTCTTGTCCAGAGCATCCCAGACTTCTTTTACAGTGTTTAGTGGACTATAAACATTCCATAGATGGTTGTCCAGTCCACTTAAAATGTGGTTCCTGTATAAGAAGTCTGCATGTTTCCGCTTTTCAATATTTGTAATAACAGTATTATCAGTTTCACCTTCTTGCAGAACAGGGACTGTTTTATTTAGAATCTTTGCCAGATTCAAAGTTGTAAAATAGAACAACATCTTTTGCTGCCAGCGCTTAAAGTCGGTTCCATTGAACTTTTTCGGCTTTTCTCCTTGTCTAATATAAACAGGAGCAGAAGTGATCATGACAGTGTTCTCAACTCCTGTCATTTTTGTGGTGATTGTTGGAAAATGTGAATGTATACTTGTTATAATAATAATATCAATTTTTTCTATCAACGAATCTATGAAAAGGTGTACGAATCTTTTCATTGGAAAAGGTGTACGTATCTATTTATTGGAAATGTGTGCCCTTTCCATTGGGTCTTTTTATTTCAATAAATACACATGTGTTTGGAGCATTCAAGCATCGATTCAATTTCATCCATATTGCATTAGTTAGTCTAAGAGAGAGAGACAACCAACGTTGCTTCGACGAGTTCCTACGGTGTGAAGTGTTGCTACCGAAGGAAAGAACCGTTGTATCCTGGGAGACTAATCGCCATTAAACCGTAAGCACCAGTGCGGGATGAATATTGTCTTAAGGACATTGAACCAAGTTCAAGCCTCGATATCATTTTATTTATTTTACTTATATTTTAATTTCAGAGTCTAAATACAGAGTTTGAGAATTTATACTAACAGGAATTACAAAATCTGGTCAGACTATCTTTTGGATGGTGTATGAATCTGATGCAGATACCTTATATAATTCTCGTTTCTGATGGTGTATGAATTTGATGCATACACCTTATGTAATTCTTGTTTCTGATCTTAGGATGTATGCAAGAGGGCCGAGCAGCATGGATTGCTGTAAGTAATTATAAGAATAAGTCCGGGCTGAGTTCAGTTATTCAAGCCCGCGACCCAGTCCCGCCCGAAACATATTTTGTAATTCCAAACAAATATAGGAGTGGGGGCTTATAAAGCCAGGACCTCCAAAGTAAATTCTTATGAGCCATTCTGCTATCCAGTAGTTCTAAATTGATTTGTGTTAAAAGTAGAAACAAGTAAAGTATAAATTCAAAACTGAGGCAACTTGTTGTTTTAAAGTTGGTCAGCCTACGGGCTAATCCGGGCCCGTCCCGGACCCGGCTCGACCGAAACTATCCGGGACTGGGTTCAAATTTTTTACTTTCAGGTCGGCCCGGTCTGGCCCGGTCCGGCCCGCTCCTCCATCCGGCCTAACCCCGGCCCAGCCCAAGCTCGGTCAAACCTGGTCAACAATGGGCTAGGCCCAACCCAAGCCCGGTCAAACCCGATAAACAATGGGCCCGGCCCAGCCCACGCTCGGTCAAATCCGATCAACAATGGGCCCAGTCCGGCCCAGCCTGGCCTACCTCACACCTTGACTAATATGTGAGAGAGCCCGTTTCTAAATATCCCCAACTTTTTTGTCATATATGTCTTCTGAAACTTAATATAATTTTTTACTTTGGAAGTGGACACATTTATACTTTTATATTTTAATGCTAATATGAAAGAGAAGAGAAAGTAAAAAAATGCATTATGCCAATAAAAATAATAATTACTCATATAACTAAATTGGTAATAATTTATTAAAACTGATATTTAACTTATTTTTAATTTGACATTAACAATTAGTAACATTGCTTAATATTATTAATAAATGTATTAAATACTACTAGTATTGTGTATTATTGGTTACTTAATTTAATTATTAATTATCATAATTATTTCATATTAACTAGCATTATAAAGTATTTGACACTTACGCTACACGAACATACATATGATACAACACAGTATAACGCTACGCCACGAACACGTAAATATTTTGATGTGTCGTCAGTATAATTTAGAGTATCTGTAATATGTCTGATGCATTTTTTGAAAGGTAATGAAATTTTCATTCAATAGAACAACTGTTGGCCATATATTTCTGAATATGAGCGAATATACAATAAGGAGGCTTTCTATATAGCCTTGATGATGCAGGTAAGTCTAAACATACAAACTCGTTTGCTAGATAGTGAGCGGCCATGTTGGTAATCCTAGGAGAGTAAACAAAGGAGATGTTGTGTCTCATTCGTTTTCAGATTTCGTATTTCTGAATTTTTGGTATTAAATTTTTTTTCTTCTGAAAATCAAACTTATGATGTGTTTGTATTTTCGCGTAATATGTTTGTTGTATTTTTGTGATTATTTTTGTTTTGATATGAGAGACCACCCTGGACTCGTAGAATATCCATTGACATTGCGATAGATCCGTGCTAAGTCCCATGCGTAGAACGAATACCATAATTTTTTTCGATATGTGAATTTAACAGTCAGACCGATATACCATCGGTATATTGCCCTGCTGCTATTGACTTTTCCCTGGTTAATAACCAAGTCACCTTTTATCCAATGCGCCGCACCATTTTCTTTCTCGAAGACTCATGCAAGCCTTCCCAACACGACTTAGCTAAATCGCTAAGGAAAATAAGAAGAGTGGAGTAAAGATAGGACTCGTAAGATTTTCTTTATTGCTTGGAGAATGCTTACAAGTTTTGGGTGGTGAGGAACAAATGAGGCCTCCCCCTTATTTATAATGGCTCATAGAGCTTTACGTGAAAATTTCTAGAAGGACTATTCCAGGTATTATTTTTCCTACCATAACTGGAACAGCATATTCTATGATTATTCTCCAAGGGAATAAAAGAAAACTTTATGGGCCATCCAGAAGGGTCTTGGGCCATCTAGAATGATCTTGGGCCTTCCGGAGAGATATACCATCTTCTAGAATGTTCTGGAAGCTTTCCGCATAACCCCGGTCCGTAGGGAGTTATGCTAATCCGTCTCGGTGGGGCGCAAACTTTTATGCGTGACATTCTCCTCCACCTGTTTCGTCGACGCCCTCGTCGACGGGTGCAACAAGTCTTGGAACGACGTCCACCCTCTTAGACATGGTTGCTGCTCGTTGTCCCTTCTTTGTGCGACTTCTACGGTGCTTCCCTTTGCCCATCTTCTCCTCAAGATCATAAGCAAACTGGTTCTCCGCACCAACTCTGGCCTCGGTCTGTGCCCTCCTCGGCACATGACGAATCTCGTACGGGATATCAAGTCGCAGATCCCCCTCGTCTTGTGGCTGCACATGGTTCTACACACCTCCGCGCATGCGAGTTCCCTTGCCATCCTGTCGACCCGAATGTCCACTACGAGTTTTGAGCAACTCATTGTGCGAGTTACTCTGCCTCGTCACTTGTGCCTCCGTGCAGCTTGCGACATGATTATCTACCCTCGTGCCCAGCCTGGTAGCACGGTCCACCTCCCTCCACGAAAGTGGTTCTTCGGGATGCCCCTTTGCAACACCCTTGGTCTCGCACGAAAGGCCATCCTCTTCGAAGCCTTCTTTCTTCTCGAGCACAACTAGGTATGTCGTCCCCCTTTTGCCACCCTTCTTGAGCTGAGTAGCGGAGATAGCTTTCCCCTTTGAAGGTTTGTTTCGTACAGCTTTCATCATGCACGATGAGCCTTCCTCCATAAAGCCGATAACTCCCAAGTGTGGCAGCAGAATCGTCTTAGCCGTGATAAGGAACTCCATGCTCAGTATCATCTTGAAGTCATCCAGCGACGTAACGATAAAATTGGCAACATCTGACCAATTTTCTACTCCTATGTAGACCACCTTGGCTACCCCCTGCACGGGGCATGCCTCCGTATTGACCACCTTCACCATGCTCGGATCTTCTTCCAAGGCTAGACCCAAGCGACGGACCTCCGCGCCCGCGATGAAGTTATGAGTGGCGCCCGTGTCAACCAACACCCATGTGCTCATGCCATAGATCCTCACATCAACGTACATGAGCCCCTTGCTCGGAGGCTTCGACACAGCAAACTCAATTTTCACGACATTGAGTAAGCACATATGAAGCACATTCACACGCATTCACACGCATGCTTCTCATCAGACAATCCCGAGCAAATTTCTTCTCTCCGCATATGAAGCACGAAAAAACTCGCTAGGGTTGGGCCTTCTTGTACTTCTTTCCCTCGGACGGACCATCCTTAGGAGAGCTCTCCTGCTGTCCTCCACCATTCCCCTTGGTGGACTTTGGTTTGGCCTCGACATTGTTGTCGTCCCATATGTACTCGACGAGCCGCTCAGCTGTTGCTACGACGGTGTTTAAGTCTTGCACCCTCTGTCGCTGTAATTCTTGAGCCGCCCACGGTTTGAGTCCATCGAGGAAGAAGAACAACCGATCCTCCTCGCCCATGCTAGATATCGCGAGCATCAAGCGTATGAACTCCGCAATCTACTTTTTGATCGACCAGGTATGCTTGAGTTGCCGCAAGCTCCGCCTTGCTGCAAACTCCACATTCTCGGGATAGAACTGAGACTTGATCTCCTTCTTGAGATGCTTCCAAGTCTCTATCGAGCACAAATCCTTCTCGGCCTCCATGCACCTTCGACGCCACCACAGCATCGTATCGTCCGTGAAGTAGAGTGAAGCAATATCTACCTTCTTGATATCATCGTTGATGTGCAACGCCTTGAAGTATCGCTCCACGTTCCACAAAAAGTTCTCAACTTCTTTGGCATTCCGTACCCTGATGAAGGATTTTGGTTGGAGGATCTTCCTTCGCCTTGGTGCCTCCCTACTCGAAGGACCACCGTTCGTAACGGCCTTCTCCAAGATGGCAACTTTGGTCTTGAGTTCTCCGCAACTCTCGACCACGGTCTTCAGCTCCTCGTAGCCTTGGACCTTCCTACGCAAGTCCTCAATCTCTGCACGATGCCCCTTGAGCTCCTCCTCAAGTGCAGATCGAATCTCTTGAAATTGCTCCCAGAAGATTGCCATGGATGAAGCGACGCGCTCTCCAACCCATCGAAGTACTAATCTAGCCTCGTGTTACTTTCCTCCACGGAGCCCATACGCATCTCCATGTCCCTCGAACCTGCCTCCAAGACTCCAACGTGCTCGACAAGATCCACAAGGCTACGCTCTGCCGCAGACTCCTTGCTATTGTCCTTCTTGTTGGTCTTGGCGTGCCCCTCCCTAGGCGACGTGGGTCCCTCTTAGACGTTCTCAGATGTCGACATGGCACCAACCGACCTTCGCTCTGATACCACTTGTCACGGACTTAGTGTTTTTGCTAGCACTTCGTCCCATGCGGCACACTATCTTCCTTCTCGAAGACTCGTACAAGCCTTCCCAAAATGACTTAGCTAAATCGCTAAGGCAAATAAGAAGAGTGGAACAAAGATCGGACTCGTAAGATTTTCTTTATTGCTTGGAGAATGCTTACAAGTTTTAGGTGGTGAGGAACAAATGTGGCCTCACCCTTATTTATAATGGCTCATAGAGCTTTACATGAAAATTTTTGGAAGGAATATTCCAGGTATTATTCTTCCTACCATAACTGGAATGGCATATTCCAGGATTATTCTCTAAGGGATAAAAGGAAACTTCATGGGCCATCCAGAAGGGTCTTGGGCTATCTAGAATGATCTTGGGCCTTCCGGAGAGATCCACCATCTTCTCGAATGTTCTGGAAGCTTCCCGTATAACCCCGGTCCGTAGGAATTTATGCAAATCCGTCTCGGTAGGGCACAAACTTTTGTGCATGACATTCCAAAAATTATTCTTTCTACCATAACTGGAACGACATATTCCATGATTATTCTCTAAGGGAATAAAAAAAACTTCATGGGCCATCCAGAAAGGTCTTGGGCCATCTAGAATGATCTTGGGCCTTCCGGAGAGATCCACCATCTTCTAGAAAGTTCTGGAAGCTTTCCGCATAACCCCGTTCCGTGGGGAGTTATGCAAATCCGTCTCGGTGGAGTACAAACTTTTGTGCGTAACATACGACTTGCTAATATTAGCTAACTAGGGTTATCACATGCCTAGTACTAACAAGATACAGTTGAGATGTTTTCGCAGTCACAAGCCCTGCAGACTATCCAGGTTATCCAGGAGAGATTACAAGAGTTTATCAAGATTTAAGAGTACTTTTAGCTTACAATGAGTGCAACACATAACAGTGTGCTGGAAATGTGCCATACTCGACGGCAGGCTACAAGTCCACAGGTGTTGCCGGGATAACGGGATCGCCTGTAACTGGAAAATCATTCTATATGAACTACTTGATCAATCTAGTCGCTAACATAGTCAGGTTCATTATGAATTCCTGACCATGGTAACCTGGAATCCATGTCCTAGACATGATACAAGACGAGACAATTAGCTTGTACAATCACAATCAAGAAAAATCAACCAAGGAGTCAAGACAAGGATTACACTTAGCAAGACAGGAGTAACGACCCGTCTGCCCTAGCGAAATGTCGATTCAGACGGCAAGTGCAATGACTCATTTGAATCGTTGACTTAAAGAGTTGCGTTGACCCGATAAAGTATCGATGCAAATCGATGCAAGATTTAGCATTGAGTCGGTTCGAAGATTCTAAGAAATCGGATCGATGTAACGCATAAGTCCGATTCGAAATAAATATTAATTTTGGTTGGTTGCTTGTGTATGCTACACTTTTACGCTGAGTTATAAGAGGTCGACATTTTGACTTATTCACAACAGTGTTCGTGAAACCAAAAATATTGCCTTGTAATAAACTAAGACAAAGTCATTGGACTTGGCCCTTCAGAAGAATCCAGACTTAGACTTTCAAAGGCGTGTTCGGAATCTTGCTCGGCCGATACGATCATCGCTAATGTGGGTGGCTCTGATAAACATGTCTTTGCTTAGCCTGGATACATAATAATACGGACAATATTTGCTATATCACTAGACGATAGCCTCCTGCATGCTAATAAGAGAACTCAACACACCTAGCTAAGGGAATAATCCCATCTTGTATGCTTGTGTAGAACATGAAAATGAACTTGGAAAATTACTTGAATCCTCACACCGCACTCCACGCTCGTGCTAAGGCACAGCTTACTTTTGAGTAGAATCGTCTATGCGTTTAGTTATGAACAAAATGCTTGTCACTTAGATCGTACCACAACTTGATGCACAAAACAATTAATGGTCTACCGAATTGAGATTGGAAGACTATCAAAAGAGTCATTCCGAGCAGAGTAATAGAAACATTGAAAGGCCTCGGAACCGATGGGTCGCCAAGGTGGTTCCCGTACAAGGAGCTACATAATGAACGAAAGAATGAATGAATGAATAAAAGGAAGAAAAGACAGAAAGAATGATTAGCGACAGGTATGACGGGGACGTGCAACGGGGCTCGCTACCGCGCTGCACGGCCGCCACCGCCAACCTAGTCGATAATCCATTATGGCTTTAGACAACCCGGCAGGTTAAATCATTTGGCTCAAGACAGCCCAATAAGTTAACCAATTATGGCTCATGACAGTACGACAAGTTAAACAAGAAATAAGAATATGAAATGGTCGCGAACAACTCGTACACAAGGGACGAGATAAAGGATTCCAAGGCAACGATCAGAGACATTGTAGCTGTCCTAGGCAGAATCATGGCTTACAGGCAGCTTGGGTGAGGGCTCGGTCAGCTCAAACGACGTAAGGCCGGTTATTGTGTAGCCTAACAGGGTATACCAACCATCACGCTTGATAGGTAACATCACTACGAATACCATAAGAAATATCCAAATGGCTTGTATAGCCAGCTACCGGTGCATATAGATTAAGTGGGCTCACTGGTGGCAATCGACGTGCGAGTCCTTTCATTGAAACAAGTAAACTGAGTAAGCTGAACAATTGAGTATCTGAGAGAAATACATTGAACCAAGCTTGAGTATAACATATCTTGACAAAACATGTATACTTCGTTCACCTGAGGCAGGAACACGCCATCGACACTCTTGAATGCTTATACAAATTCGTAGTTAAGTCTTTACGTATAAAAATATTGGCTAACTTGGTTTACTTTGGGCATAAAAGAATGGTTGGTAAGAATGATAAGTTTTGCATGTATTTTCTAAGCGACACTTGATATCTATAACACGAGATAGGTTTTGGAATATGCCATGAAACCGATCCTAAGACAAGATTAGTAAGAAAATAAATGATAGATGGTGCACAAAAGTAAATTGAACATATTTGGTAATGATAGCGAGTAGACGGGATAGCCTCCCTACCAGTTCATAACAATGTACAGATAACCACATAGATTGTTTGTAGAGTGCATGTCACGCCCCGATCCCGCTAGGGTCGTCCGTCTTGCCCGGATCCCTGCGGGATCGATCGTCCTCGCTAAGGCGTGATACCGTGCAAGCCTAAGTTGTGCTTGCACAAGGCCATGTACCTGCACAAAACAACTAGTCAAGCAAAGACATACGCATGCACCCATTAGTTAAGCAAAACACACGCACGCACCCATTCATTAAGCAAAACACACGCACGCACCCATTCATTGCAGAAAACCAAATATTGGACACAGAGATTTGAAATAGAAATACTTCTTTTATTGATAACTTGATAGGAATACAAGTACAAAGCTTTGCAAACTCAGAGTGCCTTATATTGGCTACATGATTCTCTTTGAAACTCTCTTTTGAAAATAGCCGCAATGCCCATACATGATATCCCTTTATTACAAGCTGGAATTGAAAGACACCTTCAAAAGGAAAAGAAACTTGAAACTTGACTGGAATGAAATTGAAACTTCGAGGCGATCCACGAGCTCTACTGGGCTAGACGAGCTTCGGTGCCTCACTTGAAATCCCCCTGTCTCCTTTTGCTTTCTGAAAAGGATGCCCACAACGTGGGTCTGCACACATCATATACTAGCGAGCGACTTTTGGCCGAACTCGCAAATCTCTGCACTAAATCAATATGTTGAGCTAACATTTACTAGTGATCTTTCTACTTGTCTAGGTTCTTTTTAACAATTCATAAGAACATGATAGTAGAAATATATCATAAGCAACTTACCAACGCCGGCAGTCATCCCTGCACAAAATATGTTAGCACAATTTGCATAACGAGTAATTCATGTTCATTCTTGCAGATATTGAAGTTGTCATTCGGGTCATGCAGGTGGACTATTCTACATGTTGGTCCATGGGTTATCCCCATGATTAGCCGCTGTGACTCTTTGGTTCAGCTCGTCGCTAAGGACTCAAATCGACTCCCATTTTCACATGGAGGCCCTAATCTTTCCTAGGCCGAGCGGTTCCAGGTGCCCCCAGATACCACCCGAGAGACAAATGTTTTCTTGTATACAAGTTGTCGAGACCAAATGCATGCTCTAGCCATTCTATCAAATGAGACACATTTGGACTTATGCACAGATATACGACACGTTAATTTCGTGCCTTCAGATTCATCTCAACACGTACAAGTTCGTCTGTACATGTCTACATTTTCAAGCATACTAGTGACAAGCAGATGATTATTCTTATCGAGCAGATAGAGTAGCAATACATATTCTTGCAATTGATTCAATTCAATTATCTTCTCTTATCTTTTGTGGATGTGGTATCGTTGATCATTGGGACAAGGCAACAGAGTGGACTAGAGATTATTTTTATTAGGTGTACAGATCAATGTTTGTTCGGTTGAAGCAACTCACCGAGATGAATCTTAGTTGAGAGAAGGAGGGACTTCACGCGCCGTTCACGAACAATTCATACGGCCTACATTGGCACCAACAGTTGATTAGCATACTTTGTCTCTTTCTCTCAAGATTCGGAATGAATGCGAAATGTGATGAAAGCGAATAATGAAAACCAATCATCGAAAACCAACACGAAAACGCATTCATCAAATCCAAGCAGCGAGAGAAAACATTCAACAAAACTCTTGGATTCATTTCAATAGAAGCCAATCCATCAATTGGAAAGGTTCATTGTATTTCATCCGTGTTCAATCGATACCGGCAAGGATTTCCCCAAATACTCAGTTCGAGACTGAGTCAGCAAGCCGTAGGTATTACATAGTGGACCGCGAGGAGCGGGGCACTACATAATAACCCACTGAGAAAAAGTTTTGTCCTCAAATCTTAAGATACAAACTCACCTCCACTTTCTGGATCAAGTAAGGTGGAGAGATTGTAGACGCGCGCTGTCACCGTATTGGCATTCCGCAATTGCGGATTGTGCGGATTATCTCGGAGCGGAGGTGGGCCTGGCAGCTGCCCACGCTCTTCATTATCATCTCTATTCTGATCCGTTTTATTCTTTTTCGGGCAATATTTGACAGAGTGGCCCTGTAGGCCACAACGAAAACAAGCGTGATTAGCGGCACGACAGTCCTCCTTGATGTGCCTACTCTTGCCACAGTAACTGTAACTCTGACCATTCACATAGCGACAGTCCTCTTTAACATGCCCTCGTCGACCGCAGAAGCCGCATACAGGCTTGTTGTTCTGTTCCCCGTCAGTCTTTTTCTCTCCGTCATGATATCTCTTGGCGGGCTGATTCCGACTGTAGTGCACTTTATTGGACGCCTTCTTCAGGCAAAACTGTTCCACCTGTAGCGCCGCCTCAAAGGCCTGAGAATATGACCCACATTTTCGATTCAACACACTTAGTTGAATGTCATCATTCAGACCTCCAACAAATCGATTTATGCGAGTTTGCTCGGTGGAAAGCATAACGGCAGCAAAATTAGCTAGCATGGCAAATTCAGACTCATAGTCCTCCACGGACATATTCCCCTGTTTCAGTGTGATGAAGTCATCCTCCATCTTCTTGCTCATGGCTGGTGGCAGATATTGATCCAGAAACGCCTTCTTGAACGAGGCCCATGAGATCTTCCCATTTCTAGCCGTTGCAAGCAGCGCCGGCTTCTTTGCCTTCCACCAATCCTTCGCCCGCAGCCGTAGAAGCATAACGGCACAAACTATCTTCTTGCTACTCGGAACTCCTATGAACGCGAACAGACTCTCCATTTTATCAATCCAGTCCATCACCTTGTCGGATGACGTCCTGCCTTCAAATTCCGGAGGTTTCGCGTCTAAGAAGTCCTTTGGCCTAAAGGAAGTGTGCCTTTGCGCTGGCTAGGGCTCGTCACCTTCTACGGGCTCAATCTCGGGCGTTCCCGTTGGTTTGGTCGCTGCGGTGGTATCCCGATTTGCCGTAAGCGCCGTTACAAGTTGGGTCAAGGACTCCAACTGTTTCTTCTGGGCCTCTATTTGGGCCTGTTGTATTTGATTGCATTCCTCACTGTCCTGTCTCTGCAGTTCCAACAATGTCATGATCCGTTCTATCGGATCTGTCGAGGCAGATGGGCGAGGAGGGGCCATTTCTCTACAAAAGAGTATAACTTCTGTCAGTCTCATAAAATATTATGGACTTATTGTATGGGACATTGGTTTTCATAACTCAAAATCGGGACTCTTTTGAAAGACATCAAAATAGTTTATATACTTTTTCGAAAATGATATTTGCAAGAGGCCAAGGACGTAAAACTTGGCTCTGATACCACTTTGTCACGCCCTGATCCCGCTAGGTTCGTCCGTCTTGCCTAGATCCCTGCGGGATCGATCGTCCTCGCTAAGGCGTGATACCGTACAAGCCTAAGTTGCGCTTGCACAAGGCCATGTACCTACACAAAACAACTAGTCAAGCAAAAACACACGCACGCACCCATTAGTTAAGCAAAACACACGCACGAACCCATTCATTAAGCAAAACACACGCATGCACCCATTTATTGCAGAAAACCAAATATTGGACACAGAGATTTAAAATGGAAATACTTCTTTTATTGATAACTTGATAGGAATACAAGTACAAAGCTTTACAAACTCAGAGTGCCTTATATTGGCTACATGATTCTCTTTGAAACTCTCTTTTGAAAATAGCCGCAATGCCCATACATGATATCCCTTTATTACAAGCTGGAATTGAAAGACACCTTCAAAAGAAAAAGAAACTTGAAACATGACTGGAATGAAATTGAAACTTCGAGGCGATCCATGAGCTCTACTAGGCTAGACGAGCTTCGGTGCCTCACTTGAAATCCCCCTGTCTCCTTTTGCTTTCTGAAAAGGATGCCCACAACGTGGGTCAGCACACATCATGTACTGGCAAGCGGCTTTTGGCCGAACTCGCAAATCTCTGCACTAAATCAATATGTTGAGCTAACATTTACTAGTGATCTTTCTACTTGTCTAGGTTCTTTTTAACAATTCATAAGAATATGATAGTAGAAATATATCATAAGCAACTTACCAACGCCGGCAGTCATCCCTGCACAAAACATGTTAGCACAATTTGCATAACAAGCAATTCATGTTCATTCTTGCAGATATTAAAGTTGTCATTCGGGTCATGCAGGTGGACTATTCTACATATTGGTCCATGGGTTATCCCCATGATTAGCCGCTGTGACTCTTTGGTTCAGCTCGTCGCTAATGACTCAGATCGACTCCCATTTTCACATGAAGGCCCTAATCTCTTCTAGGTCGAGCGGTTCCAGGTGCCTCCAGATACCACCCGAGAGACAAATGTTTCCTTGTATACAAGTTGTCCGAGACCAAATGCATGCTCTAGCCGTTCTATCAAATAAGACACATTTGGACTTATACACAGATATACGACACGTTAATTTCGTGCCTTCAGATTCATCTCAACACGTACAAGTTCGTCTGTACATGTCTACATTTTCAAACATACTAGTGACAAGCAGATGATTATTCTTATCGAGCAGATAGATTAGCAATACATATTCCTGCAATTGATTCAATTCAATTATCTTCTCTTATCTTTTGTGGATGTGGTATCGTTGATCATTGGGACAAGGCAACAGAGTGGACTAGAGATCAGTTTTATTAGGCGTACAGATCAATGTTTGTTCGGTTGAAGCAACTCACCGAGATGAATCTTAGTTGAGAGAAGGAGGGACTTCACGCGCCGTTCATGAACAATTCACACGGCCTACATTGGCACCAATAGTTGATTAGCATACTTTGTCTCTTTCTCTCAAGATTCGGAATGAATGCAAAATGCGATAAAAGCGAACAATGAAAATCAATCATCGAAAACCAACACGAAAATGCATTCATCAAAACCAAGCAGCGAGAGAAAACATTCAGCAAAACTCTTGGATTCATTTCAATAGAAGCCAATCCATCAATTGGAAAGGTTCATTGCATTTCATCCGTGATCAATCGATACCGACAAGGATTTCTCCAAATACTCAGTTTGAGACTGAGTCAGCAAGCCGTAGGTATTACATAGTGGACCGCGATGAGCGGGGCACTACAGTGCGGGAGAATCTCGTCTGGTACGGAGTCTTCCCTCGATCTTGCTAATGCGCGAAGCTAACTCTAAAGCCTTGGAGAGTTGTAAAGGAACTTAAGCACCATATATGGAACATAATGTATCGAAACATCGTCATGTATCATTCCATGTTGTAAGCCACTTGGCACGCCTTTTATGTTTTGAGAGAGAGAGAGAGAGAGTGAGAGCTTGAGCGAATTGTAATCTCGGCCTAGCGCCGCTTGTAATACTTCTTGAATATCAATAAAGATCTTAAAATTGCCTTCAACTTGTGTTCATTTACTTTTCTTTCTAAATGGAGACACTCAGTACGACTCTGTGGCCTAACTTCAATAAGTCATTTCTGGACTTGGCCTTGCACGAGCACAACCTAGGCTCGTGCGGCATCATGCCTTAGCGAGGACGATCTGTCCTCCGGGACCGGGGCGTGACAGATTGGTATCAGAGCACGGCTTTACGTCCTTAGACTTTATATCGATTCTCTTAGTTTTGAAAGCTCGTTGTGGGTAAAAAGAAGTGTATGCTCTCTCTCGTTGTTCCTTGGAATGTTCCATACAATAAGTCTAATATTTTTAAAAGCTCATACAAGTATTCGATTGAACGTATGCGAAGGCCTTTGTGCCAAACTGTGTCCGACCTGAGTTGGAAGGAACCGATGCTAAAGTTAGCAAATGTTGTGCGTACGTGAATAACCTTACGATGATACTAGCGAATGAGTATGCGAGACAAGAGTATAGTCCGAACGGGATGGCTATGTACACAACATTTTGGCTAGGTTGTGTCGAGTATTTCGCACCTAGACCTTTTGGTGCGAGCGAGTATGCGAGCGAGTTTGAATATCGCTCGGACGAGAATAAGTGAGACTTAGAGCGTATATCGATAGAAACGCTAGCAGACCAACGGTAAGGCAAACACGGGGAATAGTTATTAGATTTTGAGGAACGGACGAACTTATATTTGAATGTGTCTATCATGAATCGAATGATCTTTTCGAGGATTTGTAGAATGACTTGACCCCTAATGGTGTTTGCAATAGTCTCGAAGAAGAATAAGAGTGAGTTTTGACGATTGGTCGAGAGGCTCGAACCATGAGTGGTGTATGGGCTGTCTTGAAAATTGTTCGAGCAAAATTAAGGATTTACGGGTAGCAACAAGTATATCAGCAAGCGATGTTATTGTGCTAAACGTTAGAACGAGTAATGCTTAGTTGGTCGTTATTTCGGGAGTCTCAAACGAGATATCTGTCACTCCCCGTTCCCGGAATACGTAAATTTTTGATTTTTCTGTATATGGTATCTGACACATGTATCTAGATTGTATGTATCCTGTATTTGCACCTGTCCACGACATGGAACTGTATTTCATCACGGAATAGTGTGCCACCCCTTGTCCTTGTTTGGTTGTAGGCGTGGTTCACTATTTCGATGATAGAATTTCTGGACCGTGTTGTGGTTAGGATTTTATTTAATTAATTTGATTAATTGTTTAATTGTTGCATGAAGCATTTAACATGTCGTTAGTTATATGAGCATGCTTAAGGTTAGGGTTTCTTTGAGTCAACCCAACCCCTATATATATTCTCTTCCTCTATCTCTCTCCTCATTCACTTTTCACTTCATTTCTTTTCCTCCAACCAACATTTAGGCAAGTACATCTTGCACCAAATGGAGAGATTCTTGCATTTTTCATTCTTGATTATTTCTTTGATATTATTTATCTATAATATTGTTCTTCTCTTCATTCTCTACAAGTTAAGTTCTTGGAACTTTTGATTTTAATGGCTAGTTTTGTGTAGATCTAAGTTTGTGTCATTTTCGGTTTTCTTGGATTTTAATCTATCAAAATTCTTTGTTTTCAAAATCTAGTTGTTCTATGTTGTAGAGAATTTCGTTCAACCCCATTTTGACCTATGGAAGTCCAAATTTGGACTTACATTGAAGGTTTTATGGAGCTTGGAAGCTACGGATTCCATGGCCCTCCTTTTCAGATTTTCGAAGAAGATGGGTACCCTTTTACCCTGCCGCATAGATGGGCACCCATCTACTGCCGCATAGGATTCTGTTTACCCTGCTTCTATCTATGTTGCCGCATAGATGGGTACCCATTTACCCTACCGCATAGATGGGCACCCATCTACTACCGCATGGGATTCTGTTTACCCTGCCGCATGGGATTCTATCTATGTTGTCTCAGAGATGGGTACCCATTTACCCTGCAGCATAGATGGGCACCCATCTACTACCGCATGGGATTCCATCGAATCTTGCCGTATGGCACCACATCGACTCTGGACGCATGGGAAGATGGGCACCCATCCACCCTTGGCCGCATAGTGCCTATTTTGGCTGTTTTGTATATTATATGTCCTATTTGGTTGAATTTGTGGCTAGAATTTCTCCTAACTTCCAACATGAAAGTTGTAGATCTTTGTCTTGGCTTCAAGGATCTTCACGTCTCACTTTAACCAGAATTCATATGTGACTTTTATGTCACGAGGGATCCGTGTGACTTCCTGACTTGATCGTATTCCTGATTTGATTACATGTATACGTGCTGGTACCTATTCTAAGTGTGTATTGAGATACAATATTAGTATGCACTACGGTGCTATTTAATGAGTGCACCGAGGTGTGACTCTACGTGCTATGTGATCATTCGTGTTATATGTCAATACAAGTGTACCTTCCAGCACAGTCATGGTAATTGGTCAGTAATAGTGTCGTGGTATGTTGATTGTCGTTTGAAGCATTACACTAAGCATGGATCTAGATTGAGCCGATGTGGATTCATACTTAGGGTACACATACTATGGTACGACATATAGGAGGATAACCATGTGACCACGACATGTAATTCCAATATCAATATAGGGTTAATCTAAGCAACTTAACTTGGTAGATGCATTGGGTAGGAAGAATCCCGAGATCGTGCCATACTAGCCATCCCCAGGTCCAGTCCTGACGTGTCGGGTTGGCCGCCACGGATACAATTTCATTCGCCTATAGTGGATGACTATATCCGACTCCTACGTGCTATGTGTTATATGTTTTAGCACGGTGGCCTTACGGGGGACCGGTGCATAATCAAAGTGCTATGCGTATATGTATATATATAATGGTTTGGCTAGCCCTGCTGGGTTGTTACGATCTGAGGATTCCTATATATTGCATTACTGGGATAACCCAGAAAAATCATAGAAAGCCGTAGGATTGATTGGCCGCTTGTAAGCCAACTTGTTTGTGATATGTTTTCTTCTGTTAGCAACTGAGGAACATGGACTATCGTGGTGCGTGGTCCAACCCATGTCCTTGTTTGGTTGTTGGGTTGGGCTATTGTGCTGCGATAGGCCGTGGACCGAAGTTGCGATCAGAAGCCCTTCACCTGCCCATGGTTATAGGATATATTTTATCTCGGTATGATATTGGCAGCGTTTGTCCTTGTTTGGTTGTAAGGGTGTCATATTGTCTCGATGATATGGTATAAGCCAATAACTCGTGAATCAGGTCATATTTTACTTATTGGGATTTTATCTCACTCTTTTGTGCTCCCTTGTGGTACTTGCTATTTGGGGTCTGACCCCGCTTGTTTTGTTTGGCCAGATCTCGTAGCAGCGCCAGAGGATCCAGCCTTCTACCCGAACAATAGTGCACACCAGGAGTATGGGCGCCAGGGACCATAAGTAGGTTTCTTCTTCACTGCTCTGATATCTTCTATTTTGTACTTGGCGTTTAGCCACCGGTACCTGTTTAGCCGGCAATTCTGGACATTCGGTTCCTTACATAATTGTAAATAAATCAGACTACAGCTGACTACGGTTATGTACAATTGACTCTCTGTACTAGCTTATCATTTTGTATAGCTAGGCTCATGAATCATTTTGTTGAAGCGTCGGGGACGCCTTACTGCTTTGTCTTATATGATCATTATTTATTGCTTCTTGTTTTGAATTGATTGAGACATAGATTCTCTGTGGGACCATAGGAGACTTGATTGTAGCATGCACCCCATTGTCTCTTGACAGCCATGATCACCGTATGACGTTTATATACCACATATGGAGTAGCTGGCCTAGTCCGTCTCAGTATTCCGGTACTGGAGCGTGATAAGGTTTTATTGGTGGCCCATGCAGGTCTGTTTTTAGACTTATGGGGTGTTGTGATTATAGGAGTCTCAATCAAAATATGTTCCCCTTGATCTCCTGATTCGTCTTCTCTTTCTCCTACCTTGATTGCTAACTTGATTATCATCTTCGATTCCTTTCCGTCCTGTCTTTTGATACCTTGTATCCTTTCCTTTAGGGGCACATCATTCTCGGCCATTGGAGGAGCCTGGCATGGGAGAGAATCCAGTAGAGCAGGGACCAGTTGGAGATTATCAAAGGATATCCCTACTACCTGGACAGATTCACATCGAGAACGTTACCGAACATGAGCCAGTTGAGCCGCAGAGGCCAGACGTTCCCATACCTCCAGTGATGCTGGTAGTACCAGTAGCACTAGACGCACCGGCACTATTGCAGATTATCAGAGGGTTATTGGAGACCCAGCAACACCAGATGGCAGCCCAACAGCAACAACAGACCCTAGCAGCAAGAACAGAATATGCTACTGAATCAGGGGTTACAATTAGCCCTTGAGAGAAGTGTCAGGAATGATTCAGGAGCATCGGAAAGGTTTTGTCGACTTAATCTGAGATACTTTGACGGCACAGGAGGATGCCATCACGGCGGAATGCTTAGCTTCAGGATATTGAGGCCATATTGACAGCAACAAAGGTTCCAGCAGAAGAGAAGGTTGACCAGGTCCGACTGTTACTTCATGATCTCGCCCGCGATTGGTGGGCATCAGAAGAGGTTGGAATGAGGCATCCTGTTCCTTGGGATAGCTTCAGTACAAGATTCAAGGCCAAGTACTTTGGCGTGGTAGCTCGGTATGAGCTTCAGTAGAGATTTATCAGCCTCAAGTAGGCCGGTAGGACGGTGGACGGTTATGTAGCAGAGTTCTGCAGGTTAAGTAGGTTTGCTCAGACGATGGTGGCGACGGAGCTAGAGAAGGCTATGAGGTTCCAGCAGGGACTTCACTTAGAGATTATGCAGCTGGTCGAGGGGCACGACTACCAAACATTCGATGCAGTATTGACAGCGGCTCGGAGACACGAGCTTACCCAACAAAGGTTATCAGCAAGGACCGGAGGCTAGAAGAGGTCTCATACGCAGAGTACAAGAGGAGGAGCAGTACCTCGAACGTCAGCACCAGCACCTGACGTCCGTATTCGTGATGCAGCTCCGGTCACAACAGTTGTGACGGTACCAGTTCGACAACAGCAACCGAGGCACCAGCAACGTCAGGAGGCACCAGTGGGTTGTACTTATTGTGGTAAGGGAGGGCACACACGGGAAGTGTGTCGGTCAGCGAATGGGCAGTGCTTGAGGTGTGGAGGTTTAGACCATCGTATAGCTACGTGCCCACAGATACAGAGGCCAGGAGGGCCAGCTCAACAATTTTCGGCGTTGCCAGCTCCAGAGGTAGCACCGTATCAAGGGCCAGCACTAGCAGTGAGGCCACTAGCCCAGCGCCCGTTACTGACACAAGCTCAGATGTACCGACAAGCGCAACATCAGGTAGGACCGTATCAGGTAGGACAGCAGAGGCCGCAACAACAGGGGCAGGAAAGGCAGCAGCAGAGAGTCCAGCAGGGGCAGAGATAAATAGAATTTGGAGTATTATAGCAGAGGTTGGCCGAAAGCGATCAGATTGTGGGTAAGTTTTGAGTATTATTCATTATAATTCCTTGAGTTCTATATTCGAAGAGTGAATGCGACTTTCTTGTCTCACTCATCTGCTCTCGTATCATGTGATACGTGATATTCATCATGTGTCTTTATTACGAGAGTACGTCCTGGGCAGAGTCTCGTTCTTGATTAAGTCATTCGTACCGACTTATCTCAAGCATTGACCCTTGTCTAATTTGGGAGTCAGTGTAGGACCTCGAGGACGAATTTCTACCCAACTGACTCGGGAGGCATATTTTATTCGTATGTCTCCGATCACTTTCCTTCTAGGTTATGATTATTGTTTGTGCTTTTACTTAATTGTTCTTGCTTTTATAATCTGTTTATGTGCCATGTGTTGTTTGATAATTATGCTTGCTATATGTCATGAGTGTATTTTATGATCTGAGAGCGCGCTCGACGAGCCTTATCGAAATTCCGATGACAGAATTTTTCTAAGGAGGGTAGAGATGTCACTCCCCGTTCCCGGAATATGTAAATTTTTGATTTTTCTGTATATGGTATCTGACACCTGTATCTAGATTGTATTTATCCTGTATTTGCTCCTGTCCATGGCATGGAACAGTATCTCATCGCGGAATAGTGTGCCATCCCTTGTCCTTGTTTGGTTGTAGGCGTGGTTCACTATTTCGATGATAGGATTTCTGGACCGTATTGTAGTTAGGATTTTATTTAATTAATTTGATTAATTGTTTAATTGTTGCATGAAGCATTTAACATGTCATTAGTTATATGGTTAAGAGCATGCTTAAGGTTAGGGTTTCTTTGAGTCAACCCAACCCCTATATATATTCTCTTCCTCTATCTCTCTCCTCATTCACTTTTCATTTCATTTCTTTTCCTCCAACCAACATTTAGACAAGTACATCTTGCACCAAATGGAGAGATTCTTGCATTTTTTATTCTTGATTATTTCTTTGATATTATTTGTCTATATTGTTCTTCTCTTCATTCTCTACAAGTTTAATTCTTGGAACTTTTGATTTTAATGGCTAGTTTTATGTAGATCTAAGTTTGTGCCATTTTCGGTTTTTTTGGGTTTTGATCTATCAAAATTCTTTGTTTTCAAAATCTAGTTGTTCTATGTTGTAGAAAATTTCGTTCAACCCTATTTTGACCTACGGAATTCCAAATTTGGACTTGCATTGAAGGTTTTATGAAGCTTGGAAGCTACGGATTCCATGGTCATCCTTTTCAGATTTTCGGAGAAGATGGGTACCCTTTTACCCTGTCGCATAGATGGGCACCCATCTACTGCCGCATGGGATTCTATCTATGTTGCCGCATAGATGGGTACCCATTTATCCTACCGCATAGATGGGCACCCATCTACTGCCGCATGGGATTCTGTTTACCCTGCCGCATGGGATTCTATCTATGCTGCCGCATAGATGGGTACCCATTTACCCTGTCGCATAGATGGGGACCCATCTACTGCCGTATGGGATTCCATCGAATCTTGCCGTATGGCACCCCATCGACTCTGGCCGCATGGAAAGATGGACACCCATCTACCCTTGGCCGCATAGTGCCTATTTTGGCTGTTTTGTATATTATATGTCCTATTTGGTTGAATTTGTGGCTAGAATTTTCCCCAACTCCCAACATGAAAGTTATAGATCTTTGTCTTGGCTTCAAGGATCTTCACGTCTCACTTTAACCAGAATTCATATGTGACTTTTATGTCACGAGGGGTCCGTGTGACTTCCTGACTTGACCGTATTCCTGATTTGATTACATGTATACGTATTGGTACCTATTCTAAGTGTGTATTGAGATACAATATTAGTATGCACTGCGGTACTATTTAATGAGTGCACTGAGGTGTGACTCTACATGCTATGTGATCATTCGTGTTATATGTCAATAAAAGTGTACCTTCCAGTACAGTCATGGTAATTGGTCAGTAATAGTGTCGTGGTATGTTGATTGTTGTTTGAAGCATTACACTAAGCATGGATCTAGATTGAGCCGATGTGGATTCATACTTAGGGTACACGTACTATGGTACGACATATAGGAGGATGACCATGTGACCACGACATGTAATTCCAATATTAATATAGGGTTAATCTAAGCAACTTAACTTGGTAGATGCATTGGGTGGGAAGAATCCCGAGATCGTGCCATATTAGCCACCCCAGGTCCAGTCCTGACGTGTCGGGTTGGCCGCCACGGATACAGCTTCATCCGCTATAGTGGATGACTATATCCGACTCCTACGTGCTATGTGTTATATGTTTTAGTACGGTGGCCCTACGGGGGACCGGTGCATAATCAAAGTGCTACGCGTATATGTATATATATTTACTGGTTTGGCTAGCCCTGCTAGGGTTGATACGATCTGAGGATTCCTATATATTGCATTACTAGGATAACCCAGAAAAATCATAGAAAGCCATAGGATTGATTGGCCGCTTGTAAGCCGACTTGTTTATGATATATTTTCTTCTGTTAGCAACTGAGGAACATGGACTATCGTGGTGCGTGGTCCAACCCATGTCCTTGTTTGGTTGTTGGGTTGGGCTATTGTGCTGCGATAGGCTGTGGACCGAAGTTGCGATCAGAAGTCCTTCACCTGCCCATGGTTATAGGATATATCTTATCTCGGCATGATATTGGCACCGTTTGTCCTTGTTTGGTTGTAGGGGTGTCGTATTGTCTCGATGATATGGTATAAGCCAATAACTCGTGAATCAGGTCATATTTTACTCATTGGGTTTTATCTCACTCTTTTGTGCTCCCTTGTGGTACTTGCTATTCGGGGCCTGACCCCGCTGGTTTTGTTTGGCCAGATCCCGTAGTAGCGCCAGAGGATCCAGCCTTCTACCCGAACAATGGTGCACACTAGGAGTATGGACGCCAGGGACCATGAGTGGGTTTCTTCTTCACTGCTCTGATATCTTCTATTTTGTACTTGGTGTTTAGCCACCTGGCACCTGTTTAGCCGACAGTTCTGGACATTCGGTTCCTTACATAATTGTAAATAAATCAGACTGCAGCTGACTACGGTTATGTACTATTGACTCTCTGTACTAGCTTATCATTTTGTATAGCTAGGCTCATGAATCATTTTGATGAAGCGTCGGGGACGCCTTACTGCTTTGTCTTATATGATCATTATTTACTGCTTCTTGTTTTGATTGATTGAGACATAGATGCTCTGTGGGACCATAGGAGACTTGATTGTAGCATGCATCCCCTTGTCTCTTGACAGCCACGATCGCCGTATGACGTTTATATACCTCATATGGAGTAACTTGTAGAACCCTAGAG
Organism: Iris pallida; assembly: GCA_029216955.1. NCBI lineage: Eukaryota > Viridiplantae > Streptophyta > Magnoliopsida > Asparagales > Iridaceae > Iris > Iris pallida. Next base: position 11,623,335 of record JANAVB010043216.1, read on the forward strand.
GGGGGGGGTGAATAGGGAAATAAAATATAACTAGTGCAACAGAAGCAATATAAGACAAATAAAAGTAAAGAGTGAGAAGATCAAACACAAGATGTATCCTGGTATCCTCGCTTGAGGCAATCCAGTCCCGGAACTCTCTCCTGACTTAAATCTACTATTTAGTCAAATAGTACACACGAGTTTGGATCCGAAGAACTCGCCAACTTCAATACGAGTCTGGATCCGAAGACTCGCCAACTTCAACACACGAGTTTTCTTACGAAGGCTCGCCATCTTCAAACAAATAAGAAGAGAAACTTGTTGATCTTCTAACACGTGAAGATCGAAATTTACAACTCTTAAATACTCTATCACTTTGGGAGAGGATGACAATTAAAAGCTTGAAGAGTATTAATGTTGGAGCTCTTGGTTGTTGGAAAATTTATGGCAAGAGTTGGTAAAGTCCTCAAGAGAGAGAGGGCTTTTTTCTATAGAGAAACCAAGAGTTGGAGGCATTTAATGCTTTTGAATACAGGCAGACCGGCATGCCGTCGGTATGCAGCGGCATACCGTCGGTATATCGGCCAAATAGTAACGGTCAAATTAATGACCGTTTGAGAGCATTAAATGCGGCCATTAATGCTAGTCAGAGCAATTCAAAAACCAAATATTTGAAACTCGGTATACCGCCGGTATGCCGGAGCATGCCGTCGGTATGCCGACAATTTGTCACAGCAAGTTTTGGGTTGCTAAAAACGGTATACCGTCGGTATGCCGGAGCATGCCGTCGGTATGCCGACTAATTTGTCACAGCAACTTTCTGGACACAAAAATCGGTATACCGCCGGTATGCCGAAGCATGCCGCCGGTATGCCGACAATTGGTCACAGCAACTTTCTGGGCTCTAAAAATGGTATACCGCCGGTATGCCGAAGCATGCCGCCGGTATGCCGCTCTGTAGGTATTTGAAATTTGACTTGTTCTTTTTACTTGTCATTCGTCCTTAGGTATTTACAGATATACCTAGACTTTATACAGACACGAAGACTCTAAGCAGGAGGACACCGTCTTATGCAAGGAACACCGGTAACTGCTTCAGTCTTCAATGTAAAAGATGATTGCGCTTGAACGGAAGTACTCCATGTAGTAGAGCTTCTGAGAATATTGAATCTGAAGATACCGAAAACTAAACTACGAAGATGCTGTTAATAATCAAAATAAAATGTGCCAAGCAATCTCCCCCATTTTGATAATTGACAAAATAGAGAGATAGCATCTTCAGGGAGTAACTCCCCCGTAGGAAGACAACTCCCCCTCAATACGTTTTCTCCCCCTTGGTCACTTAGTCAAAGATGGGAAAACAAATTAATTAAAAAATAGCAATAATGAGAACAATAGCATAGAATAAAAAAGCATGTATTTATATGTAGAAGTGAAAGCTTAATACATGCAAGATGTTCATACTACAAAAGACAAATAAAAAGACTCTCCCCACGAGAGTTTGATAACAAGAGACAGACATAAACTAAGTCACCGAAGGACTGTAAAGTACTAGGATCAACCACACAAAGGTCCCCGAAGGACCGTAAAGGACAGAACATAAAAAAGAACAAAATAAACACATATAACTAGAACATGCATATTCGAGACCATCACCCAAAGGGAAGCCACCCCTAATCGTCCGCCTGATTGTCCCCACCATCCTGAGCTTGTTGAAAGGCACCATAAGGATCAATGCCGTCCGGGTACATGAACCCATAGGCATAGGGATCGGAGAAGTGTGAACCCTGGTACATTGGATCTTGAAGATTGAGATCCAGATACATGTCCCGGGCTTGAATGGTGCGCTGGATAAAATATGCTTGATCATGAAAGCGGGCTTGAATCAGATTCCCAAGGCCACGAGTATGAGCCCTCATCTGTTCCTCTGCCTGGGCCATGCGCATGTCGAAGTGCTGCTGAGTCAGCGGCATCTATCGGCCGGAGGCAGGCGGAGTAGATGCGGGAGCAGCAGGAGTGGAAGCTGGTGGCTCTTGGGAAGACGAAGCACGCGAAGTAGAGGCGCCACTAGAAGAACGGGAAACAGCAAGATAGGAAGGGACGCCATCCGAGGAGCAAAGGGATAGATCAACTTGCTTGGCTTCCAGAAGGAGGGTGATGAAGGAGCTGTAGTAGAGGTTCTGCTTTACCGCTGGCATGACACGTCGGAAGAGAAGAAGGAGAGTCTTCGGAAAGGAGAAGGACTTCGTGCATAAAGATAATACATGCACACAAGGGCATCGCCGGTAATGGCGTCGTAGTTTCCCGTCCTTAGGAAAGAGTGTATGACACACAATCCTATGGAGCTCATAGTAAAATGGCTCCAGCTGTGCGAAAGGGCCGGGATAGCAGGAGGGTTGGGGCCCTTGCAGATGATACGGCAGAACTCGTCGAAAGGGGACGTCGCCGAGGAGTGAAGAGCAGCCAAGGATGGCAAGGCTTTCCCTCTGTCCGGGATGCCGAGGATGTGCCCGAGGTCCCGAGACGTGAGACGGAAGTGACGATCGTTGACCATAGACTGAATGGCGGGGTGCTCGTCGTCCGGAACCAAATTGCAATAGAATAGACGGACGGCAGCGGGGTAGACGGGTATTTGACGCCGAAGGAGGGAGGAGAGTCCGGCCTCGTCAAATAAGGAGACATGGTAGGGGAAGAGATTCCAATTTATCGCTCGTCCCTTGAAGACATTGTGATGAACGAAGTGTTAGAACCATAGCTCGGCCGCCAAGGAGTTGGTAAAGACCCGTTGGTCATACCCGTGAGATTGAGCTGCCGGAATGAAAGGGTTGAAGAAGGTGGAGGAGGAGCGAGGACGCTTCGGATTGACCATGGAGGAAGGTTAGGGTTTTGGAGAGGATGATAGAGGAGTAAGGAGAAGAGATAGAAAAAAAGGTTTTAATAGATGAGGGAGATGAAAGGATGGATTTGAATTGGGAGGGTGGGTTGGAAACAGGTTGTAGAGGGAGTAAAGGGGGGATATGAATGGTTAGTGGGTTGGAAATGATGAAGGTAGAGTAAAAAGAGGAGTAAAAAGGGGGATGTGAAGAGATTGGTAATAAATGAGATGGGAAGTTATGAGTGGGAAAGGAGAGGGTAATTAATAGGGAAGAGATGGATGTGATGGAATTTAATGAGGGTTGAGAAGAATAAAGGGAGAAGGAATAAAGGTGGGCCCAGATCTGGATTTGAAATCCTGTCCGCCTCCATCCGGCATACCGGCGGTATGTCGACGTGTACCGACGGTATGCCGAGTTTCGAAACAGAACCTAATTCTGAATCGAAAAACGGCATGCCGCCGGTATACCGCTGTATACCGTCGGTGTGCCGGCCGAGAGGGATTATGGATCAAAGGATAAAATGTCTAATTCACGGCAAAGGAAGGTGAAGCGATCTTCCGGGAGTGGTTTGGTGAAAATATCGGCTAACTGATAGGTAGTATCAATAAATTCAAGACGAATATCTCCCTTTTGTTGATGGTCACGAAAAAAATGGTGTCTAATTTCAATGTGCTTCGTGCGTGTGTGACAAATTGGGTTTTTCGTGAGATTGATTGAGCTAGTTTTATCACATTTAATAGGGGTGCAAGAATGAGAAATGCCATAATCTAAAAGTGTTTGTGACATCCAAAGAATTTGTGCACAACAACAACCAGCCGCAATATACTCTGCCTCAGTGGTTGAAAGAGCAACATAATTTTGCTTCTTACTAAACCACGATAACAAAGACTTCCAGAGGAATTGACATGTGCCACTAGTGCTTTTTCGGTCAATCTTGCATCCGGCAAAATCTGCATCCGAAAAGCCATGAAGCTCAAAGGATGAGGATTTCGGATACCAAAGACCCATGTTAATGGTGCCTTTGAGATAACAAAAAATGCGCTTAACGGCACAAGTGTGATTCCTTTGGATTGGCTTGATATCGTGCACACAAGCAAACACTAAACATGATATCAGGACGGCTAGCAGTTAAATAAAGTAAGCTACCGATCATACCTCTATACTTACGAATGTCGACCGATGTGCCATCTTCATCATTGTCAAGCTTTGTCGTTGTGGCCATAGGAGTCCTCATTGATTTGGATGAGTCGAGGTCGAAACGCTTGAGGAGGTCCTTTGTATATTTCGCTTGATTGATGAAAGTTCCTTTGGGTCCTTGTTTGATTTGTAACCCCAAGAAGAAAGAAAGTTCACCCATCATACTCATTTCAAACTCTTCCTGCATAACTTTAGCAAATTCTACACAAAGTGTGTTGTTAGTAGAACCAAAAATAATATCATCGACATAAATTTGAACCAATAAGAGAGTGCCATTATGGTATTTAATAAAAAGTGTTGTGTCAACTTTCTCCTTTGAAAAATTGTGAGAAACAAGAAAAGAGCTAAGGCGCTCATACCAAGCACGGGGAGCTTGTTTGAGGCCATAAAGGGATTTGTGGAGTTTGAACACGTGATTAGGAAATTGAAAATCTTCAAAGCCGGGAGGTTGTTTAACATAAACTTCCTCTTTAATAATACCATTTAGAAAAGCACTCTTAACATCCATTTGAAAGAGCTTAAAGTCATTAAAATAAGCAAAAGCACAAAGCATACGAATGGATTCAAGACGTACAACCGGAGCATAGGTTTTGTCGTAGTCAATGCCTTCCTCTTGGTTATAGCCTTGAGTAACCAATCGGGCTTTGTTACGAGTCACTAACCCATCTTTATTAAGTTTGTTACGAAACTACCCATTTTGTTCCAATAATGGGATGATTGCTAGGTTTTGGGACAAGTTCCCAAACCTTACTTCGCTCAAATTGATTTAGCTCCTCTTGCATAGCTATCATCCAAAACTCATCAAGAAAAGCATCATTAACATTTTTAGGCTCTATTTGAGAGATAAAAGCCACATTTGCACAAAGATCACGAGTGACGGATCTAGTGCTAACACTGGAGGAAGGATCCTTAATGATAAGCTCCTTAGGATAATTGGTGACAAATCTCCATTCTTTTGGGAGATCCTTTTGAGGAGGCTCAAGAGGAGGAGACTCTTTTGATGGAGTCACAACTTATTGTTAGATAAGAAGGACGATCTTCAATAGAGGAGTTCTTCAACCCAAACGAGATGTCATCAATATCCTCGAAGAGGAGAATGTAGAAGAGTTAAGTTCATTAAAAGAGACATTGATTGACTCTTCGACAACAAGATTTCTTTTGTTAAAAACACGAAAACCTTTACTATGAGTAGAGTATCCAAGGAATATTCCTTCATAGGCTTTTTTTTCAAACTTGCCTAGGTTATCCTTGGTATTCAAAATAAAACAATTGCAACCAAAAACTTTGAAATAATCAATAGAGGGAATTTTGTCAAACCAAAGCGCATAAGGAGTCTTCTTAGAAATATGTCTAATCAAGACCCTATTTATAACATGACATGCCGTATTAACGGCTTCCGCCCAAAAGTATTGGGGGAGCTTATATTGGTTTAACATAACCCGGGCCATATCGCCAAGGGTTCTATTCTTTCTCTCCACAACACCATTGTGTTGAGGAGTTCGTGGACAAGCAAAATCACGACAAAAACTATTCTTTTCACAAAATCTTTTGAAATCGGCATTATCAAATTCTCCTCCATGATCACTTCTAATTTTGTTAATAGAAAAACCTTTCTCATTTTGAACATGTTTACAAAAGGCAACAAATTCACGAAAAGTATCACTTTTGCAAGCAAGAAAAATAATCCAAGTAAATCTTGAAAAATCATCAACTAAAACAAAAGCATAAAGCTTGCCTCCAAGGCTAGCAACTCTACTAGGCCCAAAAAGATCCATATGGATAAATTGAAGGGGTCTAGAAGTACTCACAGAGTTGATTGATTTGAAGGAAGACTTTGTTAACTTACTCTTCTCGCATTCTTCACACACTATATCCTTTTTGAATGGGATACTTGGGAGTCCTCTTACGAGCTTCTTGGTAGCAAGACGAGAGATGGTATCCATGTTGGCGTGTTCAAGCCTCATGTGCCAAAGCCAACTCTCATCATTTTTAGCAACCTAAGCACCTGTCATTGTTAGTGTCTTCAACAAGATATAAAACATAGATATTATTTGTCACCCCCATTTCCTGTATTTCGTATTTATACTCGTAATTTGATTTTGGCACGTATTTTATTTTCTCGACTTGTGGATTCGGGTTCTCGTAAATGGGTTTTGGACCATGGCATGGTTTTATTTTGTGGAGTTGGTTTGGTTTGGTTTGGTTCTTCGTGAGTGGAACACCTTAGCCTATTCTCCCCCTCCATTCCATCACAACTACCCTCATTAAAATCTACCAACCTTTTCTCTCTCCTCCATAACTCCATTAATTTCTTTCAACTTCTTCTTCTTCCTTCTTCCACACAACTCCCCAACCCATAGGCAAGTGCACCTTGCCATCAAATAAGTACCACTTTTTATTTATCCATTAACTAGATTAGGCCATAGAGAACAACTTTAGAACTTGATATTTTATGATTTGGAGCTTTCATTCTTCTAGATCTAGGTTTTAACCATTTTCGAAAATCCTTGGTTTTGATCTATTAAACTTTGATTTTTGCTTGTTTTGATGCTTCCATGTGGAAGAGAATTCGATTTGACTCAAGTTAGAACTTTGAAAATCTAGATTTGGTTTTGATTTGACAAAGTTATGAAGAATTGAAGTTCTTGGTGTTCTTGGACCTGCTCTCGGCCAGGAAAGAACATCCCTCTGCCTTGCGCTCTTTAGCGCATGGTCGGTTGTGCACCCCCGGCCTGTGCTCTTTAGCGCAGGGCCGATTGCGCATGACCTCAGCCAGTGCTTTGTGCTGCACTGGATTATGCTGGCGCAAGCCATCCATACGCAAGCCAGCCATGCGCAAGCCGACCTCTGCACAAGCCAGCCTTGCGCAATCCACCTCTGCGTAAGCCAGTCTTGCACAATCCACCTCTGCGCAATCCACCCTTGAGCAATCCACCCCTGCGTAGTCTACCCTTGCGCAAGGTAACCCTTGCGCAAGGCAACTCTTGCGCAGCTCTTCCATGCGCAGTACATACCCTGCGCAGCCCAACCCCTGACCCCCCTTGCACAACCCACTTGTCTATGATGAATTGTTTATTTCTTTAAGCTTGGCTCTTCCATAGCCCTGTATATTAATATTTTATTAGATATTTTATGCCCATTTTATATTCTTACGCCTTTTGTCATGAACTTGATTTTACTTAATATGTTTGGAATGACTATTGTACATGGCATGGCATGACAAGGAACTAGCATAACACGACAGTGACCCGTAGTGGTGCACTTCTGACATGACCAACCTGACATGATAGTAGCCCGTCGTGGCGCACTTCTGACAGTACCCTGACATGATTTATCTTGATAACTTGATAGTGGCCGTGGCGGCGCACTCCTGACTTGACTTGACTTGACTTGTCTTGACACCGTGGGTGCTCCTGCTTGCTTGCTTGTACAATCCACTTATCTTGTCTTGCATCATGTCTAGGACGTGACTTCCTGGGTACCACGGCCAGGGACTCGCGCTAAATTGGATTAGGCTAATGATTAGATCAAACTAGAACATGGAGAATTTCCAGTCACAGGCAATCTCGTTATCTGGGCGCTTTAATGGACTTGTAGCTTGCCGACGAGTAGAGCATATTTCCAGCACACTGTCATGTGTTGCACCCTCTAAGTCACCTAAGGGTACATTTGTCTCCCGGGCAATGTACCTACCTATAACTCTCAACCCGCGGAAGGATAACTGGATAGTCTGCAGGGCTTGGGACTGGAATTCTTACTTGCATCTTGTTAGTAATTAGGTTTGTGATAACCCTAGTTAGTTAAAGTAGTAAGTCGTAGTATTTGTTTGGCCGATTGCGAATGGATGATGTCCAGCCTTGTCTAAGTCTTGTCTAGCTCCAGTACCTGCTATCTCCTGAGCATGTTTGTTTTACTTATCTTAACGATAAATGGGTAGAGACAGTGAGCTATTCAGGCGAAGGGGTACAATCCCGGTCCTTGTTTGGTTTAAGGATTGTAACCTGGCTCCCGGAATGGTTCCACATCCCTAGTCGTTTATCGCCCTGTGTACTTTACTACTTGTACTTTATTTTATTCTTTATGTTCTGATATGCTGGCTTTTGTTCTTATTTGTGGCCTCCTTGTGGCACTTGCTCTTTCTGGGGTTTGACCCAGCTGGTTTTGTGTGGCCAGATTTCGGAGCAGCTCCCGAGGATCTACCGAGCTTCCAGTCCAATGGTGACAACTAGATGGAACCCGGGCCAAGAGTGGGTTTTCCTTTTTGTTTCACCCACTTATATGTAAATTTATTCTTTTGAGGCGTTTAGCCGACGAGCACCTGTTAGCTCGATGCACATTTACTTACTGTCTGCCTACAGGCTGTAAACATGATTAACAAATCCTAGGGTTGATCATGTATGACTGAACTCTTGCTAGTCCCATCATTTTGTACGACTAGCTTCATGATCATCCAATATGTAATATTTGGGACGCCTTATATATATATATTTGATGCTCTAATATCTTGTAACTCTGTTAATTGCTTGAGATTGAGACAATAGGCTTGACCTTAAGAGACTGCTGGCTTGTAGTAAACCCTCATATCTAGACAGCCGTGACCGTATAGTTGAGATGTATTCTATTTCAATATACGTAGCTGGCTATGTCTGCCCCCGCTCTCCAGTATTCTGGTTCTGGGGCGTGACATTATTTTCTCTAATCCCTTCATAAACAATAGATCCATTAGAACTATCGGTAATGAAGCATTTGAGCTTAATAAACTTGATATCATAACCATTATCGGTAAGATAACTAATACTAAGAAGATTGTGTTTAAGATTAGTAACAAGACACATATTCTTAATACAAGGATAAGGAGGGGAACCTATATTACCATTCCCTGTAATGTGACCTTTGAGATTGTTACCAAAAGAGACGTGTCCTTCCTTCTTCATCGATAGCGTTGTAAATAATGAAGCATCCCCGGTCATGTGCCGTGAACAACCGCTATCGAGAATCCACTTGCTTCTAGCATGAGAAGGACTCTTCACCTACAACATAAGTTGAAGATGAACATTTTGGTACCCATGATCTTATGGGTCCTTGAGGGTTAGTCTTAGGAACCCACATAAAAACTTTTTTGTCAACAAGTTTTCCTTGTATGACAATAATTGGTCGTATGTCCATGCAAGCCACAGTAATTGCAAATCATAGAGGATTTAGAAGAAGATATATGAGAATCATGCATGTGTGAATCTCTAGTGCGAGGAGCTCTAGCATTAGTATTGTGATGATGATAATAAAAAGCATGATGGGAAGTATTTTTCTTAACAAATGGTCCTTTTCTTGTGTTAGGAAAGGATTTGTGTGTAGTGTTCATGTGTGAAGTATGCCTAGCATTGTGGTGAGTGTGGAGATGTCTAGGAGCATGCATGTGAGTAGTGTCCTTATTACCAAATTTCTTACACTGCATAAGAAGATCATTATACTTAATAGAAGTGTCATATTCTCTCCTATTAGCATCTTGAACTTTGTGCATAGCAAATTCATAAGAGCTTCTCATGGATTGAATCTCATCATCCTTTTTCTTGATGGTGTCAAGAGATTCTTGAAACTTGAGTCGCAAGGACTCTATTTCATCCGTGTCAGAAGCAGCAGATTTTCCCTTTACATCAATAATGATGCTTGAGAGCCTATCTACTTCAAGTTGAAGAGCTTCAACCTCTTTAAGAGATTTCTTGTATTTATTCCGAACACCTTTGTGCTCTTCATGCAATTCAAGAATAGCTTTCTCCAAATCATCATAGGTAAGAGTGTTTAAGGAGAAATCATCAAGTACCTCATCGGTTGCCATGAGATAGACGTTGGCATTGTGTTTGCACTCCTTGTCGTTGTCGGAGTCGCTCGCGTCACTTTCACACCAAATGCTTGTGTTGGCAAACTTTCTGGAGGACGAGCTTCCCTTGCTAGGCTTCTCGAACTTGCTTGAGTCTTTTCTTATCATCGGACAATCCCTCTTGATGTGTCCGGGTCTTCTGCATTGATAGCACGCCGGATCTTCTTATTGTCCCGTCTGAAGCGGTTGGCTTTGTTGAATTTTAGGAACTTCCGGAAGTGCTTAGCTGTGAGAGCTATTTCTTCATCGTCGTCCGACTCATTGTCGTCGGAGCTATCCTTGGAGTAGGACTTTGTCGCTTTGAGAGCAAGAGATTTCTTCTTCTCTTTGGTCTTCTCCTTCTCCTTCTCTTGTATGGAGGATTCCTCTTGACCCTTCATATCGAGCTCATGAGTCATTAGCTTACCCATGAGGGTCTCAAGGTTCATGACTGTTAGATCGTTCCCCTCAATGATTGCGGTAGCTTTAGGACTCCAAATTTTCGTCAATCCTCTAAGAATTTTTCTGATCTTTTCATGAGTAGGATATTACTTACCAAGAGAAAGAGAGGGTTAATAATGTCACCAAAACGAGTAAACATGCAAGTAATAGATTCATCTTGCTTCATTTTAAAGGACTCATATTCTTGCGTGAGTCTACTAATCTTGGATTCCTTCACTTGTGAAGTTCCCTTCGTGTGTGACTTCAAGTAACTTCCAAATATCATTGGAAGTCTTGCAAGTAGAGATTCGGTTGAATTCACTACTGTCGAGAGCACAATAAAGAGCATTCATTGCCTTGGCATCTCGACTCGCAAGCTTCTTGGTGTTTTCAGTAAGTGTGTCCCGAAGGGTGTCAGAAGCAAGATCCTCAATAACTCTGGAAGGAGTAGGAAGACCATTTATCACGTAATCCCATAAATCGAAATCTATGGACTTCAGATAAATGCTCATCCTAATCTTCCAGTAGTTATAGTTGGTTCCATCAAATAGGGGAGGCCTATTTGTGGAGTGTCCTTCATTGTGGAAGGTGTTGATACTAGGGTTAGAGGCCATGGATCACTCAAAGGGTGTAAATCCAAATCAAGAGAACAAAGCTCTGATACCAATTGTAGAACCCTAGAGGGGGGTGAATAGGGAAATAAAATATAACTAGTGCAACAGAAGCAATATATGATATGAAACCCAGTTTCTGTGGTTAGATTTTTAATAGAATTTTTGGTATAATTAAATAAAATGTTTTCAAATAATTATTATTAAATATTATTATTTATTTTTGGATGAAAGGTATTTCGAAAATTATTTATAACTTGGACTTTTTGATGTTTCGACCCGGACCCGAGTTCGAGCCTGAGCCCAAACCAAAATCCTGATTTTTCTAGTTCTGCTTTGACCTGGTTCCTTAATAAAAAAATATATATGTTTTGAACTGGTCCCGAAGGACCAGTGTTTCATCTACTAGAATTGGTTAATTCCCTTTCCGTAGCTTTCTCTCCTCCACGAACTCAAACCAACCACTCCCTTAATAACCAACCCACGTTCTTCTCCATTTCACAGCAGAACTCATCTACTCAAAATCCCTTCACTCTTTTACTCTCAAGTTCTCAAACCTCTCTCCCTCTCTCTCTCTGTTCTCTTGGAGAAGCCCCATCCCGAGTAACCCCGACCCAGCGCTCCTTCTCCGCGGCATCCCGAGCCCCTTTTCCGGCGAGCTCCTCCGCGCGACCTCCCCGTGCCGCGTCCGCGACCCGAGGCCGGCGACCGCCACCCCCTCCGTGCGGTTCTCCGCTGTCCGCCGCCCTCCAGCGCCCCGGCGGAGCTCCTCTCTGCTGTGTCTCCGCTGTCCGCGGACTCCCCGCGGCCAACCCTCTTTCCGGCGGACTTCCCTGCCCAACGCGAGCCCTCTCCCGCTGTCCGGGATCTGCGACCTGCTGCCGAACTTTGTTTCGGATTATTCCCGAGTTTTTCCCGTGGCTCCCCGCCAACGGAATTTGGTAATTTCTTGGTAATCACAGTAGTTCGTCCCTCCCCGTAGAGTCGATGATGAAATCGGTCCCCGAATTCCCTTCGGGAAATCCGGTTAGCTGCGTTATATTTTCGATTAGCTACGTTAGCGTATTTTCCTGTGTTTTATCTACTGGTTTGGTGTGAATTGGTTGGATTATGGGATTCCAGGATATTTCGGGAAATTCGGTTGTTTGGGAATTATTTTCTGTGGCTTGGGATTATTTTGGTGGATATATTCTGTAGATTATTTTGGGTTGGAAATATTTGCAGGTTTTCCGTGGCGCATTTCCCAGTTTTGGGGTTCGTCCCGAAATAGAGGAAGTGCTGCCCAAATTTTTACAAAAACTATATTTATATTGATTTCAAAATTGGCTTTCGAAAATGAATTTCTAAACTGATTTTTCGGACGACGACCGTACCGGTCTGTGGGCCCCGGCGATATGCAAACGCACCGGTCCGACCGGACGTTGTGGTATTAGCCGAATTTTGAGGAATGGACCGAGTCTGAGACTCTTAGCTATCATTTTAATTATTTTTAATATTTAGGCTATTTATATTAGATATTTAATTCCTGCACTTTAATTATTTAATTAAGTCATTTTTACCTTATTTGATGTAAAAGAAATTTGTACCGGGCATAAGCCCACCCTAGGACCATTAGCTGTGCCAATGTATTGTGTAGCATAGTTTTATTTTATTTTTCTTTTCTGGTGGATGTGAATTTGGGTGGTTTTGATTAGTCGCGTAATCGTAGATTAGAGCGCGATTTACTGATTAATTACGAATGTAATTAAAATGGATAATATATTATTAAATAACTAGTTCACGGTTTATCACTAAAAAGAAATTGTATTTTATAAATATATTACAAAACACAAAGTTTTCCAAATTGTAATTGATTCTTGTGTTATTTCCAAATAATCCAATTAACCGGCCTAATCAACGCACGTAGTTGCGACGTAACCGTTAGCTGTAGTTTAATACAACTTAAAACCTGACTAGGACATGACTACTAGAGATTTCAACTAGCACACTTAGTCTGGTTATTCAGGAATCTAAGTCGAGTTCTCAACTGTAGGAATTCGAAGATTCACCTGACGTTCCTCCTCGGTATCAACCCGTCTCTCCAGTCATTCAATTGAGGCAAGTATAGTTTGTGTTAGTTTACAGTTATTTACTTAATCGTTTTACTGCATGTCTAAACCACGTCTCAAACACGAAACTCTCACCGAGAGTACTGTACTGTAACTACTGTAACTATTGGGGACTGGGGAATAGCGTAATGATTATGACCATACTGTAACAAAACCCCCTTATCCATTACTGTAACAAACCCAAGCCGGTCATATGTCATTACCTATTCAAATCACTGTTTTCTACTGTAACAAACATGTTTTAAAACTGTTTAGAACTGCATGATTCTATTTCTTATTTAACTGTTTAATTAGCATGAATTGTACTTTGCTCCCTCCTGACTGGAGACAACATTTTAGGTAACACTGAGGATGACGAGCTATACTATAATAGCTACTATGACCCGGTTCTCTACCCTGCGACGGTACCGGAGCCGTCTCTGGAGGACGCTGATCCTGGGACCACTGAACCTGATGCTTAGATAGTTTCCCTTTCCTGCATCTTTCTTTTATTTGGAGTTTGTAGTTTTATTTTCAGCATTTCCTTTCCAGTTGTATTTCTGAATATTTTATCAAATAAAGTTTCAATTCCGAATAGAACAGTTGTGGCAAATGTACTTGTGTTGTTGTGAATACCTGCAATGGAACAGCTTACTGCCGCCGTCTCACCACGGTGCAGGCTGGGCATGGTCCGGTTCGACCCATTAAATTGGGATCGGGTCGTGACATGTTTTCAGTGGTGGCCCATGCAGGTCGCACAACAAACAACAACTTAGGAAAACATACCTAGAAATAATTAGAACACTAGAACATTGATTTGTCACGACATAAGGTCCGATTCATATATAAATAAATATTTTTGCTTGATTATAGACTGGTAGGCTACCTTGCTTATGTGTGCGTCCTAAACCTTCCAGAGAATGACCATTGACCAAATCCTGCTGGCAATGAGGTGTCATCTCCGGATCATTCCCCAAGCCCAGGGTCCTTTCCCTCGCGGCTGTTTGACCGTTCCCTTAGTGCCCCTAGTGAAGTTTTCCCTACACTGGCGACTCCTACCTCATCTCCAACTGAGTTGTATTCCCTGGTGGATTATTCATTTTGTTGCTCCACCAGTACCAGCAATCATCTTCCAAATGGTTGCCCTATTTCGAGAAATCATGGAGTTCCAGAAAGTTCAAGATGAAGCCCAGCGGGAACAGAAGAATATCACGAGGGAAGATATGAAGAACGTCATGATGTAGCCTTAGTTATCCCCAACCAAGTTAGAGCAGAACTTTTGTCCTAGGAAGGATACCCCTGAATCTAGAAGATATTTGGGTCCCATCAAGTACTCTACTTTTCGACAGCCTTGTCGTAAGAAGCTATGGGCTTGTAACTAATGCAAGAGGCCTGGTCATCAGGCCGTTAGTTGCCGTAAGAGATTGGGACAATGTTTGGCATGTGGATCTGCTGAACATCGGGTATAGGACTGCCCTTATCTTTCTATCAAACCAGAGCTCATATCCCAGCAACACCTGTTAGACCACAACCTAGGGACCCTCTTCCTATCTAGCAGACCCTGCCCTTACAATGAGGCGTGATGCATACTCGAGGTTCATAGAAAAGGAAGCAGTTGGAGACTTCTCATACAAGAGCCAGAACCATGAGGAATAGTACCTAGAACCGCTGTATAGCATCATCTTTTTGGATGTCCTTAGATCAATCATAAGAGTTTTGCTGTAATTCTCCACAGGGATAGAAGTTTTTAGTTACACCCTTATGGCAGATGTTTTCCCTGATAGTCTCCCCGGATTATCCCAGATCTAGACATAGTATTCACCCCTGACCTAGTCCCTGGCTCTTTCCCTAAATTCTAAAGGATGTTACAGAGTCAACCCGAGGGTGGTCAAGAAGATGAAGGAGCAGATCAATGAAGGCTCTAGGATTTATTCAGAGTGGAACTTTACCTTAGGGAGTATCTATCTTGTTTTTGCCCAAGAAGTATGGAACAACGGATGTGCATCAATTACCAGACACTAAAGAACAAGTACTTTCTGTCCGGATCGAGGATCTGTTTGATCTGGTTGTATGGAGTTAGGGTGTTTCGAAGTTTGACTTAAGATTTGACTTCCATCAAATCAAAGTCAGGAAAGAGGACATTTCCAAGTATGGGTAGTTTTCTTTGGTCAGGACGTTAGACTGACAAATGCTTCTACTGTGTTCATGAATCTCATTAAGAGAGATTTTCTTGAGTATTTGAATCAGTTTATCTTCTCCATAGATAACATTCTGATATATTCGAAGGCTGAAGAAGAGCATGAAGAACACCTGAGGAAGTTTTGGAAACTTTGAGGAAAAAGAAGTTTTATGGTAAGTTACCTGAACGTGGAATTTTGACAGGGTGAATTTTTGGCCATGTTGTCAAGAGAAGAAATTTCGGTGGAAGATAGCTGTTGTTGAAGAGTGATATACCCCAAGTTCAATTCGGAAGGTTCTTGAACTTGGCCGGCTACTATCAGAAGTTCGTGAAGGATTTCGTCAAGATTGCTGAGCCAATGACGAAGTTCACCTGGAAGAATGAAGAGTTCATCTGAACGAAAGGTTTGCCAGACGGCATTGAGGAGCTGAAGAAGAGACTTACCACTACACCAATCCTTGTGCTACCCGCAGGAACCGGTGGGTTCTCAATTTACAGTAATGCCTCTGGAAGAGGACTGGGTTGCGTTCTTCAACAATATGGGAAAGAAATTGCTTACACGTGTAGGCAACTACAGACTCATGAGAAGAATCATCCCACGCCTAATTTGAAATTTGCTGCAATTATCTTTACTTTGAAGCTATGGAAGCATGATTTTTATGGAAAGGGAGTGAAATATATACGGACTACAAAAGTCTGAAATATATCTTCACTCAGAAAGGGCTGAATGTTAGACTAAGAAGGTGGTTGAAGCAGATGAAGGATTACGACATCAACCTGCAGTACCATTCAGGTAAGGCCAATGTGGTCGCTGATGCACTTGGTCGATACTGATGGCGAAGTTTTTAACCAAGGACTAGCACCTGCTAGAAGACATCGAGAAGGTGGGACTGGAGGTTATACTATCTAGACGAAGCTGGATGCTGATTCAGTATTGATGAAGTTCGAGACTGAGGGACAAAAATCAAGAGAACGAAGTTTCAAAACGAGGCACTTTGCAGGCTTAGAGATCAAATATTGGCAGGAACACTTGAGGGTTCTAACTCTGAAGAATGGTACGAGACTTTACGTATTGGCTGACAAACGGAGGAGCGAGTGGATGAAAGAAATGCACTAGTCGCAGTATTCCATAAATTCAGGAGATAATAAGATGTATCGGAATATGCCTCCATTGATTGGTGTTATGGAATAAAGAAGGACAATTCCAGGTATGGGATTAGATGTGAATTTGTCAACATGAGGAATATAACAAGAGGACAACAAGTGGTTGCAGCCGCTAGACAATTCGGAGTGGAGGTAGAAGCATATAACAATGGACTTTGAGTAAGGATTGCCTTGTTCCCAAGGAGGGAAGGGCACCAATTGGATTATAGTGGACCGACTGACTAAGTCAGCACACTTTTTTTCCTTCAGGTTGGTTTATCCACTAAGAAGTGGGCAGCATTGTACGGGAAGCACATCTACCGGACTCATGGAGTACCGCGGGACGAGCAATCAGAGAGGTCAATCCAGACGCTTGAAGATGTATTGAGATTTTGCGTCTTAGAATTTGGTAGGTCTTGGGAAGACCAAAATACATTTGGTGAAGTTTCTCCTACCAGAGGAACAATCAGTTTCGACGGAGATGAGTAGCGTACCAGTTAGCTCTACCAGCTAATCTTGAGAGTGTGCAACGTCTCCTACGTCACAGCTCAGACGTTACATTTTCGGATCCGAGTCACATTTTGGATAATTCAGAGCTAAAGATTGGACTCAACCTTTCAGTGCTAGAGAAACCAGTTGCAAGCCTAGTCAGAGATGAGAATCAGAATTTGAGCCATCACTTAAACTCCTATTCCTTATCCTTTTTTTTTCCGTTCTAAATTTGACTAATGCTGCTAAGTTAGCCTAGTTTTGCAAGCTATCTTTTTAAATCAAGCTTGATCATGACGATATTTTATTGGGTGCACCCACTAATATATTGTCTAATCAGGACCGGTGCATGATGGTCTGATCAATCTCGTGTACTTTGGTTCACCTTTGTATTTTTCTGCGTGGATAATATCATAAAACTTGTCCCTAAACCGTCTCATCCACGACTGCCTTGGAAATCCTTATGGTTGGACCTGAGTTACGGGCGCAGTACTCGTACATGTTTGTCTTTCCTACCTTACTTTAATTTCGAGGACGAAATTTTCTAAGGAGGGAAGATTGTGAAACCCAGTTTCTGTGGTTAGATTTTTAATAGAATTTTTGGTGTAATTAAATAAAACATTTTCAAATAATTATTATTAAATATTATTATTTATTTTTGGATGAAAGGTATTTCGAAAATTATTTATAACTTGGACTTTTTGATGTTTCGACCCGGACCCGAGTTCGAGCCTGAGCCCAAACCAAAATCCTGATTTTTCTAGTTCTGCTTTGACCTGGTTCCTTAATAAAAAAAAATATGTTTTGAACTGGTCCCGAAGGACCAGTGTTTCATCTACTAGAATTGGTTAATTCCCTTTCCGTAGCTCTCTCCTCCACGAACTCAAACCAACCACTCCCTTAATAACCAACCCACGTTCTTCTCCATTTCACAGCAGAACTCATCTACTCAAAATCCCTTCACTCTTTTACTCTCAAGTTCTCAAACCTCTCTCCCTCTCTCTCTCTGTTCTCTTGGAGAAGCCCTATCCCGAGTAACCCCGACCCAGCGCTCCTTCTCCGCGGTATTCCGAGCCCCTTTTCCGGCGAGCTCCTCCGTGCGACCTTCCCGCGCCGCGTCCGCGACCCGAGGCCGGCGACCGCCACCCCCTCCGTGCGGTTCTCCGCTGTCCGCCGCCCTCCAGCGCCCCGGCGGAGCTCCTCTCCGCTGTGTCTCCGCTGTCCGCGGACTCCCCGCGGCCAACCCTCTCTCCGGCGGACTTCCCTGCCCAACGCGAGCCCTCTCCTGTTGTCCGGGATCTGCGACCTGCTGCCGAACTTTGTTTTGGATTATTCCCGAGTTTTTCCCGCGGCTCCCCGCCAACGGAATTTGGTAATTTCTTGGTAATCACAGTAGTTCGTCCCTCCCCATAGAGTCGATGATGAAATCGGTCCCCGGATTCCCTTCGGGAAATCCGGTTAGCTGCGTTATATTTTCGATTAGCTACGTTAGCGTATTTTCCTGTGTTTTATCTACTGGTTTGGTGTGAATTGGTTGGATTATGGGATTCCGGATATTTCGGGAAATTCGGTTGTTTGGGAATTATTTTCTGTGGCTTGGGATTATTTTGGTGGATATATTCTGTGGATTATTTTGGGTTGGAAATATTTGCAGGTTTTCCGTGGCGCATTTCCCAGTTTTGGGGTTCGTCCCGAAATAGAGGAAGTGCTGCCAAATTTTTACAAAAACTATATTTATATTGATTTCAAAATTGGCTTTCGAAAATGAATTTCTAAACTGATTTTTCGGACGACGACCGTACCGGTCTGTGGGCCACGGCGATATGCAACGCACCGGTCCGAC